>JAEIGQ010000207.1:0-584502 GCA_018904275.1 Lordiphosa clarofinis
CTACTAAAACGTTTTTTCAAAACTATCTTTTGTATAGCAGCTATACTTTATAGATGTCCGATTTTCATAGAACTTGGTGAAATTATGTGAAGGCATAGAAAACTTATAAATACGAGGTTTGGGGACGATTGCGTGAAGACAAAAAAGTTTTTCTCACTAGAACTACTTTTTCGACCGATTTTTTCTATGGCAGCTATACGATACAGTCATCCGATCCGGCCGATTCCGACAAATGTACTGTGCATTTGTACCAAAAGACTTCGTGCAAAGTTTGGTTAAGATAGCTTTAAAACTGACGGAGGAGATAGCATAGAAACAGACGGACGGACAGACGGACGGACAGACGGACATGGCTATATCAACTCAGCTCGTCATGCTGATCAAGAATATATATACTTTATGTGGTCGGAGATGCTTCCTTCTATGCGTTACAAACATCTGAACAATTTTAATATACCGTCTCCAAGGGTATAAAAAAGCTAACTGATTTTCGAGTTTACTAGTAAAAGCAGTGCTGCTCCTGGGGCGTGGCAAAAATAAACTGGATCTGCCTGCAAGTATAAAAAGTGTATGTTCCATATATCTGTCAAATCTTTATCTCTCTGAAATCTGTAAAGTCGGAGATGATTCCTTCTGGCTGTCGCATACATTTGCACAAACTCAATATACTCTGATTACCTTTGGTACAGAGTACGAAAGCAATGGGTCTTTTGCTTAAAAAAATTAACCTTTATTAAAATCATCCCTTGTGCCTGGCTCAGTATCAGTTCAAAAATGATTTCCTTGAATATGCCTTTTTTTTTTTGTTTTTTATTATTTCATTGGATAGGTAATTGGACAAACTAAATTTAGTAATTTTTGTTGTTGTTGTTGTACCTACGGTTGTTGTTGTATTTCTGTTCAAAGTTAACCAAAAATTTAAAACATAGGCCCATAGTTGCAAAAATTTTTGAGAACGGATAATCTGATTCAAAACCGAAGATGGGGTTTTGTTAAGAATTGATGTAATTCTGGTGTGAACTAGGATATTTTGGATCGGTCAATAAATGGCGGAGTTATGGTGTTTCAAAGTCAAAATTTCGAAAATCGACTATATTTTTCCACTGTATTGGTCCTAGCACCATTATTTGTTGACCGATCAAAAAAATATCCTAGTTCACACACCAGAATGGTGGGTGATAGGAGCAATTTAAGGGAAGAACTCGAAAATCGGTCAACAGGTACTCTTTAAATCTTTGCAAACATTTTGGAAAAAGTGGTTTCGAGATAATCGCATTTAAAGATTCGACATCTGTTTTTCGATGAAATAAAGGGATTATATTTAATAAATGTATAAGTCGGATTTGGTGCATTTGGGTGTTAACTTTCACCGAAAAAAGATTATCAAAATCGGTTGAGCGGTTCTCCAGAAATTTGAGTCAAAGTGCGTCAAGACATGGTAAAAATAAAATCTCCAAAAATTTCCAAGTAATTTTTTTTTCAAAAAATTTTTTTCCATAATATCGAACATTTTATAAATATTTATAAAGTTTTTGACCAAAAGGGAAAAAAAACAATTTCTAAAAATACTAGGGTCAGTAAAAAAATGTTCATATGAAAGGGTCGGAAAAAATGATTCTATTTGTTTATATCTTTAGAACTGAGTTTCGGATCAGCCTGAAAGTTTTGCAGGATGTTTTATAAGATCCTAATAGAACGTTTAAGCAAATAAAAAAATCAAAAAAAAATTTTTCTGAAGGTATACAGTACCCTTAAAATAAAACCCTGAAACTTTTCAGTGTAAAAACCCTTCGGCTAAATGACTTCGAATGCATTCAGACTTGACGTTCGAATTTAAGGGGCAGTGTGATTCGAACGTGAGACCAATTTTAGGGGATGAAGTCCAATGCGCAGGCGCTTCATCAATGAGAGGGCCAATGAGAGAGTTCATATATCCAGGATGTTTGTCCATTTGTTGCTCACAAATGTATGTGTGTGTGTGTGTGTGTGAACGTTGAAGTGCGATGTGGGTAAATTAAAGATGGCGACTGTTAAGCGCCCACCCACTAGAATATCCTGAGAAGTACGATTGTCCAGTAGTATCCATACACACAATATTACTACTTTCCTAAAGTAGCACAATATGCACATTTGATGGGGACCAGCGAATTCTGGAATGTCCTCAACAGATTTCCCAACAATTCCTTAAAACGCGATGTATAAACACTTGCAGGCCGGCAGCGGGCTTACATGTGCATTTGAGGATGACATGTGGGCAAGCGATAAGAATGTACTTCACCTCACATGAATATGGGACATTCACGCCTTACAGCCCCACACAATCCGGAATGCGAGTCTTACCTTGGATACCGATTATTCGTTGTTGTGTCCTGAGCGCCGCAGTCTTGTTTGGAACCGGACGCAACAATCGCAGGATGGGAGTTTAGTACATGGTGAGATGTAGCATGAACTGAAGGCAGCAAGCTCGGTGAGAATCGGAATGGAAAGTCGCTGGAAATGCATTTTCAAGAATAAATAAATCAATCTGCTTTCGGCTGAAGCTGAATCGGAAACTCTACAATTACCTCGAAAGCGTTGTATTAATTGGTAACGAGGAGGGGTAGGGGGTCCTAAAACTAGATGCCGAGTATACAGATGGAGTGTGCCTGAAACGAAATTATTGAAATAATATTAAAAATGTGATATTTCTTAATGTTACTGTCCTTTGCTTCAGTTTTGGGACTATTGTGAGGTAAGTTGAAACTGATGTGACCAACACGGCGAGGGGGTAGTTCACTTCGTCATGCCGAATGTCAATACCCATACAAATGCTGGTTTTGAATTAACAGAGTTTAAGAACGCCAGCGTTTTACATTAAACATTTATTTCTCAAAATCCATTTCTGAAATGATCGTCATTCGATTGCGGTCAAGTGCTTGAATCACATGGCTTTGAGTTCCTAAGTTAACTTCTCGACTGAATATACTTTCGTGAGGCTTGTCATGCTTCTCATAATAATAAGACTTTACCGTGGTAGCTCAGTAGCTCAGTTCTAAAATTTAAATTTCATTCAAATCGGTCATACTCTGCAGATCGATCACGAACTTATATTAAAAACATAAATCGATGGTATGCACATCATTTTACAGATACAACTGAATTCGATAACTTGAAATTTACAAATTTAGAAAAAACAACGTTAAAAATAACGTTTTTAGGACATAGAGGTCTCCTCGGAAAATAGGCAAATAAGCCGTTTCTATTCTTGTCAAAACACATGTGTCAACCCCTTTTGCACATTGTATGTATATATTCAACTTCGGTCAACAATCAGTTTGCATATTGTGTACTATATAAGTTATTGAAAGCTTATTTTTATACCAGTATTCGATGCAGATTTCAAAATTTTAGGATTCTTTGTTTAAAAGATATAATGGTTTTTTTGAAATTTTATTTGTCAAAATACTTTTGTCTACCACTGTATATAAAGCATAGAAAACGAATAAATACAAGGTTTGGGTGAGTCTTTGCCTTTTTTGACCGATATAATATCTGTGAAAATATGAGATGGACTTTAGGAACTGTAGGAGTTATTCATCAATTTTTATTACGGGACAGAAGGTGGCGTGGCACAAATTCAAAACATACTTGATCTGCTTGCAGAAAATAGGAGTCTTCATTTTAATGTTCGTACAGACGGACGCAGGGGAGGTTGATGCTGATCGACCATATAAAAACTTTATATGGTCGGAAAAGTTTCCCTATGCCAGTCAAGCAAAGTTAACACAGTCAATTAATTTTGCCTATTAGCCATTACTGCAGATCATGCACAACTCAGAAAATAAACTCTACGAGTAATGTAAGAGTCTGTGAAGTAACAATACAATTTTTTTTTCATCGTGGATAGTACCGGGGAATTATTAAAACATGTTAGATATGGCCATTTACTTAATCTGTCAATTTTTTATTAAAAGTTGATATGTAAACAAGTGAGAAAGACGGTCAAGTCCGACTATAACATACTCTTGTACCTGGAGCAGAAGCTGAATGCAGTGCTGGTGCTGCGCTCACCTTTAAGTCTCTCTTTCTCACTCTCTCTCCCCCTCTCTCTCTCTCGCGCTCTCTTTAAGATAGTGCGGGGTTAGTTGTAAATCGGTGGGACGGGGTGGGGGGAGGGTGATTTACTTTTTGGCTCATAACTTGGGAACCGCTCATCCGATCTTTATCATTTTATTAGCAGATTGATACATTTTGCTAATTACTGACTATCTCTAGAAGAAACGAACTGTAGGAGATATGACGTTCCAAATTGCGGGGGCGGGAGGGGGCGTGGCAAAAATTGAAAATAAACTTGATCTGCCTGCAAGTATAAGAAGCGTTTTTCTCATACATGTCAAACCTCTATCTCTTACCATCTCTGAGATCTGTTTGTTCATACGGACGGACAGACGGACATGGCTATATCGACTCGGCTGTTGATGCTGATTAAGTATATATATACTTTATTTAGTTGGAAACGATTCCTTCTCCCTGTTACATACTTTTGCACAAACTTAATATACTCTATGTACCTTTGGCACAGAGTATAAAAATCCGATTTCTGTCATATGCTTGGGGTCAACTAAGAAACGAGCATATCGACATACATTTTTTTAAAGCAATCTATTGATAGAGGTCTATGGCTATAACAAATAACGTTGCAGGATAATAAATAAAAGTTACTTACCATGAAGCCACCTGAGACATGTCAGGACTCAGCATAGGATAGGGATATTGGCTTGCAGCAAACGGGTACAACGCAGGACGTGTAAGACCTGAAAAAGAAATGTATTAGAAGCAGCATACAAAGCAGAATATTATTTGATTTACAATTGGGATCTCTTCTGAAAAACCTTTTACTTTCACTAATTTCCTTGAAAAGTCATCTCAGAGACCGAACCAAACCGCGAGTGCCGGATGTTGACTTGTTTAAGAATGAGTTGTAAACCATTTTCAAACTTGTGATCTCGTACATCTTCCCCAAATGCCCAACGATCAGTTAATACACCTGTCATCAGAAATCATTTCTTTCTTAATATGATGACGTGCTTCTTCACCTTGATCTGAATTTCGGCAGGTGATTATTTTACTATGCGGTATTAAGCGTTTGTGAGAAGCACGGTACGTTTCCGTTCATGCCCTTTTCGAAGACAATCCAATTGTATAACGCACTGATTTCAAAGTTGAATCCTTTTGAACTAAAACTAAATATCCGACTTCATTTATAAGGGACTTTAAAGCCGCAATTTGCTCATTTCAGTGCCTTCGACTCCATATTTCGTATGTCTTTAGCGAAGTTGATGCTCTTGGCTTGGCCTACAAAACATTTTTTTGTACCTAAAATTACAAAAGATGTCCAAAAAAACCAAGTTTTTACAACTTTTTTCAGTTTTTTTAACTTTATCCTGAAACTCGTTATCAATTTGGACAGGTAATATAGGAAAAAGTTGTCGCTTAGACCAAAATAAACAAATCGTTAGTACGAACCAACTTCATTTAAGTACTCTTTCATATAGTTAAATTAATATCAAATCATAAGTTACCGGTAAAAGCAAGGCATACTAAACAAGGTAGGCTCACTCGCTCTCTCGCTTTCTTGACAACTTGTTAAATTTCAGTCAGTAAGCAACTGTTTTAAGCAAAGCAAGTCCGCGGACAAATTTTTACATTTTTATGCCCTGTTCCCATTAAAAATGGGAAAAAGGGGATCATGAAGTTGTGCAAATGTATGTAACAGGGAGAAGGAAGCATTTCCGAACTTACAAAGTATATATATTCTTAATCAGCATCAACAGCCGAGTCGATTTAGCCATGTCCGTCTGCCTGTCTGTATGAACGCGTCGATCTCAGAGACTATAATTGAGGGAGTCACAAGTGTTGGCATGTATGTAGGTAGGTGTATACTGTACCCACATCGAGTTTGTTTCAGAATTCGAAAATTCCTCCTCCTCCATCTTTTGCCAGCGAAAAATTGTCTTCTTCTCTATATAAACGTGTGGATCTCACATACTATAAGAGGTAGAGCCACAAATTTTTGCATGTTTGTAGGTGTACACCGTACCCAGGTCAAGTTTGCTTCAGCTTTGGCAAATTCCTCCTCCATCTTCTTCTAACCTCGAAAAACTGTTAGAGCTACAATTTTTAAGTTTGAACCTCGTGACTCACTATATATACAGCTAGGACCAACATCTATCTATTCTGTGTACCACAATGAGATCCGAGCAAAAACACCGAAGACATGCAAGTGCGCCTGCCCATTTATTGAAATAAATTTAAAAATAAATGGAGTTGAAAGCCAATTACAATTTTTGGGGATTTTATACAAAACAAGCGAAATTTTTTTTAGTGTCACCAAATAACTGTTCTACGACAATTTGGCAAATTTTGAGTTTAAATATGAGAAAATTTTGACTTTTTAAATATGAATTTTTTTTTAAACTAAATAACGTGGGGGAACTTTTTTATTATAACCGAAAAGAACAAATAGCTTACTAGATATGGAGTTACAAGTCACAATCATATGCTTAAAACTTCAAAGTGCTATAAAAGGAAATCCGCCGCTAACCAGACCAAACCCAGCGAAGGTTTTTTTACTAGCATCATACCCTTTCATGATTTTTCCAACTTTATCAATTTTCTTTTTAGTGTTGCATTTATTATTTATTACATTTCAAAGGCGAAAACAAAGGCTTCTACTTTCATATCCTTTTTTTTAATAGTAATTACGATTTTGCAGTTACCACTAGAATTCAACTGCACTTCATTTCCCACAATTTCTTCCCACTCATTTTTTTTCCAAAATTTAAAAAATATAAAAATTTAAAGTAAGTTTACGCTGAACACAAATTGGGTTTTCCTTTCTTAAAATTTTTCAAAACGGTGCAAAGAGCAAACAAAGTTAAAAACTTTAAAGTTGTTTGTGTTTTTGGTGGGGGCACCAAAAAAAATAACAAAAAGTCCACTCGACTTTCTTTCAAAACTGCTTCTACACACAAAATATAGAAAGGCTCTGAGAAGGGCGAATTGCCACATTATGGCTCAAAAAACGAGCAACAAAATTTGTCAATAATCGATTATGGGGTGCTACCACGCCCCCTATTTAATATTTTTTTTTTGAAAAAAAAAAGGGTGGGTTGTATGGACCTTTTTAAAAAAAAAAAAAGTTTTATGAATATAAAAAATGTTTTTTTAAATTAAATTTAAATTTTGGTTTAGACTTTTTTTAGATAGTAGTTTTTTTATATATATGGTTTTTGTTTTAAGTTTAATGGAAAATTAAAAAAAAAATAAAAAAAAAAATACGAAAATATAAATTAAAATACCAAAATTTGGGGTGTTATTTCATTATAAAACAATACTCCAATTTGAAGTATGAAAATAAGGCCGCACTGCAATAAAATAAAGCCCGAAAAAATGAACAAGGCCCCAAGTTTGGGAAAAAAATACACCAATTTCAAAATTTGAAATACAAAAATCGCCCGATTTTTTTATAAATAATGAAAATTTGATACAAACAATCATGCGATTTTTTATTTAGCAAAAATAAGAAAATTAATAAAGAACCAAAAATCCATATTAAAATTGCCGTCTTATTTCCTCATAAAAATTAAACAGGGCCCTAAAATTGGTTTTGCGGTTTCATTAAATAATATATAAATAATCCAAAACAAAGTCGCTTCGCTGCGCCCTTCAACAGTATTCAACCAAAGCACACCCACTTACCACCCACTTCCCGCACAGTTCCCGCCCACATCCCATTCACTTTCCGCCCACTTTGCACTTCCCACCCACATTCCACTTGCCACCAACATACCGCACACTTCCCGCCCTCTTCCCGCCCAAATCCCCCCCACTTCCCCTTTACATCCCACTCACATCCCTCCCACTTACCGCCACATTCCACCCACATCCCATTCACTTCCCATTTCCATCCCACCCACTTCCACCCACTTCCCAACCACATCCCACCCACTTCCCCACTTACATCCCACCCACATTCCACCCACTTGCCGCCCACAGCCCACCCACTTCCGCCCCACCCACTTCCCATTTACCCACCCACTTCCCACCACTTGCCCACATCCCACTTCCCGCCCACTTCCCACCTACATCCCACCCACTTGCCACCCACATTCCACACACTTCCCGCCATCTTCCTGCCCACTTCCCATTACCATCCCATCCACATCCCTCCCACATTTCACTCACTTTACATCCACTTACCACCCACTTCCAAAACAACTTTCCACCCACATCCCACACACATACCATGCACTTCACAGGCGATATTTCCAACATCGGAAAATTAAAAACAAAATATATTCTCATTTCGACCTTACAATCCCAGTTTCAAGCCAATCGTATGAAAAATAGTTTATGCATGCAGAATTTCCCGGCCATTTTCCTCGTGGGCGGATTTTCCGACATTGAAAAATAACACTTCAAATTATTTCGTATTTTGTCCTTACAAACCGAGTTTCAAGCCAATCGGATGAGAAATAGTTTTTTTTCATGCAGAATTTTCCGGGAATTTTTCGAACGTCAGGTCAAATTTTTTAACTTCGGAATATAATATTTTAAACTATTTCGTATTCTATACTTACAAACCGAGTTTCAAGTCAATCGTATAATAAATACTTTTTTGGATTCAGAATTTTCCGGCCATTTTCCTCGTGTGCGGATTTTCCAAAATCGGGAAAACACGAGTCAAATTATTTCGCGTACTATGCTTACAACTTATGTTTTGTTATGTGTAATTTTGAAAATGAGTTTGGCGGTAGACGCTGGCAACTAAAGTTTCGCCCATACAACCACCCACTTTCCACCCAGCGGAGTGAATTTTCCGGAAGATTGGTATGCAGTTGTCGAATTTGAATATAGAGCTTTGAAAATGAGTTTGAACTTGATCGAATGAAAAACAAAAAAAGTTTCCTACAAAAAGTTTCCCGCGAATTTACCACACTTTCCGGCAGAATTTTCCAAAATCCTTTCTTAGTACTCACTTTCAGCATAAGCTAAACTACTGTGGAAATCTCATCCTATCTTTTTTTGGTTTAGTTTGGCGACGGTCACCAGTCAGTCAGTCAGTCAATTAGTCAGGTTGAACTTTTTTATATGGGTGATTCCATGAAAATCGCCCACGTTTTTTATTTTTTTTTTTTCCTTAGTAAAATAGTATATACGTATTTTCAGCATTATTGGCGTAGGCCGTAAAGTCGATTTGAAAATTGACATATTTGAAAAATTTAATTATTTTCAATTGTTAGTCCAAAGCCATTGTAACAAAAATTCTTAAAAACGAAAACCAACATTTGAATCCAAGCTTTCAAATAACTCACACTAAATAATTTTTAAATTTTTCTTTTGGTTTCAACCCGAAAAATAAGTAAACAAAATTAATTGCCGCGAAAGGATTTTTTTTTTTGTCTTCATTTTTTTCTCAAAACTTGGGTCTTGTATGCAGTAATTTATATTAAGCTGTAAATGGGCAATCCAATAGTTCCGGAGTTATGGCCATTTTTCATTTATTAAAATTCACTTTTTTAGAACTAACAATATCAGATGTTTCAGAATGTGAAAATGTTTTGGTTTTAAGAAGATAATTATTTGTGGTTAGACTAGAGTGTCCTAGCATAGTTTGGCATTTCGAAAATCGTAATTTTTAATAATTCTGGCCTTACTTTAGTAATTTGTGTTTCTGTATCTTACTGTGATGTTTGGTAAAAATTAGTTGACCCATTCATGAGTTCCAGGGCAGGGGTAATCTGTTTATCGGTAATCATTTGAATGTTCTACCCTTTCTTATGTGTATATCCAGCTCCATATTTCAACTTGGAAATGCTACTCCGCCGATGTTAAAATAATTTTTATGATGATATACTTCACTATATTTGACCACAAAAATATTACCCTCTTTAAAATTAAACATACTAAATTGGATATTACAGAAAATTAATTTAAATAAATGAAAAATGGCCATAACTCCGAACTATTGATTGCCCATTTACAGCTTAATACAGTAAATTACTGCATAAAAGACCAAGTTTTGAGAAAAAAATGAAGACAACAAAAAAAAATCCCTTTCGCGGCAATTAATTTTTGTTTACTTATTTTCGCGATTTGGAAGACCATAGAAAAATTTAAAATTATTTAGTGTGAGTTATTTGGAAAGCTTGGATTCAAATGTTCAGCATCTTCCGATTTTTTAAAATTTTTATTACTAATGGCTTTGGATAGCAAGCAATTGAAAATAATTAAATTTTTCAAATATGTCAATTTTCAAATCGATTTTACTCGCGAATTAAGTGTATTTCGCCAAAATGCTGAAAATACGTATATACTATTTTACTACAAGGAATACGAAAAAAATTATTTCGATCCAAAATAGTCCCAGTGGGCGATTTTTCATGGAATCGCCCATAAATACCAGATAACTAAACAAAATTAGTATGACTTGATATGTCACATTGACTTCTCTTCAACGATTTTTATTTTTTGCATCAATTTTAAGAAAAACTATTTTGTAAAAAGGTTACAAATTTTGCTATAAAATGGCTATATGTATTCAATATCATTGCCGACCTTCCTTTTACTTAGTTTCCCAACCAAAAAATTTTGACTTTTGGCCAAAATTTCTGGCTGCTGGCCCAGTGTGCATTGTAGGGATGTGATTGAATTGGAAGTTTGAATTCAAAGTGGAATGTGGCAGTGAAAGACAGAATGCAGCAAGGAAGACCACTGAGAAGTGACTTTATTTCGGGTGGCGTTGGTGACATTCACCTATTTTCGCAGAATCTACTGTTGTCCGCGGTCTGATATATTTTTATCAGCGCAATAACAGCTCAGGGTAGCTTTGAAATATCAACTTTTCCACGTGAACTTTGCCGTGTCGAGTGTACAACGGCCTATGCATACATACATGCGTTCACTTTCCATGATATACATACAACTTTTTTTCCTAATCCCGGTTACGTGTTCTGCCCGCGCCAGCAAATTTGTGAACATTTGTCGTATCTGCGAAAGCGATCAGCCTTTTGGGATAGCGATAAGTATGGACGGGGCCATTCTACCCAAATCATTAACCGTCTCAGATGCTGATGCGTTTCAATTGATTACCCGCAACAATGACATCACATTGGGAAGGGCGGGAAATGTGTACCCTTGCTTGTTGGCAGCAAAGTAGATGTGTAAATATAGGATTATTTAGCAATTTTATTTCTGCTCTCAAGCCGTTTTCAACTTAATTGAAAATTTGTTGTCCTTTCTATTTCATGCCCCGCTGATGTCGCTCTCGCTATTGCCCGTTGACAATACATTTTCTGCCGTTGTTGTCATTTTCAAGTTTGTATTGTTGCACGCTGATGTGGCATCACAGAACGGGCAGCAGAGAACGGGGTGTAGTGCGACAGTCGCTGCAATCACCCGCGGGCGGCTGCGTGTGCCGCAGGGCGCGCGGCGGTGAAGACATGAAATTGAGCTGGCGACAAAGAGGATGTCATTATTATGTGGTTGTGCAACATGTTTTCATTCACTGGGTCTTTTCGTTACTAGGTTTGAATTGAATTTTGAATGGGTCATGCCGTATTACTAATATCTTGCCCCTGCCCTTGCACTCGGCTGACGTGCAACCCTTAAGCGCGACCCAACTCTCATGCAAAGCACTATCAATTTCAACACGGCGAATCAGCGGCTCATTTAACCCATGTCCACGTACTTGTGCAGTTGTCCTCGGGTAAGGACCAGGGGGACTACAGCTCCAAGACCAATCGAGAACCAAGCTGGTCCGTTGCATTGTCAATGCATGTCAAATGAAAATGCCGAGCCGCCATTGAAGATGTCGCATTATTATTGATTTGAAATGGGGAGAGCCGTTCCAATCGCAATCGATGCCATCTCTGTTGTGCCTACTTAAGTTGCGCATATCATTACCGGGAAATCTAGAGAGGCATGTGCCGCCGACGCTGGCAATCGTGATGAACAACCCGATTATATGGTTCCGCTGAGCGTTGTGTCCAGGTTTTTTATGAAGGGTCGCCACGGGGGTTGTAGCCATCCGACCCAGCACCCCAGGTTATGAGCGACGTCCTTTTTAGCACGCCGCACAGAGGGCGGTCGTGCTACTTTAAAGCCTTCAATAGGAAAACGCCCCTATTCGTGTTCTACTAATAGTCCGGCAATTAGTCGCTTTTATAGTATTGAAACCAGATTTTGTCAAAATATAATTTGCATTGTTATATTCAACTTGTGGCATGCACCATGATACAGAACCATTAAACTGTGTGTGTATGTTTTTACCCTGGCGTCGCAGAGCTGGCACATACACACGAGCACGAACCAGGCGAAGTGAAGACAAGCAACAAATGAGGAAAGAAACTTTCTCAAAATGATCGAGCTTAAACAAGAGTCCGTTATGTTCCGTTTTGGCCATAGAAAATAGAGATTTGCACGACGTTAGTATAATCTTTGGGTATATAAAGGGGATACTAAAGTCGTGCAAATGTATGTAACAGGCTGAAGGAATCATTCACGACCATATAAAGTATATATATTCTTGATCAGCATCAACAGCCGAGTCGATTTTGTCTTGTCCGTCTGTCCATATAAACACCTATATCTCAGAGAATAGAATAGTTGTGAAGCTAACAATTTTTTATACTCTTGTGGAGGGTATTTAAAATTGTCCGAATGTTTTAACGCATAGATGAAAGCATATCCGGCCTCAGATTTGATTCACAAGATGCTTTTAAGCTCTAACCGTTTTATTACTGGTTAAAGAACTTTATCTTGTAAACAAAAACTAATTTAATGAAACTTTTGTTTTAGTTAACAGAACAATAAACAATATTAAAATGAAACCATTCACAATATTTAAAAATTATAATACCCTTTGCTAGGGTATTCTTCTTTTGGTGTTCTAAAACTTCTGAATTATATGTTAGTCCCTGCCAGTCAAGTGGATGCTAAAAACGTAGTTCTCTTGCACGACCAAATAGTGATTTTCAGGTCTAGCGGCTTTCCCGTTTTCCCCCCCCCCCTTCACCCGCTCACCACTGTTTCTTCACCCTCCTTTCCATTTTCCAACGCTCTCTACTCTTCCTCATTGTAACACATGTAGCAGCTGTTATCTGTCTCAGAGAGCCAAGAGATGAATGGCATATTTGTAATAAATACATACCTAATTTGTGTGAACGTGATCTCTCATACATACTGTCACTCAGAGAGTTGTGCAATCTCTCTCGCGTTCTTATTAATAAAGCTTATCGTGTTATGAGCTCAACAAACTTTTTTTGGCTGACTTCGCTGACAAATTTTCCAAATTTTCATTTTTTTTCTTAGTGCGCGCCTGCATAACTAAACGAAAGTCCATGCCAACTCGTATATCTGTAGGATAAGCAGTATTGGCTGTGGGTTGATAACACTGTGACACATTTTTGAACTCAAAAAAGTTGATACGGTCGAGACCAAAAAATTCTGAAAGGGTGTGATGGTAGTATAAAAAAGCTGCATGGGTTTGGTCTGATTAGCTGCCGTTTTCTTTGATATAGTAAAAATACCAAAAGCATGAAAAACTGTCAAAAAAATTCGAAAAAAAAAACGAATTTTATCGGTAAAAAGTAAATAAATTAAATTTCTTTAGCTACATTTTTTAAGTTATATTTTTTGAAAATTTTATTGATTTAATACAAAACAATCGAAATTTTTGATAGTGTCAGCCAATTTCTACCAAAAACTGAACTTTTCGAGTTTTGGTTGAAATTATTCATCTTTTAGGGTCTTTATGAGTTTTGCAATTTTGAGTTTAAAGATGTGACTATTTTGAATTGTTACTTAGAATTGTTTTGTAAACCAAGTCAAGAGCAACAACTTCTTTTCAGACGTCAAAGCGAAATTCCAAATAGTTTACAAGTCCCAATCATATGCTTAAAACTTCAAAGTGCTATAAAAAGAAATCGTCAGCTAACCAGACCAAACCCACGGAAGGTTTTTGTACTACTATCATACCCTTTCAGAATTTGTTGGTCTCGACCGTATCAACTTTTTAGTGTTGCACAGTGTAATATGTCAGTCAGTCGGATCAACAGATTTATAAGTACAGATATTTGTGAAACTATTCACATATTTTATTGTTATTCACTATGAAGATTATTTTCGATGTGACCGCAAAAATTATACATTGTCAACGACTGCTTATTTAAGAACGCCGCAATTAACCATAAGAGTTGCAATCGATTAACACCTTGAAACATTTTTTTAAAATCTTCATAATATTATTGGTGCCTAATATAATATATATGGTGGTAATAAAATGTGCAAAAGTAATTTTTTAAATTCTATTGTTGACACTTATCTCTATATCTATAAAAGAGAGTGTCATGATTGATTCACTGATTGGCAATCATCCCACGGCCTAAACGGTCTGAGATGGAGGGCTGTAATTCGGACAGGTGTTTCTGTTAGTGGTGAAAGCGTAATAAGACGGGGTTTTGGAAAATTCAACCCGGAGAAGCTGGAGAAGAGTCGGTAAAGTTTGTTTTGGGAAAAATGTTAATTTTCATCCGATTAACTGAAACTTGGTTTGTAAGCATAGTACGCAATATAATTCGACACGTGTTTTCCCGATTTTTGAAAATCCGCCCACGAAGAAAATGGCCGGAAAATTCAGCATGAAAAAAAAACTATTTTTTGTCCGATTGGCTTCAAGCTCGGCTGGTTAGGATAGAATATGAAATAATTTGGAACGTGATTTTCCGATGTTGAAAAATTTGACCCAACGGTCGTAAAATTCTTCACGAAAAAAACTATTTTTCATTCGATTGGCTTGAAACTCGGTTTGTAAAGTCAAAATAAGAATTCATTTATGTTTTCATTTTCCGATGTTGCAAATACCGCCGGGATGCCCAGTGGGAAGTGGATGGGATGTAGGTGGGAAGTAGCTTTGAAAGTAAGTGGAAAGTGGGTGGAATGTGGGTGGTTAGTAGATGGGAAATGGGTGGGATGTGGGAGGGATGTGGGTGAAATGTAGCAGGGAAGTGGATGGGATAAGGGCGGGAAGTATGTAAACATAAATTTCGAGCGCCTAAAAAATTTGGTACGACGGGGATCTCGAAGCTGTCTACAAGATAAAACAACACAATTTCTTAAAATCTTGGACGCGTACAAAGTCGCGGCGCGTTCAGCAAGTAATATATAATATATTTCACCATTCAAACCGGTTAAGTGGTTCTTAAGATGAACGTGTTCTTTGATTAGTCTTTCCGTCCTCATAACTCTACTGCAATAGCGACTAGGAGACTAACAATTTAGAAAGGTAAGTTTTTCATTGATGGTAATCACATATTTAAATTTTTAGTAGTACTTCATTTCATAAAGAGTGCGCAAAAGGGCACATCAAGACAGACTGAAACTTAGTCGGAATTAATGGCTCCACAAGATGCAAAAGGTCGCAGCCTTAACGAATCCAAGCAAAATTTGGCAAAGTTGAATTTTCTTCACAAATTTTTGTATTTTTGTGAGATGCCAAACAATTTATACAGATCAATGGTTATAGCATATCGTAGTATAGCAATTAGATATCATCAACAATATTCGATCGAAACTATTGTTTCATTTAATTTTTAGCAATTGAAAATCGCTGCAGGAGGGTTTGCTCTTGTTTCCCTTAGTACATAGATTCCTCAAGAGGGTCCCAAAACCATATAACATAACCATGCTTTGAAAACATGATGCATTATTCACTGCATGACATCTGAAATATGACGCTTATTCATTAACATAAATTTGACCCTCAAAATCATATTTTCCTTTAGTTCAAAATCGTATTTTTATACCCGTTACTCGTAGAGTAAAAGGGTATACTAAAGTCGTGCAAATGTATGTAACAGGCAGAGTGAATCATTTCCGACTATATAGAGTATACATATTCTTGATCAGTATCAACAGCCAAGTCGATATAGACTTGTCCGTCTGTCCGTCCGTCTTTCTGTCAGGAACAAATATGATTTTGCAAATTGAAGAAATCATGAATTTCGTAGCATAAACGTAGTATATATGTATGTCTAAGAAACGCAGGAACATGGGGAAACATGTTTTTTCATGAGTAACGGGTATATCGAAGTCGGTTAGAGCCGACTTTAACTTACGCTCTCGTTTTAGTTATGCCAGACTTAAGGTAAGTGAGTAATATGTGAAGGCTGTTAAATATTACTTTTCCTGAGTTTGTATATTTTTATACTCTGTACCAGAAGGTACAGGAGAAGGAATCATTTCCGCCCCTATGAAGTACATATAGGTTTTCTTGATCAGCATCAATGGCCGAGTCAATCCGTGTGTCCGTAAAAATAAACAGATCTCAGAGATAAAAAGAGGTTGCGGATTCACATGTATGGGACAAATGCATCTTTTACTTACAGGCTGATCAAGTTTATGTGCAATTTATGCTAAATGATCGTTGACTTAAGTCTCCAAAGCATAATGAAATTGATTAATTCATTGTCGTTAATTGAACAAATTAATTGGTTTTCTATTAAAGTTGGGAAAAACGCGAGTCGAACCGAATTTCGAACCAAAACCGTCCCCCAAAAATTTGGAACCTTAAATTTTCAAACATTAACTAGTGGTACTTTTTGTTTCAAACCTTTTGCGGGTGATTTATAGAATGAGCAAAATACTATAAAATAAAATTTCGATTGCTCCACCCACTAAACATACTTATAAGAAACACACTTTCGTAGCTTGACATTGAGTTCCTACCGCAAGCCGTTACTCCTCGTTTCTATAATCTTAAAATTTATGCATGCGCAAATTGAGAAAACAAACAATATACAGCACTTGAACCCATAGTTATTATGTCCCGAACAAATTGGGGACGTTTTGAACCAAAGCATCATAACCGCATATCATCACCCCGCGTGCTGTCCTCCACAGCTAGCTGGGATTTCATTGTGTTATTCAATTATTAGTACGCAGCCATTGTGAAGGATCATAAAGCCGTGTAATCCACAAGCAGCTCTTAAGTGCATGCCTTTTATTTACGCCGCTGGTTCCCATTAGATCGACAAGCCGACCCGCAGACCATGCCTATTAACAGAGCCCTTGAACGACCCAACCACCACACCACAGCACGAGCGGCATACGATGAGGGAAATTTGGCAGAATGGATGACTCAATGCCATAATAAAGCAACATACACACAAATAAAATCGCATCATGTGCAATTATTATTTCATAATTTGTTTGAGTTTCGCCTTTGCGGTGGAGGGTGAAAAAGTCAATAGCTCTCGGTTGGGTTACCCGGACATGGGCAGAGCGGCGTGAATGTAGTTGGGCCAGGGTTAACTGCACTAGCTGCACGCACGAATATTTCCGACGATCCCGGGATGTGTTAGTAGCTTTGTCCTTAATTCCAGCACACCTGTTCAAGACCCGTCTCAGCAGTGCGTAGCGCGCAAGTTACTTGGCAAGCAACCCAGCTCCCTGTCCGTTTCCATCGGAAAACCCAATCCCCGTTTCGTTCATTTCAAGTTATCTGCGTCTCAAGTGTCAGCTATTCCTTGAGATAAATAGATTCCGCTCTTGCTCACCGAGCCAAGGACTTGAGACATTAATGTAAATTTTCCACCCAATTGCTAAATAATTAGCAGAATGTTCATCTAATGCTCTGTATACACCAGACATTAAATTAGCATTTCGGCAGTTCGAAACTCTTGATATTTGTTGTGGCAAAAAAAAAATGTGCTTATATTAAAAACAGGAAACGAAATCGCACAAAAAAAATCTGAGAGGAGTTAATTCTGGTGAATTCTATTAGGTTTTATAATCCACCATATGTAACTTTTCGAGACTATAAAAATATAAAGTCCGAAACGACTGTGTAGCTTTGGTACAGAGTATATAAAGCGTCTCTTGAGGTAGAGTATACAAAATTGCCTACTCGGCTTCATACAGCCTAAACGGCCAAGACGATTTTCTCTCAACCTCTTGGCTTGTTTAAATAATAAAATAGCAGAAAGAGGAGACCTACAATCAAATAAAACTAAACTAAACAGTTTAACGCCGAATCCGAACGTAAATGATTGAGAAGCTCCTTCATGGTCACGGTGGCTGGTTGTGTAACAGTTTTTAAGGAAAATCTCATTCTATTAGACCGACAACCGGCCACATACAGCCCCAGCATTCAGGTGAATTAACGGAACCATTGATTGTCTTCTATGTGAAAATTGCTTTAGTTATAAATGACAATGTTTTCTTATTACCAATAGCTTTGGGATCCAGCTGATACGGAGGTATTCCACAATGAGCGGGTGGGGGTGTTGTGAGTGGGTCTCCATTGTGACAGAAAAACGGCGGCAGTCCAATTTTGTTTGCCTGGAAATAGACAAATATATTAATGGGTTTATTGTTGAAACATTGTTGTGGAAATGGTGCATGGATACCAACATCTGTAATACAACAGAATCCTTACTTGCTGTAAATGCTCAGAATATCGTTCCCTGACCAACGGTTCAACCGAGGTCGTGCAAGGCTTTAAAATATGCTCTAATAACAAATTAGAAGCTCAGTCAAGCCCGAATGTAATATACTGTGTAACTATCAAAGTTTTCGTATAACTTTCAAATGTGTTGTCCTGACTGATAACTTGATGGTCGCATATCCGATCGTTACCAATACTTTTGTGGAGATATGAGGATTTTCGAAATCACGGGTGGCAGAATTTTAAGATAATTTTAAGATAAACATCAGCCAAAGTATAAGGAGTAATAAAAATTGATCCATTCTGGATGAACTAAATACAAAACGGGATTAATAATGGGTTGATCAAGGAATGGCTTGAATTGAGCGCGTCCGGTATCAACATTTTTTTCCCGGTTTTTGCCTTGCCGAGCTTAAGATCATTCTTTCTTTCGAACTCAATTTTGTTCCATTCGAGAAAGCATTCTAGAAATGCCGAGATTGATCTGCGTCTGATATTTGGGATTAATTTGACTCCTAAAATAAATTCTTTCTGATGCAGATATAGATACAAATGTGTTTATATAAAATATAATTTTTATACCCTTGCAAAGGGTATTATAATTTTGCCCAGAAGTTTGCAACGCATAGAAATATTCATTTCCGACCCTATAAACAATATATATTCTTGATCAGGGCGACGAGCTGAGTCGATTGAGCTTTGTCCGTCCGTCTGTCTGTCTGTCTGTTTCTACGCAACTAGTCTCTCAGTTTTAAAGCTATCTGGCTGAAACTTTGCACAGAGTCTTCTTTTTACTGCACACTGCTAATATGTCGGAACCGACCGGATCGGATGACTATGTCTTATAGCTGCCATAGGAACTATCGGTCGAAAAGTGGGTCTTTGTGAGAAAAACTTTTTATTTTTAATGTAAACGCCTCCCGCTTCAGCAATTATTAGTTTTATACGCTTTTACAAAGATTTGGAAGTTTCGGTCAAAATCGGATGATTATATCTTATAGCTGTCATAGGAACTATCGGTCGAAAGGTGGGTTTTATTAAGAAAAATTTTTTGTTTTAATGCTAACGTTCGTAAACTATGATGTATTAAAACATTTGCAAGGGTATAAAAACTTCGGCAAAGACGAAGTTAGCTTGGCCTTCTCGTTTTATTTATTTAAAGAATTCAAGATTTTTCTTAACTTAACAAAATCTTAACATTTGAACAGCATTTAATCATTCATAAGTTTTTCAGTTATTAATTGGATTTAAATTGAGAACACAGCTACTTAATTTTGACTCTGACTTTGTGCATACATACATGTGTGTATTAAAGTTGCAGGCGAAAAAAAAGCACGCTTCACTTTAAGAATTGCCTTTGCACCAGGCTAACGTTACAGAAAAAACGATGAGAGAAGCAAAGAGACCAAATCGGCATTTGCTCTCAGTTTGTTCCCTCTCTAACTTGACTGCTGAGTACGGTCCGGCATAAAGCAATTCCGATTCGGATTGACTTAGGCTCATTTGTACTTAAAATTTTATTTCCGTTAATCCCGTAAAATCATTCGTTTTAGGCTTAAAATTTGCCTGGCATTTTGTGTACTATCTCAGATCTGTGCGTTCCAATGGACAGACAAATGGTGAGTCAGACACTCTATGGGATCGGAGATGCTGCGCTTATACTCTACGAGCATCGCATATAAAAAACTTATTTAAGAGAGAAATCTGCATATTTTTCGTTCGCTGAAGACATTAGAGGAGTTATACAATCCGATCGGAAGCTTGAGACTTGAAAATGCCATATAAAGGAATCGGCTTGCCATACCAAACCCAGCCAAGTCTATATACTCTGTACCAGAGGTACACAGAGTAAATTAAGTTTGCGCAAATGTTTGCAACAGGGAGTAGGTAGGTCCGTCTAACCAAAGTTACTGACTTATCGATCCGCCCTCGCATCAACTGTTTCGCGCAACGAGCGCTTGTGGGATATAACCACGCTCCGTTTCCACTCCGAGCTGTTCGCTTCCACTCTTTTTCCGCCTTGCTGGTGGCCAAGGGAGGGGTTACAGCGAAGACGAGGTACAGGTCACAATGCCAACGAAATGCAAAGTTTAATGCCCTCAACTCCTCTTGTTGATGCATAGTTCATTCTGGCGTAGCCCCCAGCCTCCCTCCCATCCATGCCGATGAGCCTATGGGTTCGTTTGGCGGAGAGCAGTCATATTCCTACCACAGACGAAATGCCGTATTGTGCGCCGTACATAATGCGCGTCTCTTTTATATACAAATGTGTAGATATGTACTCCGTGAACCTAGCTACTGTTATCATAATTGATAAACAAAATCTAAATCGGCATTTAGTTGGGAACTGATTTATCCGCTATCCCCTTGTCAAAGATTCATCGTTATGTCCCTCGAGATTGGCTTGAGTTGATTACGAGATTCCCTGCGAATTTCTTATTCTCGGTTCCAAGGGTACACAGAGTATATTCAGTTTGTGGAAAAGTATGTGACAGGGACAGGCATGGGAAAAAATTTCGTATACTTGCAAGTAGATCAAGTTTGAATTAAAATTTTTTGAAACGCCCTCTCAAGCCCCCGCAACTTGGAGAAATCTTTCACAGCGCACTGTGGGTCGAATCGCCAAATAATTGGCATAAAGTCGAATATTTCATGGAAACAAAACTCATTTTTATTAATACACCTTACAACTACATAGTCCATGTACAAAGTATCGAATTATTTTTTCGGTTGTTTGGCAACCCTGAAATTGTTATCGATTATCGAAGTCAGGTGTTGAGTGCAGTGATTGTTGCGATAAAATTGGCGTCAACTATTTGTTAACTTTAAGGAATTGCACTTCGTGTAAAGTTGAACAAAAAATTATGGCAATTTATGGATAATAAAAGCCAGGTATGTAGATTGAAAAAATGAAACCATTTTTTGAAAATGTTCAATATGTTTCATTAAAGTGGGTTGTTTCGTGTTGTCCCTAAACAGAGGAAACTTAACCAACGTGCAAGGCTTCAGTGGAGCAAAACTAACCTCTTACGAATGGCAACTCTTCGGCTCCTACAAACTGTATATTTGCCCAACTAAGGGAATCTACGCTTAAAATTTGACTATAAATTACTAAAAATTTAATTTTCATTAACATTTTAGCTTTTTATTCATAGTTCTCAAAACTTTGTTTTTAGATCACGTATACGCAATGTTGCCATATAAGGGCGGTCGGGGTAGGCGTGGTCAAATTAACTTCACATTTTGTTTAAATATTATAGGTGTTATATTAATCAAAAGTACCAAGTTTCAACTCGATATCTGCAACACACGACTTTATGCCAATTATTTTGCGATTCGACCCACAGTGCAGTGTTGTCGATAGGCGGATATGCTGCTTTCAGCTACTGATTCACCGATTTTCTTACTTGTTTCTTCTTCTAATTTTCAATGGTAATCTTTCATCTTCTAGCCTTTAGATTTTTCACTAAGAACAATAGTTCGACAAATAATTCCAATGGCAGCTACATTACTTGCTGGTCCCCATGAAATTGGTCACCAATTTGTACAAGGCGCCTGGAACAGGGCTGGTTTGGTTCAGCGCTTTACCGAGGTTTTAAGATACAGATAGCTTCGACTGTGACGAAGCTCTTCAACTACCTCTGGCTGCTCTTTAGACCCAATTCTGTTTGTTGGCGTACCCATTGAGCCGAAAAGGAGCTTCTTCGCAGAAGACAATTTTTCGCATTTTCACATTTCTCACTGCGGACGAACTTTGATAACAAAATTCAATGATTTGCAAGCGCTATTCATTTGTTAGTCTATTCACACTGAAATGGAACAAGTCAAAAATCACCCGTGAGGTGTCAAAAAATGTACACTGAAAAATAAAATTACATAAAAATTACACATTTTTAGAATCGATATGCCGGATGTGGGCATTTCAACCTGGGCCAAAAAATTAAAAGTGGTTAAAAACACTATAGATATTAAATTTACCAATACAACCCAATTGGATATATTTGGTTTCACGGCGTGCTAGCGCAAATTGTCTCATTTTGACATTAAATTTGTTTAATTTTTTGGAAAAAGTGACTATAGATTGCATGTACTTTCGCTATCTAAAATCTTTCTGATGGTACAAAGGTTCAAAATGAATGCAAAAGAAACCATGAGAAACTATGTCAATGGAAAAAACTGTCCCGTGCGAAAATGCATAAGCTTAAGTTTTGAAAAAAAAACTGTAAATTATTCTTGGGTTAAATAAAAACCATTTTAAAGAGACATCAATGCACTACATTCTAAACTTTATCTCATTAATATATTGTCTCAGGAAAACCACTTCTGTCTTTGTTCCGTGCGAATATCATGATTTTTTTTTGCGATTATCTTGAACACAAATTTTTTTCCTATATCAATCTTTGCACCAATTGTAGGGCTATTGAAGAGCTTTAAGTTAAGCCTATTGTGAAAATAAAAAATTTTAATTTTGACTTTTTAAAAATTTAAATGCTTACGATTGTACCGTTCGACACCATGGAAATGCCCATATGTTATGCTTCCAGCCGGTTATTCTTATTAAAATCTTTTTAAAAGTAAAACGAGAGCATAAGTTTCTGTTGTTCCTTAACAGAACACTAACATTAACTTATTAACATAATGTTAGTAGACTGCATGCTAGAGGTGAAGAACTAACGATAGTCGGCACCACCGATAGTCATCGATAATTTTTCCCCAACTCATCGATAACTATCGCTAGCTTTCATTGGTATATTATACAAATTAGTCTAAAAATATTAAGTGTCAAGTTTTAAATAAAGATTCCAAGCTAATAAATATTTCACAAAAACGTAATATTTAATTTACATGGGAATTGTAAACTCAATTTTTTCCTGCTCATAACTAATTAAGTTCTAACGCGAGCTACGCTAACCTATTAACAGAAACAGGTATCTTTTGATACACTGGAAAAGTGTGTTATAATTTGGAAGAAGTTCAGAAGTTTGCAACGCATATAAGGAATCATCTCCGACCACATAAAGTATATATATTTTTGATCAGCATGACGAGCTGAGTTGATTAAGCTTTGTCTCTCCGTCTGTCTGTTTCTACGCGAACTAGTCTCCCTCAGATTTGAAGCTATCGAGCTGAGATTTTGCATAGAGGCTTCTTTTGTCTGACTAATTCTTGTAGTTGCCATGGAAATGATCGGTCGAAAATGGGTTTTAGTGAGAAAAACTGATTTCTTCTCAATATTACCGCTCTGAAACATGGTCATTGTTAATATTAAATGTTTTTAAGCTGATCTGAGAAGTTTGGTCGAATTTAAGCTTCGACACAGACGAAGTTAGTTTTGCTTCCTCTTTTTTTTTTAGAGACTCCGGAAACATCTCCAATTGGTTAAATGTTTAATATTTTAGAAAAGAATTTGCCCAAAAATGATTGAACTTTGTCCCTTCTTAAGTTAAAAAGCTTGAATTAATTACTTTGATTACACTAGTTAAAGAACTACAAAATAAGTTTTGTACAATTTTATTCTTCGTCTAACTTTTTTTCAAAATCTCACAAGTTTGAAGCAAAGCAAATGATTAAAGTGTAAAGTGTAAGAAAAAATTGTAAACTTAATTTTTTGACTCTAAAGAGAAACTTTTGTCAAATAGAACTTGGTTATAATATTAGAATACATTTAAAAGGTTAAACACACACTTTGGGCTACAATTAAAATGCGTGTATTTTTATTTATGTTTAAAACTCAAAAAAACAAACTATCGAAATATATCGATAGTGTTGGACTACCATCGATGGCGTCTCGATAGTACCAAACCATTGATAGTGACTATAGTGCCATCGATGGTTCTCCACCTCCACCTGCTAATATGTGGGGCTTAAGGAGAGTCGAAAAGATACTTATTTGAATAGGCACCGAATAGGAACCCAAATTTACGACAAAATGAGATATTATAGGAATTTTTATTTATTAAGCGATCCTTATGAAAATTTAAGAGATTATTAACGTTTAGTACATAAGTGTGAGTTTAACAGTAGAGATCGATATCTTTAAAAAATAAAGGTATTAAATTTTGTTCATTTGTCAAATTTAGAAATCTATAGGGGTTTTCGTATATTAAGGCTGATTGATTTTATATGTTAAGGGGCTCAAATATGCCCGCCTACTAGATTAGATGACAAAAGTTGAGCAATTAGAAACCGCCTGCTCAAAGCCAAGTAGATTTGATGCGTACGGGTTTTCTTTTTCTAGTAGGCGGTCAGATTCTTGGCATTTCCAGTTTGGTTCGAAGTGCAATCGTTTATACGAAAATCTCTAGAGATTTCCAGGACAACGCTGATAAGACCGTTTTGTAATTAACTTAATTTTTTGTTTGGTCAAGCTGGACGTTTCTGTCGAAATGTCCATATATAGATTATGTGGTCGGAAATAAATTTATATATGCGTTACAAACTTCTGGTACCCCCCCCCTCCCCCACAAACCCCCCAAAATTTTTTCAAAAAAACCCCCCCCCAAACAAAAAAAAAAAAAATTTATAACCTCCCCCTCTAAAATTTTATTTTAACAAACCTTTTTTTCTTTCTTTTCTTTTTTATAAAAAAAAACAAAAAAAAAAAATCTTTTTTTCACCCCCCCCTTCTTTTCTCTCCCTCCCCCCCCTTATCTATCTATACTCAAAACCTCACCATCCACTATTTTTATTTACATTCCTTCTGCCCAAAATTAATTTACAAAATAGCAGATATGGTACACTTGAAATGGAAGTTTTCGAGCAGATCAAAACAAAATATTTTTAAGATTAAGTTAAGCGACAAAGAAAAACATATTTTAAAAACAGACGGTTAAGTCCCAGAGCATATTATTTGTATGGTTATGGAAAATACAAATTAAGGAAAATTAACGAATTGTTAATTGTCTAGAACTCAGTTCCTTTTGCTCTTTCACACGAATGAAATAGCGTCTCAGCGCTTTGCACCATCAGTCACGCGCCGCCAAGCCAACTTAAATATTTCTTTACGTGGCTTTAAGTGTTGATTTGCAACGCTACTTGTCTCTTTCTCTCTTACAATTTGACATTATGTGTGGTTAAAATTAAATGTTAAATGAAAACATATAAGAAATTCGGTCAAGCAAAGGTGCATGCTGAGTATGTATTTTGCTACGTAAGTAGCAGCAGAAAGCAGAGGGGCTTTCCGATTTTTAGCATACCATTGACAGATCAGTCAATATTGCTGATTACTCAATATATCTAGATAGATTTTAGGTTTTCTTTTTCTAAATTGCAGAGGAAGAAAATTGAAAACAAGCCTGATCTGCCTGCAAATATAAGAAGCTTATGTCCTTTACATGTCGAACCCCAATCTCTTACCATCTCTGAGATCTATGCGTTCATACCGACAACGGATATGGCTATATCGACTTGACTGTGGAGGTTGATCAAGAATGTATTTACCTATCAAATGGATAATGATCTATCTTTTTCTGTAGAACTCTTATTGGTTCATACTCATAGGGAAAATCACATTCACACATTCATATCACTGAAATTGAAAGCCCTACCCAAGCATATAAAAACTACAAATATTTTCTCACTAAGACTCATCTTTTGACCGATTGTTTCTATGGCAGCTATACGACTCAGTCGACTCAGCTCCTCGCCCTGATCAAGAATATGTATAGTTTTCAGGATCGGAAATAAATATTTCCATGCGTTGCCAACTTCTGGGCAAAATTATAATACCCTTTGCAAGGGTATAAATATAAGACACAGTTGTCGTTTTGAGTGCCTCATAGCAATATCGCACAGCTCTAATACATACAAATGTACGTACGTATGTTTGTATGTTGCACTGCTAGCCGAAAGATCTCTACAGAAACTGCTCAGAAATACCCTGTCCAATGTACACACATGCTTCAACTGCATACATATTCAGACTCACTCTCGGTCGTTCGTATGGCCCAGTGTATATGGATATGGCAATGGGTGAATGTGTGTGTGTTCAAGTTATCGCTAAAGTTGTCGTCGTCGTACTTGTTGTGGCTTGATGAATAAAACAAAACAACAAAAATTCAACTACAACAACACACAAACAATAATAATAACAACAAGCAGCAGTGACTACAACGGCAAACGAGTCAGCGAAACTGAAAATATGCCTTTGATGTAGCCGCCGCTAAACGAATATAAAACGTGCCGCCAACGCCGCTTTCCCGCTGCAAATACACTCGCACCCGCCACTCCCGCTGTCACCCCATTATGCTTAGAAGACGTTGACGTAGTTGATTCAGTTTGATCTAGCCCTGGTCCGTTTGCACCATATGCGTTTGTTGTTTTGCTACTTTACGTATGGAACTATTGCACAATCCGTTGCCAGTGATGGGACAGGTACTCGCGATTTTAGACTAGGCAAGTTACTAAAAAACTGCCGAAAAGAGTCTGGACCGTATGTATGTCGGTATCTCATCATTATATCTGAACGAGAGCTGTTAGCCTTACAGTGTGAAGTCAGCCAAGTT
This sequence comes from Lordiphosa clarofinis, assembly GCA_018904275.1. Lineage (NCBI taxonomy): Eukaryota > Metazoa > Arthropoda > Insecta > Diptera > Drosophilidae > Lordiphosa > Lordiphosa clarofinis. The sequence goes on from JAEIGQ010000207.1 coordinate 26,992, forward strand.
CGATTGCGGAGTACTTGTAACGCAGTGCAAATATAGTTCAAAACTTTCACGTCGTACTTCTTGTTCCACTTATTGGAGCAATATTAAGTAGACGTCGCGGACACTGGGGTCCTGAAAGTTTGATAGGTAAAGGAAACCTGCTCCAAGTTTAAGTCATCAAACTCCATTATTCAAAATTCATAAAATATTTGTATACCCTTGCAAAGGGTATTATTATTTTGCCCAGAAGTTTGCAACGCATCCTACGCTATAAACTATATATATTCTTGATCAGGACGATGAGCAAAGTCGACATAGCTTTGTCCGTCCGTCTGTCTGTTTCTACGCAAACTAGACCCTCAGTTTTAAAGCTACTGAGCTGAAACCTAGCACAAATTCTTTTTTTTTCTTCTGTACACTGCTAATCTGTCGGAACCGACCGGATCGGATGACTATATCTTATAGCTGCAATAGATACTACCGGTCGAAAAAAGGGTTTTATTCGGGAAAATTGTTGATTTTTATGCTTGCTTTCTTTAACTGTAAACATTTGCAAGGGTATTAAAACTTCGGCAAAGACGAAGTTAGCTAGGCCTCTCGTTTTCATTGCAGTGGTTCTCTGAGCAAACCTCCTAAAAATCGGGAGCGGTTCATTCCGAGGTTCGAACCAGTAAATCTTTTTGGGTTCGGGTTTACGGAGCAGGATCGGAAGGTCGGTGAACCTAGGTACAGGTTCGAACCGGGGTTCAGGAAAAAAATAGAGGCAAGCTAACTTCGGCTCGACCGAAGTTTATATACCCTTGGAGCTTGAGAGCTATATTCACAACTGAAAAGTGATATAGTCATCCGATTTGGATCAAACTTGGCAGAATTGTGTGGTAGCATGTAATATTTTTCAGAAACAAGTTTGGTTTCGATAGCATTAAAAACAAAAATGGTTTTCCCACTAAGACTATTTTTCAGACCTAACTTTTGTATGACGCTTGCTATAATATATAGTTGTCCGATTTCGACAAATTTTGGTAAAATTATGTAAAATTTTTGAAAACTTATAAATACGAACGTTGGAAGCAATAGCATTAAAAACAAAACGAGAGCGTAAGTTAAAGTCGGCTCTAACCGACTTCGATATACCCGTTACTCATGAGAAAACATGCTTAACAGTGTTCCTGCGTTTGAAATAAACTTGATCTGCGTGCAGATAAAAGAAGCATTTGTCCCATACATGTCAAACCTCTATCTCTTACCATCTCTGAGATCTAGGTGTTCATACAGACAGACGGACAGGCGGACGGACGGACAGACGGACATGTCTATATCGACTCGGCTGTTGATACTGATCAAGAATATATATACTTTATTTGGTCGGAAATGATTCCTTCTGCCTGTTACATACATTTGCACGACTTTAGTATACCCTTTTTACTCTACGAGTTAGGGTATAAAAACAAAAACTGTCAGAGCCACAATTTTGAAGCTACAACCTCGTCTCTTAATATATATTATCTTGGGCCTTATGATCACAAACCCCCATTCTCCCCTACTTTACGTGGTCGGAGATGATTCCTTCCAATGGCTGCAAACTTCTGGGCGAAATTATAATACACCTTTCAAATGTATAAAACGCTTCGGAACAGCTATTTTATGTTTATTTCGACTTTCAAATGTATATAAATGGACTGAAGAGCAGCAGAAACTATAGAAGAAATCGATTTAGTTCTTTGCAGCACATTTTAAATTGGTTTATAAAAATATTGAAGTTGTTGAAGAGGAAAGGGGCGTAGCCCAAATTGAAAATAAACTGTGCAGAACCAAATTGGAGTCTTCGTACCAAATTCGGTGTTTAAATGGACGGACTTTGCTACATCGACTGGGCTGCTGATGCTGAAACTTAATTTATAGAAAGGAAATGCCTTCTTGTGACTGTTACTTATTGTACCCTGTGCGTCTTTGTCCCTTTGGAACAAGTTAATTAAAATTATTTCCTTCTGAAACTCATCTATATTAAACACTCGCTAATCCGCTTGGACCAATCATCCAAATGATCGCAGGGTAGACGATAAAATCAGACGGGGCCTGGCATCTGTCTTCTTCCCAACCTGATATGTAGAAAACTAATTTGAAGTGGGAGAAATTGAAGGAGTGCTGGACCAAGTTTGCATTGCTCTAAAACTAGACTGTGTTGAGAATTTTGCCAGAGTAATTGAGCCTTCCCTTATGTATGTGGGTATATATTCTTATTCCTGTGCTTTGGTAACCAGTTTTCCACTCATCCACTTCCATTCAACTTTGGGTAAATTAAAAAAAGCCTTTAACGCAAAACATATCAGAAATTGGATGGGCAAGAAATTGGACGCCATTGTTTAAAACTGAACCGAGTTCAGCAACAGATTTGGGGGTTGTTCTGGTCTCATAAAAAATACGCCAATACTCGGCACTTTGGGTGGTTGCTTGATTTTGTAGTTGCGGCAATCGGCTGGCTTTTTAGATTGCTTTCTACGCTCGGAACACCGCACGAGTATTTGAAAGCCTCGAAGCCTGTGCAGTTTACGTGAGAGCGTCGCCGTCTACATGTACTTACATGCGTGTGTAAGAGCGGGACCGAGGAATCGAGAGTCCGTGTGTGGGCAAAACGAAAAGCAAAAAAATCCACGAAAGGACGACGAGCCGACATCAGTCGACAGCAGCGACAGCGACAACCGGCATGAAGGGCGGTGGGGCAAAAGGGGGTTCGCACATTGGGGGTGGAGTGCGTCTCACCGTGGACGTTGATTAAAGGGATTTAAATTGAAATACTTTTACGGCGACAAGAAATACATGAAGATTCAAAAATATTCCAGCACAAATTACATTTTTCCTTCCGCTTCTTCAGTCATCTCTTTACCTAGGTACAAGCAAAAAATCGATTTGCCTCAGCATGTACATACTTGCGTACATATGTATACGTGGAATGTACATATAAGCGTGTGTTTTAAAGAGTACGAGATGAGTGCTTCAGTTGCTTACTTGCATACTGACGCTTGCTTGAAATCCCACGTAGGTCTGGGCTCTGATTGCTTAAATGTTTATAAATACGGCTCCTCGATGCTTGGGTTTTGTTTTTGTTGCATTTTAGTGCCTTTGCGCAAAGTACCGAGCCGAAATATTTCAATAAGGTAATCATCTGAATTACGTTCGGAATTATTTCAATATTTTTCAAATATTTTGAATGTAATTTGATGCGACACACATAAGAAAAATTAAATTAACATCGATTTGTCCTAACTAGGGAATCAAACCGGAACCAGAACCGATAATGTTAGTTTTTTATGTACCGATATACGAGAACCGATAGTTTTGGAACCAAACAGACCTAAAAGAACCTGAACATTGAACCTGTAAAGTTTCGGTTTTGAGAGCAACAACTAGACTGCAAATAGAAAAACATCAGATCAGTCTATTGCATCCCACATTCTTAGACCCTAACCTTGGAACAGAAAAGTACTTGGGTCACACATTTCTGATTAAGTTAATCTTAATAAGGAAGCAGCACAAACACTTAAGAAGCAGGAAAATAGTTTCACATTAATCATGATCCGTTTTTCAAAATTCAAAAAACGTTCTCAAAATTGTTGTCTTTGGAATTATTTAAAAATGACCGCCAAATGTAACGATATTTTAATGTTAAGATATTGGAACGAGATCGAGTATTTGACACTCTGTAACAAGAAGGGACGGTGACGAAACCAAGAGTGGAAAATGGACGAAGACAGACGTTGTATATAAGATGACAGACAGAAAGAAATATCCGTATAGACAAACAGTGAAGAGAAAATACCAAAGAGAGACAAAGTAAATAGAAAAACGTGCGTAAATTGAGAAACCGCGGGTATAAAAAACGAGAAGCAAAGATAACTTCGTCAGTGCCGAAGTTTTAGTTTTTTAGCTTATGTTTAGAAGCTCTAATATTGAGATCAAAACTGTTTTTCTCACTAAAACTCATTGTCCGACCGCAGCGTGCAGTCAAAAGAAGACTCTGTGCAGAGTTTCAAAGTTTTTATTGCGGTGTACCGGTAAAATATGAAAAAAGAGCGAATGCATATTAATTATCAAAAGCCACACAGATATGCAAACTTTGTGATCTTTTCTGTGCACCTTCCTTATTTTATAAATTTTGAGTTTTTTCGGGTTTTCAGTTTTTATTTACCATTATCAGGCCAAGCTCCCATTTTCGCTTTCTGATACAGATAGGATTAATCTCTTGTCTCGAACAATTATTTTCCTAACACTCCCAAAAAGGCAAAAGCAGCAAAATACCTTTTTACGACAACAAATGGCGATTTGGCTGGGGCGATAACCGATAAGTTTGTCGATACAGCTGCAGAATTGGGAATGAAACAGAATCGATAACAAAAAGTTGCGAATTTAGGAGCACTTAAAATTGAATTCGTACGAATTTGTTAAATCGCAAAAGCGAGTAAAAGCCGGAGCACAGCGTGAAAATTGTAATTTGATTTTGCCCAGAAGTTTGCAACGCATAGAAGAAATTATCTCCGACCACATAAAGTGTATATGGGTGATTTCATGAAAAATCGCCCAATGGGTTTTTTGGGTTTTTTTTTTTTTTTGGGGATTTTTTTTTTTTTTTTTTTTTAAATTTTTTTTTTTTTTTTTTTTTTTTATAAAAAAAAAATAAATACTAATGTTTGGTTTTTCTTTTTTTATTATTTAAATATTTTTTTTTTTTAAAAATTTTTTTTTTTTTTTTTTTTTTTTTTTTTTTTTTTTTTTTTTTTTTTTTTTTTTTTTGTTTTTTTTTTTTTGTGTTTTTTTTTTTTTTTTTTTTTTTTTTTTTTTTTTTTTTTTTTTTTGTTTTTATTTTTTTTTTTTTTTTTTTTTTTAATTTTTTTTTTTTTTTTTTTTTTTTTTTTTTTTTTTTTTTTTAAAATAATTTTTTTTTTTTTTTTTTTTTTTTTTTATAAAAAAAAAAAAAAAATTTTTATAAAAAAAAAAAAATTTTGTTTTTTATATATTTTTGATCAGCATGACGAGCTGAGTCGATTAAGCCTTGTCCGTACGCCTGTCTGTTTCTACGCGAATTTTTTTTATATATATTTTTTTAATTTATTGAGTCTCTTAATGAGACTAACAAATGATAAAAAACGACTATTACAAGCCTCTAATACCTGATTTGTTTTGGGTTAGCGTTGCCACAGAACTAGCGCATGTAAGCTCCGTATCTACAGTGCCCAAAAATACATGAGGAAAGTTTGCTGAGTAAAAGTTGGTTTATATTTGCAAAGCTCCTAAAAATCGGCAGGAGTTCTCTCTGAGGTATCAATATACTATAAGTTAATCATGAGTGTAGCACCAAACTTTCATTATTACTGACTCTAAAGCTGGATAAAACAAATACGTGACTGATAATTGCATTGTAAGCTCTTTAGAAAGATAGTTTCCTGAAGTCCCTCTTCTGGTTAAGAGGGCTAAATTTTACATGTTTTTTTTAAAATTCGTACAAAGAAATCGGGAAGAGATTTTGTAATTCAGATTTTTTTGTATTTGGTTGCGCAATTCGTTATAAAAAATACAAAATTAAAAATTTCTGAATGCAAGGGATGTGTCGATGGTACCCACGTTTCCGGGAGTTACAATTATCGGAAAGCAAAACGGAAGATGGAAAGTTGGTTAGTATGAATGCCTTTATCGTCCGTAGCAGAATTGTGAAAATAAAATTGAATTGGAAAAAATGGCGGCCTTTTAAAAACGAAAAATCTATTTTTGACCATGTCTTTTGCAGTCCAGTGTACAAAAAAAATAGTAAACACTTTTTTCTCAAAGATTGAGGTAAGGACGATAGCCGTTAATTCTGCGTCCATAAAGCCCTACATCATCAAAATCGGTTCGGTAGAACTTGAGAAAACCGTGGTTTCGAGAAAAACGCGTTTAAAGTTTCAAGTAATTTGAAAATTGCTTGTTTTATCGAAGACATTGGTCGAAAAATAAAATATAAAAAAAATTTGGAAAAAAAAGAGGGCCTTAAAACTCAAAAGCATTAGAATTTAGTCAATTGATTTTGTTAAAAAGATCATTATTTGTTGGGTCCTTAGCTAAAGATTCCTTTTCTCATTCCTCTAAAAATTCCCATTGTAAAAAAACATTAATGCTTTTTTATGTTTGTTCCTTTGGACCATTATTCAACACAGCAATATGTTTACTTACAAGGCGTTTTAATTACAAGGTTTAAAAATATTGGAAAATGGAAAACTAAATTCAGGCTCGGAAATAAGAAATTGTTCTGCTTCGGTTCGTACTGTCTTTGACTCTAGACCGGTTCAACTTCTAACCGGTTTTCAGCCCTATTATAATAGGTCCATTAAAAATTAAGTTCAAATCATTTTAGAACCGAACCTTTTTCAAATTTGTAGAGGACATGTGAAATTTTAAAGACCTTTAATCTTATTCCGGTTCGAACGACAGGAAACACCCAAGCGGAAACTTGATCTGAAATCGGTTTGCAACACGGGAAGCCCTAATATAATACATACCAATTTGTCTGATCACACTTGTCTAATATCTCATTTAAAAAAGTTGAAAAATATTCTGAATAAGTGAGAAGTAGACAATCGGAGTTTCTCATATGACTCTTTTGACAGCCAACTTAGCTCATTATAAGTTGGCTGTTACTTTTCAGCCATATCATGTGAGATGTCCTAGAAGTGTAAGTACCAGGGAATCAAACCAAATTGGATTTCGCTTCCGGCACGTACCGCACCTTTTGTTTTGGTAAAATGTTTTGTTTTGGTTCTGACATTATTTTGGTATTCGGTTGCGCATTGGTACCCATTTTATTTCGGGATACCGATACGTACCGGTATGAACCGGTAAAATATGAAGAAGTATCGGTCATTGGTTTTGCCGTTACCCGATTTCTAAGCGATGACATATAATAAACGTTCTACGCTTACTTTCCCTGCAAACGTACAAGTGTAGAAACTTTGTCGAGTTTTTTGAACACCTTTTACCTACTTCTTTATTTTGTAAACGTTTTAAGCTAGGGATGCCCCAGCCCATTGTGCACGCCGCGCATTCGTGCACGCATCACTTAGGCCTCCACGTAGTGCAACAACGAATATCTTTTAGATATGAAAAATAGAATATTTGTTGATAAAAATAACTAAAGCTAAATACAAATTGTAATAAAATTATGTCGTTTTTGGGTCGAAAGCGATATGTAGAACACATGGGAAAAGCTTAAAGGCGTCAATCAATATAATTCAGCAGAGAGTTAACACAGCAATCGCAAATCAAAAGCTCAAAAAAATATTTTAAAAATGACATTCTTAAAACAAGTTCGTGAAACTGAAATTTTGGTGGATAAACCAATCCATGTACGTACTCGCCCAGTGCGCTCGACCGAAAACCTTTCTGCGGTTGCCTAAAATGTGCGTGAAAAACCATTGAAGTCGACTCGCCTTCGATCTCAACAATTGGACATTTCGAGCACTTCTTTGATCTGAATTTTGCATAAGGACCTTGCCATGAAGCCATACTAACTTCAATTGGTGCAGCAGCTAAAGGCATTTGGCCATCCGAATCGTTTACAGTTCGCAAATTGGGCGGAAGATTGTTTGGTCGAAGATGGTGAATTTAACCGAAAAATCATCAATATTTTCGGATGAAGCACATTAATAAACAGAATTGCAGTACCTGGGGCACAGAAATCAGCATGTTTGGTGCAGATTTTGGTGTCGAGGCATCATTGGTCCATTTTTCTTTGAAAATGAAGAAGGAGCAACGGTAACCGTGAATAGTGAGCGCTACCGCGCCATGTTAGGTGATTGGTTCTTTGAGGAAAGTTAAGCGGAAAACTTGGACGATATTTGGTTTCAACAAGGCGGCGCTACGTGCCACACAGCGCACGCCACAATCGATATTTTGCGCCCAATCTTCGAAAATCGAATAATTATTATAATCAGCAAATATGGAGGTGTGAATTGGACACCGTTAGACTATTATCTTTGGGGGAGCGGTCAAGGACAAATGTTATGCAAACAATCCTAAAACAATTGATTGGAAAAAACAACAGACGCATTGTGCTCTTTTTACTTCAAACCGCCTTGTTCTTACTAATTGAATACTATAAGAAAGAAAAGACTTAATTTAACAATTTGTGAAAAATTTGTCTCTTAATTCTGTTATTCGATTTAGAATACTTTGCGGATCATTATTAAGCTGAATAACGAGGGAAAAACACCGAATGATCAGCAGTTTGTTTGAAACATAAGGAAGTGAAATGAAACTTGACAAACTGTTAGTTAGTCGGTCAAACACCCCTTCCTTATATCAGTTGACCTTAAAACTAACTTTAATGCACTATGGTTTAGTCAATACGCAATAGGCTGATTGAGATGTTTAATAACTTTTAAACATGTTTAGTAAACGGGATATGAAAAATATAAATGTTGAGGTCTAGCACAGACTTACGTTGAGGGACTGGCTAGAAGATGCACCTTTGTCTACATACCATTGCCTCCTCGGCCGCTGCACCTAAATAGTTAAGCGTCGGTCCTTGGCCTCGGGCCTCAAAACGGGCCGTGTTGCCTTTCTGGTTTAAAATGTTTGCTAGTAGATTTGTATTTAACCTTTCATTGTTATCATTGTCCGGAGCAAGTGAAGCCGGACAGGGCACGTACTAGACGCAAACAACTAAAGCTTCAAGCAGCCGCGAAAGGGGCTCCAGTGAGGCGTGCAGTGGTTAAAGGAAATGACAGAGAATTCAGGCAGTCTGCAAGCATTAAGCAAGGTGTCCCTTGCTTCGTAATCGCCGTCCATTTGGCCCTGTTTGCTGAATGGTCAAGTCTGGCAGCGCAAATACCGAACCGTGTGGGTGTACGCCGAGAAATTGAATTGACGCCACTCACGACAGGGCAGGCAACAGGCGTCGCCTCGTGCGTTTGCGCGTATGAGTGTGTGTGTGTTGGTGTGTGTGTTTATGCGGTTCAACTCAATATATCCGCTTCCTATTGTCAGTAGCGCTGAAGCTATCATTGATTGAATCGAATTATTTGCGCCAAGCATTAGGGTACCAATAACAATGGGGGTTCTATGTTGTGATAAACGATTATGCATCATACGGCTTATTAAATACCAACGATTAATATCGAAGGTCGTATGTCGGGTTCAATTTGATAGGCTTTTTCAACTATGTACTTGTGCAGGCAGCAGATATTTGTAATTTTTTGAATTGTGGATCCACGCTTAAAATTCTACTGGCACTCAATTTTAGTCTAAGCTTATTTATTGAACGATCCAAAATATATTAGTTCACACCAGAATTACATCAATCTTTGACAAAGCCCCGTCTTCAATTTTAAATTCAGAACATCCGTTCTCAACAAATTTTTGCAGCCATGGGCCATGGGCCTGTCCTATGTTTTGAATTTTCGGTTAACTTTGAACAGGAAGACAACAACAACCGCATGTACAACAACAACAAAAATAACTAAATTTCATTAAACCGATACGAAAACAAGTAAGAACGTTGCAGTCGAGGAGCTCGACTTCGAAATACCCTGTACAATTGACAAACACACACACATACACAAACAAACACACACAAGCGGGCGCAAGCAGGAAGCAATGCGTAACAAGCAAAGCGTGGGGGGAGGAGAGGTGCCAAAATTGTTTCGTGAATAACTTCTGTGTTTTTGCTCAGATCTCATTGTGCGTTTCAGAATAGATAGATTAAGGGCCTAAGATAATATGTTGTAACTTTAAAATTGTGGCTCTGACAGTTTTTTGCGGTTTAAGGGGGAGGGGGAAATTTTTGCAAATCTGAAACAAACTTGATCTGCGTACGGCCTATACCTATGTACATGCAAAAATTTGTATCTCTATCTCTTATAGTCTCTGAGATCTACGCATTCATACAGACAGACGGACGGACGGACGGACGGACGGACGGACGGACGGACAGACGGACATGGCTAAATCGACTCGGCTGTTGATGCTGATCAATAATATATATGGGCGATTCCATGAGAAAAATCGCCCACTGGGATTTTTGGATCGAAAAATTTTTTTCGTATTCCTTGTAGTAAATAGTATATACGTATTTTCAGCATTTTGGCGAAATACACTTAATTCGCGGGTAAAGTCGATTTGAAAATTGACATATTTGAAAAATTTAATTATTTTCAATTGCTTGCTATCCAAAGCCATTGGTAATAAAAATTTTTAAAAAATCTGAAAATTAACATTTGAATCCAAGCTTTCAAATAACTCACACTAAATAATTTTTAAAATGTTTCTTTGGTCTTCAAATCGCGAAAATAAGTAAACAAAAATTAATTGCCGCGAAAGGGATTTTTTTTTGTCTTCATTTTTTTCTCAAAATTTGGTCTTGTATGCAGTAATTTACTGTATTAAGCAGTAAATGGGCAATCCAATAGTTCGGAGTTATGGCCATTTTTCATTTATTTAAATTCACTTTTTTAGGAACTAACAATATCAGATGTTTCAGAATGTGAAAATGTTTTGGTTTTTAAGAAGATAATTATTTTGTGGTTGAATAGAGTGTCCCTTGTATAGTTTGGCATTTCGAAAATCGTAATTTTAATAATTCTGTGGCCCTACTTTAGTAATTTGTGTTTCTGTATCTTACTGTGATATTTGGTAAAAATTAGTTGACCCATTCATAGAGTTCCAGGGCAGGGGTAATCTGTTTATCGGTAATCATTTGAATGCTTGCCCTTCTAGCCCTTCTTTTTAGTGTATATCCAGCTCCATCGCAAGGCCCTTTGGGCTGTTGCATGGAAATGCCACTCCGCCGATCTGTTAAAATAATTTTTATGATGATATACTTCACTATATTCGACCACAAAAATATTACCTTCTTAAAATTAAACATACTAAATCTGATATTGTTACAGAAAATTAATTTAAATAAATGAAAAATGGCCATAACTCCGGAACTATTGGATTGCCCATTTACAGCTTAAACAGTAAATTACTGCATACAAGACCAAATTTTGAAAAAAAATGAAGACAAAAAAAAATCCCTTTCGCGGCAATTAATTTTTGTTTACTTATTTTCGCGATTTGAAGACCAAAGAAACATTTAAAAATTATTTAGTGTGAGTTATTTGAAAGCTTGGATTCAAATGTTGTTAATTTTCAGTATTTGGTAGCAAGCAATTGAAAATAATTAAATTTTTCAAATATCGGCCAATTTTCAAATCGACTTTACCCGCGAATTAAGTGTTTTTCCCCAAAGTTGATAAAAAATTTTCTTTTTTTTTTATTTTACAAGGAATACGAAAAATTTTTCGATCACAAATATTTGCGACAACTTCATGATGCTTCCTTCTCCCCTTTTACCCACTTTCAATGGGTACAGGGTATAATTAAAACACAGAGAAAAATATCCCTTTGAATTGTAACGAAGGCTGTTCCGTTTCCTAGCCCATGTTTCAAAAGTGGCTCTGCTGCTGCTATGAAACCAGTGAATATAAAATACATTTTAAAAGAACCAGTGCTTCCTCTACAAGTTGCAACCATTTGAGTTAGCAAATGACTTTTCGATATTTCATGGACACTTTGCCACATCTTTAAATGAAACCTTACTCTTTTCTTTTAGAAAATACTTTTTCGTATCTTTCGCAAGACTTGCTTTATCTCACTGCAAAGTCGCGGATGTTTCTGAGTTTTTCCCAAAGAAAGATAAGAATGCGATAGAGACTATCAGTCGCATTTGTTTCTTTACCAATAAATGCATGTCTGCATTTAAGCCCCTTCACATTGATGGACTGGGAAACAATGTATCGAATAAATTATTATACCTCTGTCATCGGTGCATTAAAACTAAATTACACAGTGCACCATCCACCCATTTGGAACGTGGTCGCGCGGCATAGAGTATGAATAAGCGAACTGCCAGATTGGCGCGATAATGTGACAAACCTCCCCTAAATACCATCCCATGCGTTTAAAACGCCACCCTTTGATTACAAATAGAGCCTCTTGGCAATTAAATGAAAGGACATATGCATATGTACGTAGATGCGGCGATACCACTTTTGTTACTTGCCTAAATGTATTGATATCATTGTGGGAAAAACGAAAGAAAGTTCACAAATTATTCACCATTCAATTTTTTACCCATACATCCACTTGGATAGGTACACAACAAAAGGACTGTGTGTTTGTCGGTAATACTCTTATTAGGATAAGTCTTCTTATGAATTATGTTTTTTTTAATAAGAATATAAACAACTAAATCCTCATGGCCTTGAATGTAAGCTGTATTGAATTTTGTATTGCCGAGCAACCATAATTTCTATAGAACGTCATGGGGCATTGTTATCATTTCAGATGATTGCGGGCATGCACGAGAATTTCTTTCACGTCGTTTGTTATGTTTACATCTAAAGTATGCTTACCATAGTCACTGGTAATCCGCCGGGAGCTCCGTTTGCATAAGAATACGGCGATACCAAATATCCCATATTGAAGCTTGGTGCATGCGTCTCCAGTTTATCTGAAATGTAACAGCATAATTAGTTAAATTGTGTATTTAGATACCCTATACCCCTATCGCTTATATGAATTAATACAGCATTAACACTAAGTTAGCTGAGTGCCAGAGATCTGCACGAGAGCACTGCAACTACAAGAATACGCTCGAGTGTCTCAACCACTGCAAAAAAAGTATACAGTCTCATGCCAAACTTGTGCGTTATTCAAGGAAAGAAATTGTTTTATTCTCTGTACCAAAAGTACACAGAATGGATTAAGTTTGTAACTGGTTTGTAAGTGTAAAATGGAGAACTAGGTTGGTTGAAATTTTAATTTTGCATTAACCTGTGCTACGTTTATTCATTTTTTTGAGGAGTTAAGGGTACTATTTACCTCCAGGAGTGATTTTTTAAAGGATTACAGACAATTGAATAACACAAACACTTTTAGAAATAACAAATTAATTTGTATTTAGAAATATTTGTTGTCCTGCGGTTGTTGTTGTACTCCGGTTCAAAGTTGGTTCAAAATTTAAAACATATTGAAACTGTGAAAAGTAAAACGAAGTTTTGTTAAGAAATTATGAAAGTCTGGTGTGAACTGGATTATTTTGGATCGGTCAACAAATAGCGGAGTTATGGGGTTTCAAAGACAATATTTCGAAAATCGATTTTTATTTCTACTCTATTGTTCCTCCCAGCTGGTTTATTTTTCGACCGACAGTTACTTTTAAAGTTTTTGATAAAGTGAAAAAGTGGATCCGAAATAATTACATTTAACGTTTCGACAAATGATTTCGATGAAATACAAATTATTTAAAGTATATTTCAAGCATGGATTTTATTTATCGAAGGTGGAGCTGAACAATGTGTCACAAAAAATTTGGTTTTTAAGTGCTTCGAGGAAGGGAACATTGTCATAATTTTAATATATCTAACAGTCGAGTCGATGTAGCCTTGTCCGCCTGTATCGCCTAGATCTAAAATTTGAATTGCACACTCCTCTAGTTTGCACGCAGATCAACTTTGTTTTAAATTTTGGCCACGCCCATTCTCGCTCCACCATAAAAAAACGTTGAACTAATCTCATAATTTGTAAGATATCGATCTTTATATTGAAACGTACATCATAAATAGCCAAGTTATAAATATATTGCATACTTTTCGAATCAGAGGAATGATATTAAACATTTATTTTCCTGATTAAAGTTTAAGAGGGCTGAGCTTAGCTTACGCTCTCGTTTTAGAGATATTTAGTAATCCAGGTTACTTATTGATCTGCGAAAGAATTAATAGAGATCGGATAGTTTGTGCTCAAGTTATGAGAAAAAGAAATTTCGCTGCCGCAGGGTTTATAAATTTTGCCCAGGAGTTTGCAACGGAAACTAAAATTCATTTCCGATCCTATTAACTCTATAAATCGACCGAGCCTTGTCCGTCCGTCTGTCTGCCCTTCCATTGTTGCTATGCAAACTATTCTACGCGGACCTAAAATTTTACAATCGAAAGTATTGTACAGGGCACAATGCAGTCGGGCTGGACCAAGTCTCGAACTAATTTCTTATGGACTGTTGTCTCATTGTGTTCGTAACAATTAACGAGAGCGCAAGTTAAAGTGGGCTCTAACCGACTTCGATATACCCGTTACTCATGGAAAAACATGTTTAACAGTGTTCCTGCGTTCCTTAAGGTGAACATCTGAAAAGTAAGCAACACTTTATTAACTCGGCTATTTTTCACATTGCTCATAACTTGAGAACCGCTGAACCGATCGATTTATTTTGCTAATTACTAACTATCTCTAGACGAATCGTCTATCTTCAAAACTGTAGGAGATATAACGTTTTTCCCAAATTGCGGGGGCGGGAGGGGGCGTGTCCAAAATTTTAATGATGCTGATCAAGAATATATATACTTTATATGGTCGGAAATGATTCCTTCTGCCTGTTACATACATTTGCACGACTTTAGTATACCCTTTTTACCCTACGTGGAACGGGTATTAAAAACAAACTTATGCCCTTTAAATCACCGAGTAATTGATTTTTCGACCTGAGCTATGAAAATGAATATGAACGGTTGAATAATGAAGAGTTCTTTCCCCACATATGTATTCATATTATCAAAGACTCAAACATTAGATACGGGTTCGGTTGTTTTACTAAGCCCCAAATTTATGTCTTAATAGATTAATGACCGTTTGCTTCAGTTGGCATGTGGCCGAATTCATTCAAATATTTTAATGAGTCGTTAATTGTTTTAAAGTGAGCATTTTTTCTACTGATACACACACAAACTAATGTATGCTTACCCAGTTGGAAAAAAGGAATTAATTTTGTGCTTACTTCGCGGAGCAGAAGTTATATCGAAGTCTATCTCATGAAGATGCCGTTTTCTTTCCTCTTTGCTGTCGCACAATATCGCTTTTGGCATACAATACAAACAGACGCACAAAGTCTGTGTGATTCTATCAGGCTCGCTTTCGAATTCAATTAGTCGGCATTACAAATGTGTTTGTGTAAAACAGAGACAGAATATTGGGAATTGCAGAATGCTAATCAAAACTAAAACTTACACTAGTGGGGAAAATGAAACTTGCTTTTTAAACCCCTTGCCAATTATTTCTCAAGAACTTTAAAGTGAATATTTTACTTATGTATATCCTTAAAGGCATATCGGTTCAATAAGAACCAGAAAGCATACAAATAAGCATTCCCACAACGCAATAGATTTCACGAAAAAAAACGCGCTGATCTAAAGCAAACGACAAAAAAAAATGTTGTTGTACTCTTTCAGCTATTTTGGCTGCCCACAGTTGATTTGGACCATTATCTTGAGCGTAAAGTTTTTTTCTGTGTCGGGCTTTACAATATTTTACTAAAGTTTAATTAAAGAATTTCGTGTGTTGATTGAATAACGATTTTTTTCATGAAACATGAGTGGTAATCTAACTTCGGCGCAGATTAACCATAAAAGATATGAAGCTGAGTTTTTCACACTAGTATGCTAAAAAAGACTACTTAGATCGGATTTTGGAAAATTCGCGCACAACTGTTGCATGAAAAATTTTTGGTTTTTCATCCGACCAGGCTCTAACTTATTTTCAAAGATCACTAAGAAAATTCCACAATAACTTAATACCAATCTTCCGGACCACGGCGTAAGCAATAAGAAACTTAAGATCCCATGTGTGTAAATCACTTATTCCTATATTTTAAATTAAGTTTGAAGTGTGTATTCTATCATGCAGAAAATATTAATTTTTGTTATTGTTTAACGCCTAAAAAAATCATAGTTATTAAATTTTATATACATATAAACATTGCACATACACGAGCCCACCGTCAAACAAAACAAATAACACTTTTTCCTGATTTTTGCTCATTTGCAGACAGTTCTCTTCTGAGCACTCGCTCAAAAGTGTCTATCTCAGTTGTTATTGGCGGACAGACTCGTTTGTTTTGTGTTCGGCTCATCGAGAGAGCGTGTGTGCTTTGATTGTTTCTGTTTTTAAGTGAGACGCATCGAAAAAATGTGTTGATTCGCGAGCTATGGTTTAAACCCATTTTCAGAGCTCTGTCTGAAAATTCCACAAAAGTGATATGGATAGTAAAGGTAATTTGGGCGAGAGTTTAGATTTCGAACGACTAGCTCCAAGATCACACATACAAAAATATGGAATTCGTTACTTTCACATTTGTAAAACGACTCCCAAAGTCGCTAAATGAGCCTAAAACCATTGCTTTTATCCGACTATCCCTAAACCCATAACAATGTATTACCAATGTAATATTTAAGACAAGTAAAAGTGTTGCGGTCGAGTGCCCCGACAGCAAAATACCCTGTCCCAAGTAATGTGGTTCCTATCGCTTTGAATTTCTTTTATTTTAAAATTTATTTCAATAAATGAGCAGGCGCACTTGCATATCTTGGGTGTTTTTGCAAAGATCTCATTGTGGTACACAGAGTAGATAGATGTTGGGCCTAACTGAATATATATTAAGTCACCAAGCAAACTTGATCTGGGTACGGTGTACTCCTAGATACATGCAACAATTTGTGGCTCTACTTCTTATAGTCGGTGAGATCAACGCGTTTATACATGGAGAGTGACAGTTTTTCGCTGTTAAAAGATGGAGGAGGAGGAGGAATTTTCCAAATCTAAAACAAACTCGATCGGGCTACAGTCTACACCCTACATACATGCCAAAACTTGTGGCTCCATCAATTGCAGCCTCTGAGATCGACGCGTTCATACAGACAGGCGGACAAGCAGACAGACATGGCTAATTCGACTCGGCTGTTGAGGCTGATCAAATATATATATACTTTATAGGTTCCGAAATGCTTCCTTCTCCCTGTTACATACATATGCACAACTTCATGATCCCCTTTTTCCCATTTTTATTGGGAACAGGGTGTAATTATTCTTGATGTCCGCCCGTCTGTCCGTTTCCACGCAAACTAGTCTCTCAGTTTTAAAGCCAACGAGCTGAAACTTTGCACAGAGTCTTCTTTTTACTGCACACTGCTAATATGTCGGAATCGACCGGATCGGATGACTATATCTTACAGCTGCCATAGGAACTATCGGTCGAAAACACAGCTTTTAATAATGTTATAATATGCTTTCACACAGATTTGCAAGTTTTGGTCAAAATCGGATGACTATATCTTTTAGTCATCGGACGGAAAATGGGTTTTATTTGGAAAAAGTGTTGATTTTAATGCTGGCGTTCTTAAACTCTGATATATTAATACATTTGCAAGGCTATAAAAATGTTGGCACAGTGAAAGTTAGCTTGCCTTCTCGTTTTCTTTTCCATGCGATAGGATTCAACATAGTACTCGGAGTTCCATATTAAAATTGCACAGATTAATAATTTAATTTTAATGGGAAAAATACACCCAAAGTCGTGGTGGAGTAAATTTTTAATTTTCGCCCAATTGGCTTCAAATTCATTCTCCAAGCTACACACTCAGAAACATGAAATAAGTTACTTACAAATTTGGGAAATCTACATACACAAATGCGAGCAAAGCCGCGGGTAAAAGCTAGTAATGTATATAAATAAAGGCTTTAAATGATTTTTTTGGCTTTGCACAAAAATAAATGACTTTTCCACTATGGCAACTATTTGATATATTCATCCGATTTTCACCAAACTCGTCAAAACTGTGCTGGGGCAAATAATTTTAAAGACGCTACCATTTAAAACAATTACATTTTTCTCACTAGAACTATTTTTCAGATGCACTTTTCCATGGCAGTTATGCAATATACATAGATACATGCGCGCTTACAATCTTTCTATATATTTGTAATAGTCTTTGCAGTCAAATTAGAAAACCAAAACGATTTCTACAAGCATTTTTATTTGAACTTTGTAAATTACGCAAAAACAATGTCGTCTAATGTACATTCTAGCACAGTTTGTCTGAAAATGTTACCAAGTTTGTTCTTAGATCTTTTAAATCAGTTGAATAACAAAGAAGTTTGGGAGTTAAAAAGGGCAACTTTTGAATCAATCGAAAAAAGCGATAGTCGATAATCTCATGTGTTCTACAAAAATGATCAACCCCGATGGACCATTGGTCCATACACTTGCCAGTGCATTGAAACATCGACTTAAATGTATATATTCTTCTATAGTAAAATAATCGATTCTTATCGTGTGATCGATGCTATCTTAATGTACGTAATGTGCGAAGAGTTCCACTCAATCCTCTCGCGAATTAATCACACACACACACACACAAAATGCAGCCATCGGTGAATTAGCGTGTCACACTTATCATTAAATAATTCACAGCTTGTTAGAAAAGCAAGCAAAGGCCAAGGAACAACGGTTGCGGACAAACAAGATGGTCAAGCAGAGCAAACCCCAAAACAAAGGCCTTAAATCAAAATGGTAAGCAGAGGGAACGGCAGTAAAAGGTAGACAGCAAGGTAAATGGGCAACACGAAATAATCAGAACTGTGAGTGTGGCACAGCAGCCAAGCAGCCAAGCAGCGAGAACTTCGAGCATCAGCAACACCAACCATCGTCAGCGGCGTCCGATTCCACGAAAACTCATTAATTTCCAAGGATACTCTGAATGTTTGTATGTAAATACATGTGCAATACATATGGGCAGCGCATACATACATGCATACGAGCGAGGGCTGCTACGCATATTCTGAGATCGCATAAGCCAACCAGAGGAGTGCACCAAGGACGGGTGGGTTTCACATCTGAAACGGCAAACAACTACACATACTAAGCAATCTCATACAGACAGGGGATGGACATGGGGCTGAGTTAATTGGACTGTTGACGCTGATCAAGAATATATATCGCTCACTGACTTCATCAAAAATGTTATGACTTAAACTGATAGATTTCGTGGAAAATGCGCTTAAAGATCTCAATGACTTAGATCATCTTTAAAATGCTCAATAAAGAAGTAAAAAATCGTGAAATGGTCTTCTTACTATTTATCCTCTATGGAATTTTTCCGCGATTTAATAATTTTTTAGTCACGGAAAGTAGTTTGAAACATTCATTTTGATCTTGGCTATGGTGATTATCGCGGTTCAGAATTGTCATAATCATGGTAATATCATCAAGGCCTTGAAGTATTTAGCGGTTTTATTACCATGGAGATCCCTAAGCTGCACATAAAGAATAAATATACAATTTTGAAAAAACAGTTGACACTACGAGTATTATTCGGAAAGTACTCACGAGTAGTAATCAAAAATACTTTTAATCATACAAACGATTACATGATTACCCACTCCGCATCGTAGTTAAAAATGAGTACTTTTTACCTGTAATCATACCATGCCGGAATCACTCGTGCAGCTCTCTAGTAAGTATATATAAATGTGAAACTTTTTTACTCAACAACACATCTTACACATCTGTCAGATAACTTAAAATAGAGCACAAGGAACCCGGAGCCCGAACCAATGATGAGGGGCCGATCAAAGCTAAAACCAAAATAATCGAAACTCGAAATACGTTTCTACATGTCCCTCAGTTTTAAGACTAGCGAGCACGCTGCTAATATGTCGGAGCCGACCGGATCGCATTACCTTTTCTTGTAGCTGCCATAGAAATGATTGGTAGGAAAATGAGCTTTGCTAAGAGGAACTTATTTCTTTTTAATATTAGCGGTCTTAAACTCGGTTAAGGATGATATTAAATGTTTTTAAACTCATTTGGTTGCAATCGCTAACCGTTAAAGGGAGCTTTTTCACAAGTGAAGTTTGCTTTGCTTTTGGGAATATTTTGTTTATCTAACCTTCTTTGTAAATACTTTCTGTTGAATCTGTATTATCAAACCATGGTATAATTAACAAGGTAGAGTCGTCAAAAATAGGATACCAGTTTATTTGACACAACACAACGCCTGCTGTGGTGTGGTATATAAAAAAAAATCAATAATTAACAAAAAAAATACATTTTGTATTTATAATTATCTAGTAAATGTATCCCCGTTACACATAGATTAAGAGGGGTATACTAAAGTCATGTAAATATAAGGAACAGGAAAAAAAGCCTCGCAGATATCATGAAGAATATGTATTCTTGATCAGCATCGACAGCCGAGATAATGTAGCCATGCCCGTCTGTTCCAGAGCCAGCTAACGGGTGAGGACAACAATACAAATGAAGAAAATATTTATTTTTCCATTTCAGAGCCCGAATTAATTTATTTTTTTGGTTCTACAAACAGCACATGAAGGCATTATAGGCCACCATCATTACAATTCCACTTCCCAAGAATAGCCAATTCCAAAATGTAAAAAAATTAAATCATGCCACGAGTCAACCTTTCACATTGACATCCCCTTTGCATGGAGAATAAGTATTAGAGAGATGTTCGCTCTCACTTACGCTCTTTGGATACATTTGGGAATATGGTCGTCCCGCTCTGACCACAGTGATTTCCTACTGGCACTACAAAGTATCCTTTTGGGCTAATTGCTCCATGCCCGTTGTTACTGAGTGTTTTTCATCACTCAACTGGTACCCCAAAAAAGAGGCAGCCTTCTTAAATGTCTTCAGCTTGAATAATTCCACCATGTATCAAACAAAGTGGTGTGTCATACACAATATATAATCAAGAACGGCTGGACGGATTCTGAAGATATTTAATAAGTTCTATTTTTTGCGCTTCTGAATAGGGGGATAGAACCCACTTAGCATTTAAACAAGATTAGCTTCTTGTGCGACTTAAGGAAAACTCGAAAATGACTCATGCAAATACTCAAAGTGAAAACCGGTATAGAAGTGACCCTTTTTGAAGAGTCGCGCTAGGGTACCATTTTCTCCAGACAAAGTACCATTTATGATCAGAAATCGAGCGCATTTATGACTTTTTTAATCAGATAGAGGACTCGATAAAGACTTGAATGTAATCAGAAATTTCAAAAAATGTTGACTGGGAAGTTAAAAACTCACAATAGGGTCAATCAAGATTTAAGAGTTGGCACTTGGCGACGGGTAAATAAGAGGTGTAGGCCAATCGGTTCGAAAGAATAGATAGAAAATATACGGGTAACTAGAAGGAGTACATCAAACTGGCCGAAAAATCATGGTGAAAACTATAAGGATCATGATTGATTTTACAATGCCACTTTTGTATTGAAATCAATAAATGTATATTTACGAATTCCAATTTTAACGCCGAATCGTTGGTACAATTGTGTAAGTTTTTAATATTAAAGAGCAATCGCGAAATTTTTAAACTTTTACAAAGAGATTTGATTATTATGAAGACCCAAGACGGGTAGTCGGATGGTAGAGAACGAACACGGGTGAAAATATAGATGGTGAGGATCCATACATATAAGACCGTCAGTACAGCTAGTATTGAAAGGAACTAGACTTTCGACAGAACTATTAACCTGCTCGTACGAGAAACAGAAGCTACCTCCTACATAAGTTCCTTCCCAACCGTTTTAACCGAGCGGCTTGATTTCAAAATGGAACAATCTGTTTAAGTTTAGCTCTATTTTAATAAATTATGTACAATTCGGTAATCGGAGTCATAAAATCCTACCTCAAAACATTCAGGTGACCAACTCCTGCATTAAGCTAGCACCGAAGTCACGGTTGTCCTTAAATTTTGCAAACGTTAATCTATGTGAATCGATATGGTACATCGAATACATAAATAGCAGCCCTCGGAAAGTGTGCGTGTGTGTGTGTGTAAAACTGAATGCATGTCCCTTATAACATTTGAATTAACCCTTGGGTAACCCAGATACATACATACTTATGCATACCTCTACACAGACTTGTATCTAAGTATTGCACGTCGCTGAAGAAATCGAATTGATCGAAGCAGACAAAAACACAAACACCGTCATCATCTATGGCTATGCTGAGACACACATATGTATGCATGTGCGCATACACAGCAATAAAACTACATTTGCACAAACATATGTACATATCGAAGGGCCTTCCAGTGACGTCTCATCGTTATGAATGTCTGCCGGGGATGCCCGTGGGGGCGAGCTAAGACCCCGAAACTGTGACTCTAAGCGATTCCGATGACCCACAAGAATGTTTGTATCAACAAATGATGTACACGCGCTGTATGAGTTCACTAAATGTAAACGGAACGGCTATAGGCAAATCGGGCGATCCCCCTATACCGCGTCGTTACTAAGCCCCTGGCAGAATGCGAGAGCTTGAGTTCGGGCTGGTTGTCGTCGCCTCGAAGTTGTTGGAAGCGAACATTGTTCTGCAGAATCGCCATCGCTGGCTAAAGAAGAAGAGAAGAAAAGCTCGTTAACTGTTTTGTTATGGATTTTAAAAAGCGTGGCCGGCGACGTGATGCTAACGAGTAAAGTTTAGCTCAGCACAAGCAGGCAAGCGCATCCCATTCCGCAATCAAACTTGTGCGCACACACAAACATACGTTTGTATATACATAAGCGTGTACATATGTATTCGTGCTACATATGTACATATATGTATGAACGTATCCATTTACATTTAAGAACCTTTAAGCACACAAGCACATACATAGGTACGAACAAATCGCGTTGATATGCATACCAATGTCTGTATGTATGCACAGGGTAGGCGGCTTAAACCTTCGGCATCTGGCAACCCTGTGTCTTTAACACATATTTAGATTGCTTAATATAATTCAAGAGGCCTTTTTCAAAATTTTTCTTTCTCAGACAATGGGGTTAAATACGAGAGTTAAATTCTTGAGAATGCTATTAGCTACAAGTCGCCATTTTTAAAATATGCTTAGCTATTTACCGATTTTTGAGACGCACAATATGCCAAGAAAGTGTTTTGATCAGAGCTGCAAAAGCTCCTAAAATCGGAAGGGGATCACGTCGGGTACGGGGTTGCTGAACCTAGGCTTAGAAATAACTCTGATTTTCTTTTATTCCGAAAACATTTATCTAAATTGGAACAAACTCATTTAAATATTGATAATTTAAAAATAGTATTCGAGCACTTGAAATGTTTTCGCGGACTCACTTACTTTTCCGATTTCGGCTTTCCACAGCTACGAACGTGAGAGTCGTACGAATTTTTTAGCCCTTAAGGCCTATTTCCATTATGTTATGTTAATTTTTATGTTGAACACCATATAAAAACGAGAAGGCCAAGCGAACTTCGTCTATTACTACGTTTATGCTAAAAAATTCATGATTTCTTCAATATGCAAAATCAAATTTGTTCCTGTTTATGCAGCTTCTGTAAATCAGTGTCCGGCAAAACACACATTCTTATTTTGCCTTTGAATGTGTGCGTTCAGACACGCGAGAGCGCTCTCAGTTAGCACATGTTTGTTAGTGCAAAAGAGAGCAGTGTACGCTCGTATAGTGGCTGTGTATCGACGCCGCTGCTACAGAGGATGGACGTCGCTACTTCTATACACAGAACATTGAACGGTGCCGGACACTGCTGTAAATTGACATATGAGAAAACAAAAGATCTGGCAACACCAACGCAACTGAAGCTGTCTGCGCCGCTGCATTTCATGAATTGACAGCGAATTCATAGTCAACTTTGCAAAATGAGTATAGTATATGCCGATGTTTTTATACCATTGCAATTGTTTTCATAAATCAGAGTTTAAGAACGCCAGCATTAAAACAAACAATTTTTCTAAATAAAACCCATTTTCGACCGATTATTTCTATTTCAGCTATAAGATATAGTCATCCGACTTTGACCAAAATTTCCAAATCTGTGTTAAAGCGTATAAAACTAATAATTGCTGAAGCGAAAGGCGTTTATATTAAAAACAAAAAAGTTTTTCTTACAAAGACCCACTTTTCGACCGATAGTTCCTGTGGCAGCTATAAGATATAGTCATCCGATCCGGTCGGTTCCGACATATTATCAGTGTGCAGTAAAAAGAAGACTCTGTGCAAAGTTTCAGCCTGATAGCTTTAAAACTGAGATACTAGTTTGCGTAGAAACAGACAGACAGACGGACAGACAGACGGACAAAGCTAAATCGACTCAGCTCGTCGCCCTGAACAAGAATGTATATAGTTTATAGGGTCGGAAATGAATATTTCTATGCGTTGGCAAAATTAATATACCCTTTGCAAGGGTATAAAAACCGCTTCGAACTGCTGATCAGCCATTTGTTAAGCGGCATTTATTTTGCTGATTTCCAGAAAAGAAACTAAATAATCACAGCGTTGCCACATCGCTAACTTGTGTGGATTGCAAGCATAGCCGATTTGCTGAACTAAATTGAAAATAAAAACCTTGCAGCACAGTTTTCCGGACAACACATAAAATATCACTTTTTATTAGTTTTTATATTTTTTAATTTTAAGTGCCTCAAGACTCGATTACGAAGTTGCGCACACTTTAGGTAATACATGTTACGTTGAAAGCTGTAAGATGATTTTAAAATTGTTTACACTGTAATTTGATAAACACATTTTGAATTCAAGCGGCTGACAAACAGGTGCGACCCTACAATTTGGCCGCCATTTTGGGATTTTTTAGTGTGTTTTAAGACATTGTGGTCATATCATAGATCAGAGTTCCCCAGCGATAGCCCCGAGAGCACAATTTTACTTGCCGAAGTCATACCTCATTGTGTGTTAGAGAGAGACACAGTCACGTTTTAGTGCTCTCTTCTTGGGGAACCCTGCTATAGATTATAATCCACTTAACATAATTAAGTAGGAATTTTGTGGCATACATTTTTATTTGTTCTGGAAATAGGCCTTTATTCGGGGGTGCCACAGAAACCTTTTCCAACCAAACTCCAACCGAATTCCAATTCTTAGGTGCCACATAAAATTTAATTTGTTTGGTTTCAAACCTCCCGTGTTTTGTTAGGAGATTTGGCAAATCGCTTTTTCAGTGGCTCCCCCTGTCAATGATCAGCGCCATCTACTTGACAGACGGCGGATTAAGGGCTGCAATATTTACCTGATGTTTGGCCCCTTCAAATATTTAACTTTTGCTTTATATTTATGAAGAATATAAATTAAATTTAAATTAAAATTTCAAAATGCAACATAAAACATATTACACAATCAAAAAATTTAAACATCAAATTAACCCATAACTAAATAAAGGGAAATTTTTGGCAAGAAATTCAGCCCTGTTTTTAGAAATGGAACTTTAATTGGAACATCTGCTATTCTAACTAGATCTTCTAATAGGAAAATTAAGTCTCTCGAAGTTCTGAAGAAATTATGAAGAAAAATAAAGAAAAATTGTGAAATTTTCGCCCATTGGTTATTGAATAGCACTTTAGCAGAACTTTATTTAGTGTGAAAGCTGGGAGTTGTAGACAGTAAGGTCCCAAGATACTGGCAACGTGACAGAAGACAAAAAGTCAAATTGCGGAATGCGTTCGAGTTTTTTAATGCAACTAATATTAATAGCTGATTTGCTGAAAAAAAATATGGGTGTCGCTAGCACTCACTAGTCTTTGATGTGAAACATGATGATAAGTTTATTTATTTATTTATTCGCCAATTGAACAATGCTCTTTACTGGCTACCCTAACTTATCTTAAATTACATTACTTAACTTAATGTATGTACATTACATACGGTCCCCAAACCGGCAAAATGGAAAGAAAGAGGTCTCAGCATTCCCAAAGCTAATATTTGTTGTATAATTAATAATTGTAAAAGCCAACAAATTTTATTTTAATTTTAAATGGGCGCGACAGGGCCTCAAAGTTTTTAAAATTATTAATCATTCGACACGTTCACCAAATACAAATTTTTACAAACGAAGATATTGGTTTATTTCAATTGCTGTCATTGTTTGAAATTCAAAAATGGATCTACATTTGTGGAAATAAAATATTTTTCAAATTTGAATAGTTTATTAATAAAATCATCGCCGACTATTTTTTAATGAAAAAAAAGTATGATAATAGGCAACACTGCGTATAAGTTTTTTACAAAAACTTTAAACGCCATTCGCGTCCGTTAAAAAAACTTTCATCCGATCTTGATCATTTCGGAAAACGATCCATTTTGCTAATTACTAACTATCTTTAGAAGGTACGAATCGTCTATCTTTAAAACTGTAGGAGATATAACTTTTTTTAAATTGCGGGGGGCGGGAGGGGTGTGGCCAAAATTTGAAATAAACTTGATCTGCGTGCAGATAAAAGAAGCATTTTTCCCATACATGTCAAACCTCTCTCTTTTACCAACTCTGAGATCTAGGTGTTCATACAGACAGACGGACAGGCGGACGGACGGACATGGCTATATCGACTCGGCTGTTGATGCTGATCAAGAATATATACACTATATGCGAGCTGCGATCGTTTTGGTAAGTCCAGCGATCGAGAAAACTCGCTCACAAGGTGTGCTCGTTGCCGGAATACACAACACCTTTTGGCCAGCTTCGATAACAATGGCATTGCAGGTGCCTTTTTCCTCCAAAATGTTAAAACGTCTTGGGATGATGACAAACTTAGAAGTAGGTGGCATTCAGCTTCAAAAAATTGCTATTTTTGTATTTTTAGAATGTCGTTGAGCTTCTATAAAAATTTTGCATGCTGATGTAGGTTCTCCGGAACTATCCTGCTGACCAATATCTTATTGTGGATACATTTTTTAAAAAAATCAGTTTTTCTAAATTTTGTTTACTACAATAGTCAAGCACACAATCCAGAGAGCTGATTCGCGGATCTAATAATGGTGTGCAGACAAGTATATCCGATAATGGGAATCTAGAATTTAATTTAGTTTTTATATTGTTTTTCAATTTATCACACGGAACAACAGCTGTGAAATGTTCTGGAGATGAGACGTTGGGAGATGGAGCTGAGACTATATCGATTTTTTTATTCGATTACTTAAAAGCATCTAAAAATGCTATCGCCGAACGCCGCCGCCGCCGCGCCTATATTTTCGTGATTCGGCGGCGGCGCGTTAAAAAAGACAAAAATCGGCGGCGGCGGCGGCGGGCGCGGCGGCGTTAAATGTCTAATGGGGACTACTCTAATGCACATACTTTACGGCCGAAGTTTTTAAACCCTTGCCAATGTTTTGAAATATCAGACTTTAAGAACTCTGGCGTGTTTCTTACTAAAACCTAAGACATATTAGCAGTGTGCAGTAAAAAGAAGAGTATAAGAATCATGCAGAATCAAAGTTTTACCATTTAAAAAAAAGGAATTAATTCAAAGCTATTTTTTTTCCTCGCTTAAAAGACCTTTTTCGACTTTATATCAAGTCTAGATCATACCTGTTAAGTTGCCATTAGAATTACTAATCAATTAAATTATTTTTGGAAAATAGTCGTAGTGATTATATAGTTGTCTGGTGAAAAATTTATGATTATTTAATGATTACGATTAAAAATAATCAAAAATAATGGAAAAATTACATAAATTATTAAAAATAATTGAAAATAATGGAAAATAATGGAAAATAATCGTTTCCATTATTTTCCCATTATTTTCAATTATTTTCCATTATTTCCATTATTTTCCATTATTCGATTATTTTCCATTATTTTTCCATTATTTTCCATTATTCCATTATTTTCCATTATTCCATTATTTTCCATTATTTCCATTATTTTCCATTATTTCCATTATTTCATTATTTCGACTATTTGAGACTATTTTGAGAGAAACAAATTATTTTCAACATCACATTTAATAACAACAATGTTTCTGTACGAGATTGGCTTACAAAATATTATCAAGAACGTATTAAATATTACATGTTTTCACATAAAATTAAACACAAACATTAAACATATTCAGTAGGGGGGTCGATTTGTATGGGCCGAAAAAAAACGTACCAAGCGTATAGCAAAAACGAAATCTACGGTCAATTCTAAGAAAATTTCACCAAGAAACCAAGGGTCTAAAATGAATTCTAGTCCGCGCAAATCGACTTCAAATATTTATGTTACTTTTTCCCAAAAATCAAGTTAGAAAGTCGCTGAACACCTACTATAACATGTTCTGTATACCCCAGAGCTTGCATATATCTGAAAAATTTCATATAGAAGCCACACAAAGTGATACAGGTGTCAAAAAAGTGAGCCCAGTGCTGCCCATCAACGTTGAAGCGGTGCTACCCATCAAAATTTTTTGTTTTACGTATAACTCCGCTATCGATCATCCGATCTTCATAGTTTCTTTGGCGAATCGATAAATAATCATGATTATAAAATATCTCTAGAGGGTACAAACCATCTATCTCCAAAACTGTGGGAGATATGAGGTTTTTTCTGAATTGCGGGGGCGGAAGGGGGCGTGGCAACCTGTGACATAAAAATTTGTTTGCCGGCAACTACAAGAAGTATTTGTCCCATACAAGTCAAACCTCTATCTCTTACCATGTCAGAGATCTGTACTTTGCAGGTATTTGGACAGACAGACGGACATGACTATCTCTGGTATTACATTTTTTAGCTTGGGACTTTTCGACCTAACAAAAAAGATGGATTTCCGGTAGATACTAGCAAAACAAATCGTTTGCACTAAAAATACCTGAAGAAATCAGCAGGATTTTGTTTGGCAACTAAATATAATAACAATTGCTCTAAAATATGGAATCAAAGGGAGATTTGGTTATTCTCACTGAGGAAATAGCCCACAGTGATTAAGCCATTGAATGAATGTGAAAACATTGATCCCCGAATAACCGATCGACGGAATGCTAAACAGCTACTTGACGGTCCTGGCAAAATACATCTCAAGCAGAAATATTTTCCTACTAGCTACCAAATTATCTGCAACACTAGAGAAGCAATGTGTAGAAAGGATAACCCGGCTCGGTTCCACCTGAGAACTTGATTTGCTTTTCTTTGTGCCATCTTTCAACGATTAACTGAATCAATTTGATTCTCCATAGTTGCTCGTTGTCAACCCCAATGACTCATTAATTATATAATCTTCTTCAGTGACAAATTGGATCGTTGTTATCAGTTAGAAAAACTAAAATAGTGCATTCTAAATAAAATTCACCAAAAAATTTAATTTCTTGCTGTCAGGGACAACAAAAGTTGGCAGCTATCTCGGCCGGTATTGTCAGGCACATTTTCCGGCAAACAAATTTCGAATAAAACTTACCTTTTGGTTAAGGAGCTTTGGCGAAAAGTCATATGCTAAAAAAAAAAAAATAATACAGGAGATAGCCATGTCCTTCTTTTACTACGTTTATGCTATGAATTTCACGATTTCTTCAATTTGCAAAATCAAATTTGTTCGTGTTTATGCAGCATTTGTAAATTCACAAAATGGCCAGCACATATAAGAAGAATAAAAGATCTGGCAACACCAACTCAACTTTAAGTTGCCTGCGCCACGGCATTTCACGGCAATTGACGTCGAAATCATAGTTAACTTTCGTGTGTAATCGAATTTATGAAATGGTGTTTAAGCACGCACTTTCGGAGGCATTTCATGAAATGATTTTGCACAATGAGCATAGCATAAACGTAGTACCTATGTATGTTCATAAACCTGTAAAACTACAGATCTCTGACATGGTAAGAGATAGAGGTTTGACTTGTATGGGACAAATACTTCTTGTAGTTGTCGGCAAACAAATTTTTATGTCACAGGTTGCCACGCCCCCTTCCGCCCCCGCAATTCAGAAAAAAACTCATATCTCCCACAGTTTTGGAGATAGATGGTTTGTACCCTCTAGAGATATTTTATAATCATGATTATTTATCGATTCGCCAAAGAAACTATGAAGATCGGATGATCGATAGCGGAGTTATACGTAAAACAAAAAATTTTGATGGGTAGCACCGCTTCAACGTTGATGGGCAGCACTGGGCTCACTTTTTGACACCTGTATCACTTTGTGTGGCTTCTATATGAAATTTTTCAGATATATGCAAGCTCTGGGGTATACAGAACATGTTATAGTAGGTGTTCAGCGACTTTCTAACTTGATTTTTGGGAAAAAGTAACATAAATATTTGAAGTCGATTTCCGCGGACTAGGGAATTCATTTTTAGACCCTTGGTTTCTTGGTGAAATTTTCTTAGAATTGACCGTAGATTTCGTTTTTGCTATACGCTTGGTACGTTTTTTTCGGCCCATACAAATCGACCCCCCTACTGAATATGTTTAATGTTTGTGTTTAATTTTATGTGAAAACATGTAATATTTAATACGTTCTTGATAATATTTTTGTAAGCCAATCTCGTACAGAAACATTGTTGTTATTAAATGTGATGTTGAAAATAATTTGTTTCTCTCAAAATAGTCTCAAATAGTCGAAATAATGGAAAATAATGGAAATAATGGAAAATAATGGAAATAATGGAAAATAATGGAAAAATGGAAAATAAAGGGATAATGGGGAATAAAGGGAAATAAGGGAAAATAATGGAAAAAGGAAAATGAAGGAAAAAATGGAAAAAAGATTAAAAATATTGGAAAAAATGGAAAAATAATTTTTTATTTTTTTTTATTTTTTTTATTTATATTTTATAATTTATTGTAGTTTTCTTATATTTTTGTTTATTTTTGAATTTAAATAATAATTAATTGTTTGTAACCGAAAAAAATTAATTATTAATTATAAAAACAATTTTTAAAAAAAAAAATATAATTAATAATGAGTACAACTAATAATTATTTTTTAACAGGTATGGTCTAGATATTGTAATTTAACGTCGGGTAAGATCCATTTTCCTGATTTGGATACACTTGGCAAGTGTATTATAATTTTGCCCAGAAGTTTGCATCGCAAATAGGAAATCATCTCCGACCACATAAAGTATATATAGCGAGCTGAGAGATTAGGCTTTGTCCATCCGTCTGTCTGTCCGTCTGTTTCTACGCAAACTATTCCCTCTGTTTTGAAGCTATCGAGCTGAAATTTTGCATAAAGTCTTCTTTTGTACGCACGGAACCGCCTGGATCGGATGACTACATCTTGTAGCTGCCATCGTTCTGAAAATGGGGTTCAGTGAGAAAACTGATTTATTCTCAATATTAGTACTTTTAAACACGTTCATTGTCAATATTATATTTTATCGGATCTGCGAAGTTTGGTCAAAATTTAACCGTTGAAACAAGCCTTTTGAAGTTTTGCTTTGCTTCTCGTTATTCTACGTTTTGTTTTGATAAAAGTTAAAACAGAAAACATAATGCAAAAATGTCCAGTACGGCAGGCTTCAAACTAAGCTTAAAAAAATAGAGGATCGAGCGAAGTTTACATATATAACCTTGCAGCAGGATATAGCCTGTCAGACAGCTGTACGATATATTCATGCGATTTTGATCGAACTCTTTAAATTTGTGACGAAACAGATAATATTCATAACTGGAAAGTATAAGGACGCAACCATTGAAAAAAACCTTCAAAAAGTCATTGCCGAATTTAAGGCTGGGAATTTTAAACATAGGAATTCCCATGTCGTTATTCGCAGACTGAAGTAGCTTAAATAGCTAACTGTAAGGTTGTTTTAAACGTGATAAGCAAACAAAGACCGCTGATGATAGATAATTGTTATCCTCGAAACAGCGATCCTTGTACGGACCTACCATTTGCTATTCCAAAATGTTGCCATTAATCTCTAATGATTTTTGTTGATTTTATTAAATTATAATTAACCACTGACCTTGAGCCAAGTGCAAAACTCTTTTTCGACCGATCGTTTTTATAGCAACTATACGTATAGTCATCCGATTCGGCCGGTGCCGACAAATGTGCAAAATTTGGTTAAGATAGCTTTAAAACTGAGGGAGGAGATAGCATAGAAACAGACGAACGGGCAGATGGACATATGGCTATATCAACTCAGCTCGTCATGCTGATCAAGAATACATGTAGAATGTGGTCGGAGATGCTTGCTATACATCATGCTTATAATCAGAGTGCCAACAATATGATTGATTAAACTCAACGGCGAACATGTTGTGCCAAGAGCAAGAAAAAACAGGCCATACATGGCAAAGCTCTGTCTCTTACTATCTCTGAAATCTGTTTGTTTATACGGGCAGTCGGCTGTTGATGCCGATCGAGAATATGTCTGAAATATATGACAGTTGAGTGAAGATAAATGGAAATTTGAAGACAAAGCCTAAAATCGAAAGGGGAACAGGTCTGAAACTATATAGGGTCGAAAAGGATTCCTTTTCCTTGTAATATACTTTTGCACAAACTTAAAATACTCCGTTTTCTTCTGGTATAGAGTGTTCAAAGCTTCAGGCCAATAATATCGCCTTGAGCGAAACCGAACGAATTTTCGGTCTTAATGCTTGGTTATTGCCTGTTTACTTTATACGTGTTCGGAGGTGCGTCGTACTGGACAAAACCTATGGCCACGAGTAGAGCGGTTCTCTTCCACAAGTTCGACCATGGAGGAGTAAGTGTTTCTTTGCGATAAAAAGGCGTAGCGTCATCTCACCTAGACCGATTGCTTGTTATCAGACTAACAGCTGGTAGCTGGTACCCGTCCACCAGTACGCACTGTACTAATTATTAACGTTATTTTGTGGTAATTATCAGCATTTTGCTATTCCATAAGCATGTGTACATGACTACATGCACATGTATGTATTCGTATGATTTACATTTCCATATACATACACATGCTCTTGCATTTCATTTATTTACATTTACTCGTTCTTTCTCTGTTCACGTAAACGCACAGGCACAGATACAAATGCGGAGCCAGGCCAAAAGAAAGCAAAATGTAGCAACTGAAAACAAGAAGTGAAGTAGCGTGTCGGCGAACGATCTGCATCACCTTGTTAGCACCATGGAACGGCGAACGGCGGATGGCAAAGCTAAAGTCAACGCAGCCGGTTATTTATCCGCCCCCCACCGACTGTGGCTCCACACAGCCACATGTCGACAGCGTGTGTTTGTTTGTGTAAAAACAATGCAAGGAAGATAGCCACATGTACATGTATATACAGACGCGCACACACAGCCACAGCCACAGCCATATGTGTGGATGCATGCACCGTGGTATAAGCATGTAGGCCCGTTTATGTTATAAACGAATAGGCGTAGGGATGGCTAAATACGGCCGGCCGCACGAGTCAAATGTAAAAGAACCAAGTGTATGTGCCTATGTGGGAAGGTACAATATGGAACTCAAAATGGGGCAATACTCACTGAAAACAGGACTGTGATCCGGCCTCGCTGCCTTGCTACCCTTTTCCTGTGTAAGAAATCAAGAGAAAATTATGTGGCGTCCTGTCGCGGATCGTCAACAGCACTCGTCTCACCTCACTTTCCGTTAGGTCTATTAAGCTTGATTTCTCTTCGACTAAAAGGTTCTCGGATGATATTTTCTCATCTTCGCGGTCTCCTTCATCCTTGAATATTTTCACTTCGTCCGTACTGCATAAATCATCTCCGGATGACCCATGCCGGGTGTGTGTATGCGGCATGTTTTACTCCTTTCCAGGCGATGTCGTTACTGTGGGAGTTGCCTATATTAAATCAAATGCTACCGTCTCGCTATCGCGAATGACTGCCGTCGTCACTTGGCACATCCAACTCGTACCCTGGGCAGTTGTGAAATCGTCCATACTTCCGATTATCCCAAAATTAAACGAGGAGTTCCGAGTTGGTGCTAGAAATAGAGGGTGAGAAAGCATCCAGGTGAGTTTTAGTTCAAAAACAGTCAAAATCTCAACTACAGTGCGAGCTACTTAGAAGAGTTCTATGTGTTTATTTTTATACTCTGTATATTAAGTTTGTGCAAAAGTATATAACAGGCAGAAGGAATCATTTCCAACTATATAATGTATATAAATTATTGATCAGCATCATCAGCCGAGTCGATATAGCCATGTCAGTCTGTCCGTCAGTCCGTCTGTCTGTCCGTCCGTCCGTATGAAGAAACAGATCTCAGAGATGGTAAGAGATAGAGGTTTGACATGTATGGGACAAATGCTTCTTATGCCTGCAGGCAGATGAAGTTTAATTTCAATTTTTGCCACGCCTCTCCCGCCCCCGCAATTTGGAAAAAACCTTATATCTCCTAAAGTTTTGAAGATATAGTTGATAGTTAGTAATTAGCAAAATGTATCGATTTGTTGAAGAAGTGATAAAAATCGGATGAGCGGTTCTCAAGTTATGAGCAAATAAGTAAACAACCCTCCCCCACCCACTCCCACAATTAAAGAGAGAGAGAGAGAGGGAATTAGAGATGAGCGCAGCACCAGCATTGCATTCAGAGTATGTTAAAGTCGGGCTTGACCGACTTGTTCGACTCCCTCAAACTTTTCTTGGAGAAACGGCCTAAAGTGTGAGTGTAGCTACCGAAAAAATTTAAAAAACTAATATTTAAAAAGAAGTTAAATCAATTTCCAAGTTCAGCATTTCGAACTTCACTTCTTTTTATACCCTGTTCCCATAAAAAATAGGAAAAAGGAAATTATGAAGTTGGGCAAATGTATGTAACTGGGAGCAGAGTAAAGCATTTCCGAACGTATAAATTATATATATTCTTGATCAGCATCAACAGCCGAGTCGATTTAGCCATGTCCGTCTGTCTGTCGATCCCTAAAATATTGCCGTTTAAAGTTCTCAATGGGTTTATACAGAAAAAAATGATTTTTTAGTTTTGAGTTAATCTAGTAAAATATTATAAATTAAAAATGCTCATTAATCAATCTTGATAATATGATGTTTTAACTGAAAGCCGGAGTCTGTTTGCGCAATATCGACAGCAGGTCAACTGAGATATGACGTTCTTGCAATAACATGAAAATAATCCTGTAAAATGATATTTCGACATATTTTGATCCCACTTGAAAAGTATAAAAAATAAAACACAATACAGCGTAAATTTCTGCATCATCAAGTCACAAATCGTATTTTTTGAGTTACGCCAGTCTTGAAGTAAGTGAGCGATGTCTATTCGGACTTTGAGCTAAAAGTAAACGTTTTGGCAAAAAAGTCGAACTAGTCCCTTAGTTTTGAAGCTATCGAGCTTTTTTAGCCTTAAGACTTTATTACAACGAAAAAACAATGAAAAATTGTAAAGTACATTTCCGCATATTTTTAGATAACACTTTATTAGCACATTAATTAAATGTAAAAACTGGAAGCCATTGAAAGTAGGGTCCAAAAATCATAAGCCACGTGACAGAATACGGAAGTGCGTTTTATCTGCTATCACAATAAGGCAAAACTCTGCGGAATGCGAATCATTATTGTATAATTGAATTATTATGATACGCCACGTAAAAAACTCTTTACGTATTGAGCCTTTCTCTACGTTTCCCTACGTTCTTTAGATGTTTCGTATAAATTTATATATTTTTGTAAGTAAAATATAAAAAACATACAACTTTTTATTCGGGAACTTGAGATGGGTAGGCAGCATAAAATGAAAAGATGTTTTCCCACTAGAGAAAGGAACCTACAGTTTACCGCCGAGACCAAACGGAAATGTTCGAAAAGCTTTTTCATGGCTAGTTATTTCACAGCTGGAGCCAATAGCTGTTGAAGATGACCGGATGTTTAAACGCTATTTTCTAAAGGGAAAAATGGAAATGCGCATATTTTAAGCATTTTACTTATAGCCTATTTCCACTACAGCAAATATGTACATATTTTCACATATTATCACATATCTAAAAATATGTAACATATTCTCCATAGGAAAAAAATGTACATATTTAAAATATGTGTCCATTCACCCCGAAGGTTTTCACATTTTTATACCCGTTACTCGTAGAGTAAAAAGGGTATACTAAAGTATACCGCCGCAATTTGAAAATGTTATATCTCCTACAGTTTTGAAGATAGCTACTTGTTCTTCTAAATAGTTAGTAATTAGCAAAATGAATCGATTGCCAAAGAATATGATAAAGTATCGGATGAACGGTTCTATGTTATCAGCAAAAATCAAAGGCCCCCTCCTCCCAGCCTAAGAAAAAATGTTGCGATACTTTTCAGATGGTCACCTAAGAGAACACTGTTAAACATGTGTTTTTCATGAGTAACGGGTCTATCAAGTATGAACCGACTTTAACTTACTGTTTTTATCTATGTCAGTTGAAATTGATGAAAGCCAGAAAAGATAATTGAGAGTTATATAGCACAATTAGCTAGCTCCTCTATCTTAACGGAAATGGCGTAGTGGTTAGGACTGACTGTAATCACGACCTGGGCAACACGAGGGCATAAAAAATTTTTTTTTTTTCTAACAATATGCACTATGCTATGGCCACGCTTCAAAAAATTAATGACATTTCGAAATATTACTTATATGGAAAGAGGCTATAGACGACATTTTGTCATAAATAATTATTAATTATTAAATAAAATATTTTCTTGCAATTTTTAACGAAAAAAACTGTCAGTTCCTAAAAATGATCTAAATCGGCACGGTTGGGATAGAACTGAGTCGGGACGGGACGGGACGGGAACGAATTGTCCTTCCCGCGCCCAGCTCTAGTATAAACATAATTATTTTTAATAAGTTTATATGTGAAGTGACAAATATATCTGGGGTTACTGAGTTACCACATCAGATCGAAAGAAAATTTAAAGTCTT
This sequence comes from Lordiphosa clarofinis, assembly GCA_018904275.1. NCBI lineage: Eukaryota > Metazoa > Arthropoda > Insecta > Diptera > Drosophilidae > Lordiphosa > Lordiphosa clarofinis. The sequence goes on from JAEIGQ010000207.1 coordinate 63,449, forward strand.
TGAAGACAATGACCGTGTTCAGCAGAACAACTTTGCTCCATGATCAATTATAAATTTGCAATAATCTTCATACTGGTGTCATGAGGTGTCATGACAGATCTGAAAGTGTCAAAGAAATAGTATGCCAAAAACTACTAGATGCAAAATTATTTGCTGATACCTGCTCAGGGATTAAATATTCTACTGAACAAGCCCATTAATGCGTTTGTAGACCAGATCTGATGATGTATTTATTCTAACTAAGTAAAGTTATACGATTTGAATTTAAAATGTTATCGCTTGTACGGAAATCACCGTCGAAATATGGAACACATCGCAATGATATAAACTACGCGTACGGAAAAACAACATTCAGATCAAAGGAGGTGACAGAGACTGTCATAGACCTCCCTTGTGATGCCAGCTACTAAAGCCTAAAAGTGGCTAAATCGACTAAAAATAGCTACACAATGTAGGCATTGATAGTTCAAAGCCTTATTCAAACAAACGTAAAGGAACTATTCGACGTGTCTCAGAATATATATATGTACTTTATACGTCACGCGAACACCTCTGATGCAAACCATCTAAAAATCGGGATTCACTCCGGGGTTTGAAAGAAATTTTTTTGGGTTCGGGTTTACGAAGTTATCTTGGCATTCTCGTTTTGATTGTTGTTAAACTTCCCAGATGATAAACTGGTCGTCTCTATTATTTTTGGGGAAGATTTAGAAATCTTTATGTTCCCAATTACGGGCATGCAGTGCTGATGCTGCTGTGAAATGCACAATCTTCATATAGTCACTAGAAATAGGATGTTTTCAGCACTTCGAATTCTTTGAACAGAATGGGATAAAATTTAACAAATGTATAGCATGCTGCATTTAATCTGCAAATTTTACATATATTTTTACCAGTTGTGAGCTCGAAGCAAGCAGTTATAAGCTCAATATAAAACAACACAATTTCTACAATTTCTTAGAACCTTATATTAAATTATATAGATCGTTCTATCTGCTCTACTGCTTTTTGAACTCCGTAGATCTCATAGACTATAAGACCTTTCGAACCTTTCGGAGTCAAAGTTTTATCAGCAATGAATGTTTGCTTACGGCTTCGCAATCGATTCAAGCCATAAATGATAATTCACAATTGTGTGGTCAAGACAATGGTTTGTGTATCAACCAAACTGCTTTGAATCTGTAATCGGCAAGAAAATAAGAGAAAACCCACAAAATCACGGAACCGAACTTTAATCCAAGCTACGCAAAAAAAAATTTCCAAGCCCAAATCTGTTTCGAAACATATTTTCCGGATTGGTTCATCAAAATTATAGACATTCCTAAACTTCATTGTTATCTAATTAATTTGAGGACGGCTTTATAAACAATTCTAACTCTCATAATTGTATCCTAATTCTAGTTGTTATAATGTGTCATTAAAACGCCTCCCACAAGATTTAGATCCTTTATGCCGAAGTTGATTAAATGATTCACATTGGTAAGAGTTAAAGACTGAATAGCTTAAAAGGTGCTCACTTTCAGAAGATTACGATGTTAAAAGTTGCCGACTAAATAACGCATTTTACACCGTTTGTCATCTTAACTATGCCAATTCTAGGGGAGATTTGACATCAAAAAAAGCTTCGCCACTCAGCAGCACGACATTTAAAATGAAAGAGAACTAAAATGATGGCAACAATTAAAAAATCTCAAATGAACACCAACAAATTCAAATTCAAAACTTAAGGCTTATCTGTTGAATGACGTCACAGACTCACAAAGTTATGCGCATGCGAAATAGAACAAGTATTTGCATTACCTTATATTCATTGAATTATGAATTAAAATACTATTTAGAATGTAATTTACTGTTAAAGAAAATTTCAGTTTGTAGTCTACGAAAATTATTACCAAATGTGTTCAAAGAAAAATAATGTTTTATTTTCATGATTTTTATAATCTGTACCAAAGGTACATAGAGTATATTAAGTTTGTGCAAAAGTATGTAACAGGGAGAAGGAATCATTTCCGACCATATAAAGTGTATATATTCTTGATCAGCATCAACAGCCTTCCCTCTGTCCGTCCGTATGAACAAACAGATCTCAGAGATGGTAAGAAATAGAGTTTTGACATGCATGGGACAAATGCTTCTTACATTTGCAGGCAGATTAAGTTTATTTTCAATTTTTGCCAAGGCACCTCCCGCCCCTGCAATTTGGAAAAAACCCTTTATCTCCTACAGTTTAGAAGATGAATGATCTCTACCTTCAAGAGATAGTTAGTCATTCAAATTATATATCGATTTGCTAAAGAAATGATAAAGATCGGGTGAGCGGTTCTCAAGTTATGAGTAAATAAGTAATTCAACCACGCACTCACAACCAACACCGCACAATCTTAGAGAGAGAGCGACAGACAAAGAGAAAGAGAGAGACTTAGAGATGAGCGCAGCACCAGTATTGCATTTAGCTTCTACTCCAGGTACAGAGTATGACTTTCTCACTTGTTTTTGTTAGAGATGTGATATTATTAGTTAATTTACGTTATTATAGATAAACATCTGAAGTATCTTTGATAATCCAAAATTTCAATTAAAAATATCAATAAATAAGTCCGTGACAGCGAATCAATGATGTATACCTCTTTCTGGAGGCACCTCCGGAGATTTCCAAAGATACTTAGATGTTTTACTATAATATTAATGTTAATAATGTGAAGTCCAACATATGTCAGATCTCCAAAAAAAAAAAAAATCAAGAGCGTAAGTTAAGGTCGGCTCTAACCGACTTCGACTACCCCTTACGCATGTAAAAACATGTTTAACAGTGTTCCTGAGTTCCTTAGGGTGAAAATCCGAAAAGTATGCAAAATTTTTTAACTCGGCTATTAATTATATCTTGCTGTAAATTTCACTGATTATACTTATTGCTAATAAAAATTTAAGTTATTTTGAACCTGATATCTTAAAAAATGTGGGAGTTTTTCAACATTTTCTATTGTGGGGGCCAAAATTTGAAACAAAATTTTTCTGCGTGCAGATAAATGAAGACTACATGTCAAGTTTGGTAGCTCTAGATCTTATAGTCTCCGAGATCTAGGTGTTCATACAGACAGAAGGACGGACGGACAGACGAACAAGTCTATATCGACTTGGCTGTTGATACTGATCAAGAATATGTATACTTTATATAGTCGGAAATGATTCTTTCTGACTGTTACATACATTTGCACGAGTTTAGTATACCCTTTTTACACTACGAGTAACGGGTATAAAAACATGTAAAAACAAATTCGTGTTCAGCACATGAAAGTCATCTAGAATCCCCTCCACCCCTTCAATATACTGGTGAAGTCTAATTTTGTTGCCTTGTGTTATAGATTAACAGTTGCAAAGTAACAGCGTTTGAACATGAGCAACTTTATTTTCAGTCATTTTTGAACCTCAGAAATATTTCGCATATCAAAATTAAGTGCAGTCTGTCTTTGGGATCTTTTATCAACAAAAACGAGAAGGCCAAGATAACTTCGTGCCGAAGTTTTTAAACCCTTGCAAATGTTTTAATATATCAGAGTTTTAGAACGGCAGCATTAAAATCAACAATTTATCTAAATAAAACCCATAGTTTCTATAGCAGCTTAACTCTGTTGAATCGTGTTGATTGTTAATGGCTTAAAATTGAACATAACCATAAGCCTGCGTAAGCAAAAACTTTGTACAAATTGCACAATTTAAAAATATATTCGCGACAGTCGTGAAATACCCTAGCTCTTTTTGGTACACCTGTTGGTAAGCAGAGGGTGTTCCTGTTTTAAAGTTATGTGCAAGCACAACTTGATCTCGAGCCAGTAAAAAACTTGGAGGTTGAACAAATGATTCATTTCATGCAACCTATCCGGAGAATATTGTTGTTGGTTTGGGTGATAAACGAGAGAAAAGAAACCAACCGAGAAAGATTTCGGGGACACCGAGAACTGATTTTGGGGTTGAACTTAGTTGGAAGAGATGTCCGTGACACCTCCGAATATAATTTTGTATACTTAACAATTAAATTGAATTTATTTATTAATTGGGTAAAATGTGAGACAAAACCTTCACATAAAAAACTCAAGCTTTCAAATTGCGATCATTAACCATTGGTTTCTTTTGGTTAGATTCAGATATTTTTCCGATTGACAGCTATGGAAAAAATCATTGCATAATTTCGAGCAATGGGGTACAACTTCGGTATAATCTGAAACTGCAGCTGAGTTGAAAATCCGGCCTATTGTGCATTCCGACCATTTTCAAAAAGGATAAACGAAAACGAACGTTTTACATTTGGATATGCCAAACGATTTGACTTTCCGAACTCACTTTTAAAAACAAGTTGAGCGCACGTGCTTGTGTATAACGACAGCAACCAGAGTTGTCGCCAACTTTGTATTTTAAATTTACAAATGCCTTCTTCACTGTTTAAATCCATTTAATTTTAAGCTATTTATATTAATTTCAAATTAAATATGGGTAAAAATAGCCAAATAAAATAGAAACCATGTTGTGTGAATACTTTAGTTCACACGAAGCAATCCTTGATAGCAGTTATCGATTAAAGGTTGAAATCAACTAAAAATTGAAAAAAAGGATTATACGATTTTTTTTATCGACCCTCGTATTTATAGAAATTTAAAGATTTAACTCGGAAATACTTTTTCCAAAATGGTTGCAAACTACTCGTAATACCCACCATTCTGGTGTGAACTGGGATATTTTTGATCGTTTGAAAGATAATGGAGCTGGAACCAATAGAGGGAGAAATAATTGTCGATTTATGAAATTTTGACTTTGAAACCCCATTTCTTCGCTGTTTGTTGACCGATCTAAAATATCCTAGTTCAAACTAGAATTACATCAATTCTTAACAAACCCTCGTTTTTTCAGTCTTATCTTCAGATAATCCGATCTCAAAAAATTTTGCAACCATGGGCCAGTGTTTTTAATTTTTGGTTAGCTTTGTCAAAGAATACCATAACAACCGCAAGAACAATCACAAAATTTTCTTAATTTAATTTAACCGATTACACAAGTTTACAAAATAAGGCCAACTTTTGCAACAGAGAACTTTGCAACCGTTCCTTATGTATTTTTGGCTGCTGAACTCAGATAAATTGTCCGTTTTCTCCCAGCACGTTAGGTTCACGAGATATTTGCATAAACGTGTGTTTAGAGAGGTATCCTTACATTTGTTGGTCGTGTGGCCACATTAAGTGCCCTATTCGAACCAACTTTGTTTTAATGTAAGCTGCATTGAATGACGTTACAGAAGAACCAAACACGAGTTTTGATTTTGCTGATAAGGTACCAATTTTTGTATTTGAACATTAAAAATGTGGTTATTTTTTTAAAAAATCGCTTTTTTTTGCAAGTTTAAAAAATTCTGATAATTTTTCCGCTAATATTAAAAGTCTTTAAAAAAATAGTTGGTAGTCTTTTGTTTCTTCTTATTTCAATTATTTTCAGTTTTTCGATTTCATTGCGATTTTAACAGTTATTGTCCCCAAAAAGAGTCAGACTACTTCAATGACTTCACCTGGTATAACTCCACCATGGGCCTGACTATGTTGATTGTTATTGATAGACGACAAGTTAGATTTACTTCATGTTGACCTCAAGCCCGACTATAAGATACTCTGTACACACATAGTTTGTAGCCTTGTTCTACAAATCTCTCGCAATCTTTAACAACCCTAAAGCAACCCAAAAGCATTTGCCGGTGTCCCTAAGACCTCTTTCGGTTGTTGTCAAATGTTACAATTTTTGTGGCAACATTTGGCCTAATAAAAAATAGAACTACGAAATGGAAGACAAGTTGTCAGCACTGAAACTTTTCACTTCACATTTTATATTTATTTTGATCTTTGAAAACTGGAATAGAAACATAGAACTCCGGAGAAAGGGCCGGTACTGCCATGTAAAAACGCGCCAGAAAAACAGCTTACGCTTCATCAGAAATCAAAAGTGGATTACATCATTTCTAAAACTCTTCTTACGATTTTGTTTCCCTCCACCAGTAATATCCAAAGCAATTAATGCAACCGCGGGCCTTTTGGAATTTATATTTGTGCACTCCACTCACTTAGAAGAAACAGGGGTACTGACATTTTTTTAGTTTAGTTTGGAATGGTAATCTCAAAAATTATTTTAAATAGTTTTTTCATGGCTCAGTTTTTGAAATAATAATACAAAATTGTTTTAGTTTGTTTTTTGGTAGGTGCTCTCACATTTTAGTCCATATCTCACTTTATAATTGTCAAATATAAGAAAGATATGAATCGCAAGTTTATTGAGCTACCAGTAATCGCGTATAACATTGATTTTACATCGGTTCAATAGTTTGAATACAATAACCAAATATATTTAAAACGAGAGCGTAAGTTAAAGTCGGCTCTAACCGACTTCGATATACCCGTTACTCATGAGAAACAGCTAAAGTGTTTTGTTCCCTAGGTGACCATCCAAAAAGTAGCAACATTTTTTAGGGTGGGGTTTTTGCTCATAACTTGAGAACCGTTTATCCGATCTTTATCATTTCTTCGGAAATGTTTAGTTTGCTAATTACTAACTATCTTTAGAAGGTACAAACCGTCTATCTTCAAAACTGTAGGAGATATAACGTTTTTTCCAAATTGCAGGGGCTGGAGGGCGTGGCCGAAATTTGAAATAAACTTGATCTGCGTGCGACAAAGAAGCATTTGTCCCATACTGTCAAACCTCTATCTCCTACCACCTGAGATCTAGGTGTTCAACACACGGACGGACGGCAGACGGACGACGACATGTCTATATCGACTCGGCTGTTGATGCTGATCAAATATATACTTTTATGGTCGGAAATGATTACTTCCCTGTTACATACATTTGCACGACTTTAGTATACCCTTTTTACTCTACGAGTAACGGGTATAAAAAATAGAGGGAAGCTAACTTCGTCTCGACCGAAGTTTATATACCCTTGGAGCATGATATACGCATGCCAGTTGGTTATATGGCAACTATACGATATATTCATCCAATTTTGAGACATTTTTTTTAAACAAAAATGTTTTTCTCACTAAAACAACTTTTTCGACCCATCGTTCCTATGGCAGCTATGAGCTATAGTCGTCCGATTTGAATCAAACTTGGCAGAATTGTGTGGTAGCATATAATATTGATCAGTAACAAGTTTGAGAGCGATAGCATTGAAAACAAAAAAGTTTTCCCTATCAAGACTTTCTTTCAAAACTATCTTTTGTACGGCAGCTATACTATATAGTTGTCTGATTTTCATAAAACTTGGTGGATCAATGAGAAGGCATAGAAAACTTATTAATACGAGGTTTGAGGCGATTGCGTTGAAGACAATAAACTTTTTCTCGATAAGACTCCTTTTTCGACCGATCGTTTCTATGGCAGCTATATGCTAAAGTCAGCCGATTCCGACAAATGTGCTGCGTACCAAAAGACTTCCTGCAAAGTTTGGTTGAGATAGCTTTGAAACTGACGGAGGAGATAGCATAGAAACAGACGGACAGACGGCTATATCAACTCAGCTCGTCATGCTGATCAAGAATATATATACTATATGTGGTCCGGGATGCTTCCTTCTATGCGTTACAAACATCTGAACAATTTCAATATACCTTCTCCAAAGATATAAAAAGTCGAATTTTTGTGGAAAATTCGAGAAGTTTCATTTTTGATCCCCTTGAAAAGTTAAAAAAAAAAACTGTGAGCAATTTAGTGGTATTTTCGAGATTATTTAAAAATAAATTTTCGTTTGCTTTTACTTTTATTCCGATCTTGATTATTATTTTTATTCTGGCTTTTCGCTCACTTCATGAATTGACAAAAAAAAGAAACGAAACGAAATTTTATTTTTGTAAACACACAAAATACTCAAATGTGACTGTTAGTTCCTTTACTCAATTTGATCCATCTACGGTATGTGTTACACGATTTTGCTCAACAATACCTTATTTTCTTCGTACAAATGCGATTCTTAAGTAAAAAAAAATAATAATTCCGATGTGTTCCACAAATCTCTAGAGATTTTGGGGCCTGTTGTTTTTAAAAAACAACCAATCCAAATGTCTGTGTTCCAGAAATGTCGGAGATTTCATTTTTCGGAGTTAGCTTCTGAGTCGCTGCCAAAAAACAACTGACTCGAAGTAATTGCGTTGTGGCTGCCACGGCGGGGTTGTTGGCTTCAAAATAATTGGAATAATTGTTGGATACAAATTATTTTTAAAGTTTCTAAACCAAACCACTGAGTTCCAAACTAAAAAATAATTCTTAGGCCATTAATATTAAATTTTATCGGGTTAAGAATTAAAATAAACTCTGACCCGTCAAATAATTATTTTGTGTTGACAACCCTGTTGCTTACAAGTGAGTGGAGTGCACAAAACGAAATTTAAAAATGTCCGCAGTTGCTAGAGGAAGGCCAGTGACAAGGGAATCAAAACCGTCGCAAGAGTTTCAGAAATGCTGCAATCCTTTTTATACCCTTGCAAAGGGTATTATAATTTTGCCCAGAAGTTTGCAACGCATAGAAATATTCATTTCCGACCCGTTCGTAAACTCTATCGTATTAAAACATTTGCAAGGGTATTAAAACTTCGGCAAAAACGAAGTTAGCTTGGCCTTCTCGTTTTTTTTTATTTTTGATAAAGCGTAAGCTTCTCTTCTGCCGAGATATGCAACTGCTTTTCCATATGGCATTACTGCCTCTTTCTCCGGATTTCAATGTTGCAACCATAAAATCATCCTTCAACTTTTAAACATCAAAATAAATGTAAAAATGACTTCCATTTCATGGTTTGACATTATCGCCGACATATTCCATCGATAGGTTTTTTTTCGATACTTCATTGAATTAACCTTTTAAATCATATTTTATTAAACTGGGCATTTATCCACATAATCTTGTTAAATTCATACTTCGTTAAAGAGTGTAAACATTTAGTTTTTGAAATGAAAATTAAAACTCCGAAAATTCTATTGTCGTAATTGGTGAAGTTGGCAGCTTTGCGTATTGTTGCTTTCTGCAGCTGTCAGGTTTTTGCATTGTTTTGGTGGACAATATTTTAAAATTCATTTTTATTACTAAAACCGGCTTAATCCGAAACGATTTCGGTTCCGGTTCCCGTACGGTACTCCCGAAATGAATGTTTCGTTAAAGGTTCTTTATCGGTTTTCATTATTTCGTTCCGTTTTCGGTTCCGACCCGGTTTATTTCGACCGACGTATACCACCTAGTACTACTTTTTTTAACACTGAAAAAAATCTAAATACCCGACGTGGTTGACGCCGCTCCGCTGGGTGAGCTACCAATTACCATCTTTAAATCTTATCTGCAAAATTCACCTCCTTTTTACCCGTCTTCTAAGAATCAAAATCGCTATAAAATTTTGTAATTTTGCGATTTTTTTGGTCCGTTTGATCAACACGTCTCATTAACTCATAAGAATTTTTGCAAATTATACTTTTCTGAACTCATGTAATTTTGTAAATTTCCATTTTGAGACAGTTCGGCTACACCACATATTTTTACCCCTTTATTGCAGTCTATCAAATCTTCATAAAAATTTTGAAAGAAAATCTAACAAATTTCCTTTTTTAGTTGTTTCTGGTTTTTGTGTTTAATTGTTTGATCTACACCTTCTGTTTACCCGTCATTACCATTTCCAAACTTGCAATATTTTGGACTGTTCAATCTTTTGTTTTTTTGTCTACATACATAAGATCAAGAACTTTATAAGGTCGGAAATGATTCCTCTCAGTTACATAATTTTGCACACTCCTAACATAATTAGGTACACGATAAAAAAACCGGAACCGTACCGGTACCAAAGTTTCGGTTTCGTTCCGGTTTTATCGGTCCCAATAATAACGGTAAACGGTATTCGGTTCTTAAAAAAATTTTTGTATCGGTTCAGGTTCCGGTTCCGGTACGCGATTTGAAACGGTTTATTTCGGTTAACGGTTCCGGTTCTGGTTCCGGTATTGAGCCCTGCTTAAAACATATCAAATCTTTAATAATATTAATGCAATTCGATCAGTTAAGCATTCAAGTTGTGTTCCTCATTATTCTATTTGACTCGAATTTCTTTATTAGCAAAACATAGGCCAAATGTCGCCAGAAAATGCGTATTATTTGAAAACAACCAAAAGAGGTTTTAGGAACACCAACAATTGCTTTTGAGTTGCTTTTGGGTTGTCAGAGGTTTGTACAACACGGCCGACTTTGTATTTTTTTTATATTTTTTCTTGGCGTTTAAAGATTAAATTTGTTTCATTTTTTATTAAAATTTCAATTTCAACCAAGTTTTTATTATTATTAGTTTGGAACTCAGTGCATACCAAAAACGCTTTCAGCATTTAGAAATTACTATTAAATTACAATTACTTCCAGCCAGCTGTTTTTTGCCAGCGACTCCGAAGCCAACTCTGAAGAGTGATGTCTTCGACATTTGAATTTTCGAGAGATTGTCTCTAGAGATTTCGGTTTGTTTTCCTTCCTTTTCAATAAATAATTCGATTACTACATATGAGTGGAAGGTATGAACAATCATCTATCTAAGAAACTGTGGCAGATATGTTTCGCGGGCGGTAAGGGGCGTGGCAAAAATGTAAAATAAACGATCTGGCTGCAAGTATTAGATTCTTATGGCGTTCATAAGGACGGACAAGAATATATATACTTTATACGGTCAGAAATGATACCTCCTGCCTGTTACATACTTTTGCACAAAGTAAATATTCTCTGTAGCTTTGGTACTGAGTATTAAAAAGTGTGTTTCTTTCCCTATTTCAACATAAAATGTACAAGCGTATCTAAAATAGAATTGTAACAAGTTCAATTAACCGGACTTGCTCTTAGGTTTTGCGGGTGGTGGCAGTTGGTCATGGAGAAGGCAGGTTATGTGTGTGTCATAGTTTTTTCTTTATCATTATTGCACACACACACACACATACAAATTTGCGACTTTCTGGACCCATGGAAAGTGAATCGAACACAACACTCTCGGTCTTCGAGATATTCCCATCCTCTGGTCTGGGTCCCGCTCGCTTGGGCGATCGACCGATCGATTTCCTAGAAGCGGTATGTAAGACGAAGACGCAGCGTACGGATGAGCTGCACAAAACAGAGAAAGCAAAATTATTCCACTGACATTGTTTAGAGCTATCCGGAGCTCCGGTCGCTACCTGGCCGGAGTCGGATCGCCGCGATTTTCAGCAGATTGTGTGTAGGTACTCACAGCAGGGAATACCTAACTACATATTAGTTCAAGGTAACAGTCGGACCAAGCCCAAGCCCAAACCCAAACCACGAAGACGACAACAACAACAACGGCAACGACGACGACGACAGGCAAAGGCAATAACAACAACGGCAGCAAGACTAATCACACAACGAGTTTCTATTTAGAGACATGATTGTAGGATATCAACAGGTAGAGAAGAAAACGGCCCAACCTAAACAAAAAATTTAAGCGTAAAAGAGAATACAGAAAACTGTTCGGTATTTTCAGCAAATAAATAAACAAACATCCAAATGTGCGTGTAAATGTAATGTTGCGCCTGTGAGTGTATGGGTTGGTGTGCGAGCGTGTGGGTAACCGAGTGCTCCGGCCAAGCCCGGGAGAACGAAGAACCAGAGAACGGACCTGGCCCTTTTCCTACGAGTCGCTTCTTAATAACTACATAAGCACATGTCCCAGAACAAGTACAAGTAATTGATTTGAATTTACACTTACGATGGCCTTTTTGCTTTGAATCTGATCACTAACGAGAGCTGCCCGCCCTGTGGTTAATTGAGTTTGTATTTGATTTGAACTCGAAGCATGCGAACCGCAGGCCTGCTTCTTCCGACGGCAAAACAGGTTCAGGTGCCCGGACGCCGTGTTTAGCACAATAAATTGACAAAATCGCACTCAGAATGCGAGCGTTATTTAACCGCTAACCGATGTAGTTATATCTAAAGATCCGCGTGCATGTGTGTGTGGGCACGGAGTATTTCATTCATATGCAACCGCTTGCGTGTGTGTGCGTTACATAAAGCAGCATTTCTACATACATTCATTTCGGATATGCAACATCACATTTCACTGGGAACTTGCAATTGCAATTCATTCTTTGGATTCCGCTTCCCCACTCCCCGCGCCAACATTTCGTTAACCAGCAACGATCACGGCTTTGCTCGCGCACTAGCACATTCACATACACAGCACAGCAGTGTGTGCGGGTCACTACACGATCGATTTGGATACACACATATTGATTTACATACATACGCGAACGTGTGTGTGTGCGTGTCTTATGATTTCATCAAAGCACAAATTGGTCGGAAGAGCGACGGCAACGCGATCCTTAGTTATTTTGTATTTTGTTTGCACTTGACAGCAGGCGCGTTTCACAATGTGGCACGATAATCCACTGGCTCATGGACTCGGCGGGTCGCGAGTCTCCGATTTAGTCTTATATCTAGACAAATTGAAAAAAACAGTTAAAAACATCCAACACCGCAACCGCACGTCCTCCTTGCTTGAATTTGCTCTTTCTTCTGTTAAGGCGCCACAGTTGATGCGCGCGTTTACAGCACCCGTTGCATTGACAGACCGCGTCATCGATATGCCTTATCGATAGTTCGATTGAAATTATAAATTTTGGCAACAGGTTAACTAATCGATTTGACAGTTGCCTGGTACACAATGTGTAAACGTTGACGTTTCTTTGGCAAAAGCTGGGAGGAAACTTAGTGTAAATTTGGGGTTGGAAAAATAATGTAAAAGATTCCAACAGTGTGCCCAGACTGGCTCAAGCTATCGATATGCGATAGGACAAATGTTAACAGTCGTCCGTTTGCGATAACACTGTGCTCCATAACAGTTTTATGTTAAAAGTTGCGCGCCAATTTCAATTATGGGAACTACGTTAGTGGGCATAATTATTTTGACAAAAAAAGTTCATAACTAAACCATTATATCTCTTGAACAAAAAAACCTAAAATTTTGATATCTATATCGGATACTGGTATAAAAGTAAGCTTTCAATAAGACATTAGTAGTACACAATCAGCTGCTTAGCTTAAAAAATATAAATCAAATGTAGGGTTTTTTTTATTGGTCCCACAAATGGCAAAAACAGCCGTTATAGTATTTTCCGCTTAGTAAAACTTAAAGTTTGTTTCATTTCCTTTAATTTAAGGTACTCATTATATTTGTAGGATATCTAATATATATTAAAAATTTAAACTAAAAATCGGTTTGCTGTGTGTAACGTCCGCAACGGAAAATTGGGTTTTTTTAATTTAACAGAATGAATTTTAATAATTCGGTTATCCAAACTTGCTTTATAAACAGATTTTTTTATGCCCTTTAAACTGGTTAAAAAAAAATATACCTTTATTACACATATTTTTGAAAAAAGTTAATGCAAAATGTGTAACGTCCGCAACGGCATAAAAATACTCAACATTTTTTTTTATAATATGAGGTGGAAATAGGTGTTTATAATGGACTATTGCTTGCTGAGTCTGAATCTGGGCTCTAAATTGCTCTAGGTTATCGAGAATCCGATAAACATAACCTCAAAGTAACAAAAAGTGTGTATAAATAATATTAATATTAATAATTGAAAATTACCGATAAAAATCGATATTTCCAACATCGGAAAATGGAAACCCAAATGAATTCTAGTTTTATCATTACAAACTGAATGCCAATCGCCATACCAAAATCAGTTCCGACCATATAAAGTATATATATTCTTGATCAGCATCCACAGCCGAGCCGAAATAGATTTGTCCGTCTGTCTGTCTGTATGAACACCTAGATCTCAGAGACTATAAGAGCTAGAGCTACCAAAATTGACACGCAGTCTTATTTTATCTGCACGCATATCAAGTTTGTTTCAGATTTTGGCCACGCCCATCCCCGCCCCCACAATAGAAAATGTTGAATAACTCCCACATTTTTTAAGATATCGGGTTTATATTTACAACTAAAATTTATATTAGCAATAACTATAATCCCTGAAATCTACAGCAAAATCGGATAATATATAGCCGAGTTCAAAAAATGTTGCATACTTTTGAAATGGTCACCCTAAGGAACGCAGGAACACTGTTAAACATGTTTTATGAGTAACTGGTGTATCGAAGTCGGTTAGAGCCGACTTTAATTTTTAATAGAAACTTCCCGGGTTTTTCCAATCGATCATTTTTCCATCTGTTGTTGGGTCACACTGTTGGTGACAGCTTATTCTCCTGATTTGGCTCAGTGTGACTTCTGGCCATTCAGCAAACTCAAGAGATCGCTCCGAGGACACCCCTTGAGTCGATTGAGATGATAAAAGAAAAACTGCAGAAGGCTTCCGAAGGAGGACTTTGCCAAGTGCAACGATAACTGTGTGGGAGATTACTTAGATAGATGAATAAATAAAGATTTTGTAAAAATAAAATGGGCACCTTTCAATCAGAGCACGGTAGAAGTAAGCTTAAGCTATTTTAAATTTATCTCTGTCTACTGTTAGCACATTTAACAGTCCATACTTCATGGGAAAAATAGCGAAATTGGCAACGCTGTACAGTGCCCGGTTTGGCGAATTTAGCGTTGCAAAAATAAAAAATTTATGGCCGATTTTTTTGACCGCTTTAATTTAATTTAATAAAGGGAACCCCAGATAGTCCGAAAATGTTTGGTTTATTGAATTTGGACAATTAATTTGGATTTTACAGTGGTTCCAAATTGAACAATTTTTCAAACTGATAAATTTTTGTATTTTTTTGGTTTCAAATGTTACGTATGGGAACTATAAAAACCAGAGATTAAAACCCGAACGAATAACGGTTTGGGTTACGGTTAGTGTTTTGGCCGATCGCTTTTTTCCGGTTACGGTTATATTACGGTTTTGGGATATCGGTAACGGTACTGGTTACGGTTATTATCCTAATTCTGTATCGGGTTTGGGTTACGGTTATAAGTATAAAATATCACTTTGACGTACATATGTACATACAATGCAAACAAAAGCGGCCCCATTTATATTTTCATTTATTGATTAAATTTACTAAGTTCAATTTTCTTATACAGAATTTCCACCTTTATAGTCGCCTTTTTTAAAATTTAAATTAAAAGATAAACTACTTCATTCAGAAAAGCATCGTGTAAAGTTTAGTAAAGTAGATATGTACATTGGTCAACTTATATACTATTTGTCGTTATGTACCTTAATGTAACGAATTGTTAATATCAGAATTGACATCTTAAACGAGATTGTAATGACATCTACATAAGTAGCATAATATCATTTAGAGTTTGACTGTCCAAGTTAGCGTCATTACAAATTTTACTCCTGAAAATAAAACCTCAACACTTACTTGTGTGGGTAATACTGCTAGCAAAACTTTCACTAATTCAAAAGATCGGGAAATATGTTTGAATTTCTTTTCCACCATTCCCATATTTTTACCCTGCTTAGCAATCTTTTTTGCTTTAGAAACATATTAAATGAAGAGAGACCACGCGAACTTGACGTGGTCAAGAAAAACTGGGTATGAGGTGTTGTTACCTGATGCCTCTGGTTTCACAATTTATTGGTCCCAGTCCCAGGCAAAAAAAAAGTTGAATTTTGTTCCACTGTGTAATGTTACGAGTTGAAAACAACGCACTTATTTTTGTCCAGCGCAGCAGCCGCTCCAAAATTAATCTTTTTTGCTAAGTTAAACACCACAGAATAGGTTTAATTTTGTTTTGAGAAATTACTTAGCCCTTGGCACCGAGCACAATGTTAAACAACATAAAATGTCCACAACCAAAACTTATGAACAAAACGCGGATGACATGATCTGTTTTGTCTACGAACAGTGTTGACAACTTTTTTGCGGGCTAAATCGGCGTTGAATAATAGCTAGAAATAGCTAGAAGTGGTTGTAAAGGAACTGTATATAAATAGCTAAAATTTGTAGTTTTTTATAATTAAACTAGTTTCTCAGACACGGACAAATTTGTTGGAGCCCATCTATGTACATCGCTCAGGATCTTTTTCGGTATGCTTCTCCAGTTGTTATGGCTGGTGATGTGCATACCCATGAACACCACGTTATAATAGTGTGTCCTCCGGATTACTGAGGTAGACTCCATTGCTCCCGCTGCTACCTATGCGCTCACCTACCAGCTACCTTTAAATCCGTATTAAACCAATACGCCCGGCGAGTATGATCCGACTCTAGTCCATGGAGCTGGCTGTGGCTGGTTTGACTGGATTTAGCTTGTCGTTTTAGCTGTATGTCTTGGTGGTCATGGTCTGCTCACGCAAGCCAAAATAAAAAGACACTGCGTATACCTCCAGCCCTACAAAAATACATCCATGAAAGTGAACATGGCATTGCCTATGACCTCTAAATTTTCCCTAGTGACTTCCATTATTAATTTTTTAAACTCTATTATTTTATTTGAATTAGATGGCCTATTATGTAAACTAACAACAGCTGACTCTTTTGGCTATTTTCTGGTCACACTATATTGTCCAGGGCTCTAAAAATTTTCAAACAATTTCCGCTCCGACAAAATTGTCCACGTTGGTGTGCCTAGCTTAATAAATCAATGACATATGTATAATGGATATGCATAATAAATAAGCAAACAATATAAGTGAATAAACTCTATGTATGAAAAATGTTCATTGTACATATGTACATATAATTGAAATTTTTACCAGTAGAGAAAAAACATAAATAAACCCGTATATTTGTTTCGGTTACGGTTCTGATAACCGGTTATGTAAATAAAGGTTATACGGTTACGGTTATAAATTTTTTTTTTTGGGTTACGGTTTCGGTTTCGGTTTCGCATTTTAAAGTGTTTTTAGCGGTTACGGGTTACGGTTTCGGTTACGGTTTTAATCTCTGATAAAAACCAAAGGGAATGTCCAATTTCTGATTTCAAAGATGCTTCAATTCTGAAGGAAAAGGAATAAGAAATTTATATATTTTTTAAATTAGTTGAGTTATTGTCTTATTACTGAAGTACTTCTTTTGTACGCTGGCCTCGCTTCTAGAGTGAAAAAGTTTTTAAAATACATATTTCTAAATAAAATAAAATTAATCTGGTCTTGCGCCGATGTGCGTATTGCGAGTATGAGCGACCTGAACATATTAATATGCATGAATACTCTCTGTATATAGATGAATTCAAGCGGCGCGCCGGTTTCGCGTTGCAAAAATGTAACTTTTGAACGAAAAAATATATTTGAAAAATTCCAAAGCGAGCGAGGTCCATCCCATAGCCCAGCAGACCGCACATCCACGACTATCGCACGACGCGTACAAGTGTCATCGCTAACATCTTCACTTCACTAACAGCAGCAACGAGGTAAACACGATTACCATTAGCACGAGAACGAAACAATCATAACATTCATTAATGAAAACAACTTAGAGCTATGAAGACAAATAACTACAAGATCACATCAGAACCTGAAGGAACGTGGTGGCTCATCGCTGTTGGCCATCAAGAAATATATCAGTGCCACATACAAATGCGATGCCCAGAAACTGGCCCCGTTCATCAAGAAGTACTTGAAGTCATCTGTTGCCAATGGAAAGCTGATCCAAACCAAGGGTAAGGGCGCATCTGGCTCATTCAAACTGTCTGCCGCCGCCAAGAAAGATCCCAAGCCAAAGGTTGCTTCTGTTGAGAAGAAAACCAAGGCCAAGAAGGCCACTACAGCCGGAGCAGCCAAGAAGAAGCCCGCTGGTGCCAAGAAGGCAGCCGCTGCCGGTGACAAGAAACCCAAGGCCAAGAAAGCTGTCGCAACCAAGAAGACCGCCGAGAAGAAGAAAACCGAGAAGGCAAAGGTAAAGGATGCCAAGAAGACAGGAACAGTGAAGGCGAAACCAGCCGCTGCCAAGCCCAAGTCCAGCGCAGCCAAACCCAAGGCCAAGGCTGCCGTCTCTGCTGCCAAGCCCAAGAAGACCACGAAAAAGGCAACCGCTCCTGCTACAGCCAAGAAGCCCAAAGCTAAAACAACGGCGGCCAAGAAGTAAATGAATTTGTCCACACAAATTCGCCATTGCAGACGCAAGTTTGCGCAAATTTTAGATTTCGAATATCTGAAATTTGATTTATACAAAGTCCTTTTCAGGGCTACAAATTTATTTAAAAAGAGAAACAGAATTTTCTAAATATTATAAAAATATTTAAAGATTGTATGAACGAGGCTGGCTTCAACTGGCTGTGGCCATTACAAATCGCTATCTGCAATACCAAACGTAGCTATTTGCAATTGGTGAGTTGCTCTCTTCTTGGCCTCGACATAAATTTGCAGCCTATGCAAATGGGAAGCTTTAACTTTATAACTTATAAGCATTGGATTTAAATTCGCTTTCCTTACTAAAGCCCCATTTTACTACGTTTATACGCCAGTTGTTTGCAAACAGAAATAATTTGTAAGGCACTAACTTTCCGTTTATACGCTAAATACTGTACGTGAGGATGAAATGAAACTCAGTGTTGCCTGGTTGACCGAACTGAGCAACTGGAAACATTTACATGAAACTCATTCGGCCATCCGCCGTGGTCCAATTGCAAGTCTTTTTTGTTCAGTTTTTATTTTGAACACTTTACCTTTCGCCTTCGCCAGCAGACGATATAGTATCAATAACAATATTGCAGGTCTATCATATAGTTGGAAACAACAAAATCACTGAAACACTAATTGCATTCAACTATAATTTGTCAAAAGTCCGACGTGTAGTTGAGAATGCGTTTGGACAGTTGAAAGGACGGTTCCGCCGGATTGGCAAGGGCCTAGACAACGCTTCTCAAAACAATACACATATTATTATTTGTTGTTGCATTTTGCACAACTTTTTTAATGAAAAAAATTGCTTATTCCAAGACAGTTGGGAAACGGAGATGACATCAAGTCGAGAACAGCCAGTTCGGGCCTATTAGCTTGGAAACAACAATGATAATGCTGAAACAATTCGAAGTGGCTTTGCAAATTTTTTCACTCAACACGAGCAGCTACTACTCCAATCATAAACTATTTTATTCCATTTCTGTTTTGATTAAACTTAAATTAATTAATGAAATAAAATAAAACTAAAAATAAAATTATTGTTCATTTTTCTCCCTCATTAATTTAAGCACTTCTCCATGGAAGGTCTTCATTTCTTCCGTCATTTTGGCCATTTCATCGGCCTTTTTTTCGATTGCTGCAACTTTTCTCTCCTCATTTTGGCCGGCACTCAATCGCCGCCGTTTAGCTGCTGCGATGGAAGTAGTGGCCAACTCGGAGTTGGCCGACGAATCGAAGTCTTCGGAATCATGTCGGACCGATGAGAAATCTAAATCATTAGACATATTAAAGTTACTTCACACTCACTTTAGTGATTTAAATTGACATACCATTGCTTTCGACGACAAGTTCCTTGGGAAGTAAACATATGTGTAATGCACATATTCTTGGGGATCAGCCAGACTTAAGCCGTTATGTGTCATACTTGTATTTTCGGCTTAGGTTGTCTATCTTGCTCTTTTGCGGTTATTTTCCCAAATTTACTCAGCTTAGCAGCCATTTCTCTATAAATATGAGAACTCTTGCGAGCACCACGCAAACCGTCAATATTGTCGGACCAGAGGTCGAACAGATGGTTTGTGGCGTCTTCAGACCAATTGCATCGACGTTGGGAGTCTTCACTTGCTGCAGTCAATTTTATTATTAGTAAAAAAAGTGTTAAGTAAATGAATTAAATGAATATTCTTACCATCGGACATCTTTTGCTCATTTAAGTCAGCTGTTGTTGTTTTGTCAGCAAGCCAAAAAATGGCTGACTATCGAATAGAAACTATCGAAAAATCGAATGGCAAACGAGTAATGCTACTACATTTTTTCAAAATGCACTTTTTTGGCATCTCTGATGGCCATACAAAATTGTATGGGGGAAAATGTACATTTTGCCCAAAATGCAGTTGTAGTGAGGACAGCACATAAGTCTACTAATCAGTAAATGTTTTCGTGACAGCTATTTGCAAATTAAAATTAAAAAATTGTTATTTGCAATTAAGACGTGCGAATAACCGTAATATTTGTTGCAAATTTATTTAAAATATGTATTTTTGTCATCTCTTCAATAGTTCTATACAAAAATAAATAATAAAAGGCATACAATTGCAATTGATGGAATTAATCCTAAAAAACCAATTAAGTTGAAATAATCAAAAAATTTACAAAATTTAAATAAATATCTATGTAATATTATATAATACTGTTAACAACTAATGTGGGGGTTTTCTTTAGTGATTAAATAATAGTTGCTACTTTATTGTAATTAAAAGTAATATAAAGGTTTGTTACATCGATTTAGTCACAACTTGAAGACAGCTTTAATCAAATTGAACGCGACTTGAACTTCGTTTGACTTCCACTCCCACCTCTGCGGCACACGTCTTAAATTATACTTAATATGAAGCATTTACTTAAAAGCAATTCTGCTAAGTGGAACAATATGATTTTATAATTTTATATAATATATAATATAGTTTTATCAAATATTTTTATTTTTTTCATCGTCCATAACCATTTTAAATGATTATTTTACATATAAATCTAAAATACTATTTATGAGTCAATTTTTAAATATTAAAATCATTGATGATGTTTTTTCTGAGTTTTACTTTTATTACACTAGTTTACAAAATAATTTCGCGATCCCGAACATTTGGTAGCAATTCCTTGTGTAAGTCCTTCCGCTGAGTCCAAAAATCTAATCCGCAAATTTTTGTATGGGGCCGTTTTCGAGATATCGCGGAATAGCTAGTTTTTTAATTTGTATAAAAAGTACCTTTAGAAAAATGCGTATATCTTTGGTACCGGTTATTTTATTATGAACAGATGATGCTTACTTGGATGGTAATTGAACGCCCTATCAATCGTTGATAAACCGCTTCTTAATCCGGTGCTTGCCTTCGGCCTTATAAAGACTTTTATCGGCAACTTTGCATTAAATTTATCTGTTTTTTAAACAAAGCTAGATTTTAAGTGAGATTTGCACTCCGAAAAAAATTGTGTAAAAGGGCATAGCAGAATAAGCATACAAAAACTGCCCCCACTCAGATCAGCACCAAATTTAAATATGTTGTTACCATCAATGAGAAACTCACTCTCCTAAATTTGCAGTCTTCTAATCGCTATTGGAGTAGAGTTACGAGGGCGGAAAGATAAATCAAAAATGTCGTTTATCTTAAGAACCGCTTAACCGATTTGGATGGGATTAATATATGTTGTAAGTGTCGACAGACCAATGCAAAAAATAATTTTTGCATATTTTTATTGCCAATTCTTTAGCCCAAAAAAAATTATTGAAATTTTCAA
This sequence comes from Lordiphosa clarofinis, assembly GCA_018904275.1. Taxonomy (NCBI): domain Eukaryota; kingdom Metazoa; phylum Arthropoda; class Insecta; order Diptera; family Drosophilidae; genus Lordiphosa; species Lordiphosa clarofinis. The sequence continues at coordinate 84,833 of JAEIGQ010000207.1, forward strand.
ATAATTCTTTCACGGTGTTAGCCTTTTGCTACATCGACAGTTTTTTGCTGGTTTTTTCATCAAGAGGTCCCTAACAACATATAATTTTTGCAAACACATCCCAAGTATACCTCATGGTGAAATACTATTAAACGTTAAATTAGGAATTTTTATATGGGTATTTCCACAGTCGCGAACGCGACATTCGTACGACTTTAAAGTGCAAAAAAAATATAGAAAACAAAAAAATATTTTTTGTTTGTTTTTATTTTTTGGTAGAGTTTTGGTAGCAGTATATTTAGTGCAAAAGTAGGTTCAGTCGATTTGACGATTAAAATATAAATTGAAAAAGTTATGTGATTTATCACGCGACAAAAATGGAAGTCGTTTTCGGTTGCATCTAATAAAATTCATATATCTGGGAATAGTAAACAACAATTTTTAAGCAGTTAACTCCTAAATAAAGGTGAATAATGCAGCTTTTTATTCCGTGCAATTATATTCAGTTATTTACATTAGCTTTGTTTTTATAAGCTTTAATATTATGAAGAACGCGACATTTAGCACGCGACATATTAAAAAAAGCTGACAATGAAATTGTCTAATCTTCAGTATTCAGGCCGTTTTTTTTTAAAATGGAATCAGAAAGGCTTTAAATGAATTATGTTATTTATTTTAATTTTTGTTTTTCATGTCATGTTAAGAAAAATAATTTTTTAAAAAACTGTTTTGTCGATCTTGGTGGACCTTTCTGTGGAAATGCCCATATATTTTTAATACATATTAGGCACACTGTAAATCAACTTAAAAAGGGGAAAAAGGGGAAATTTTCTGTCAATTCTGTGTGAGTAGTTACAGTTCACATGTTTTATTGGCATTCTCTATGAAGATGATTCCCGATGACCGTGCAAAAATTTTACATTGTTAAGGATTTCTTTCTGAAAAAACCAGCAAAAAACTATTAGAGTTGAAATCGACTTATAAAAAAAAAAAAATACTAAAATTTTAATAATATATTTTTTGCCTAAGAATTGGTAATAAAAATGTGCGAAAATGATTTTCTGAATTCTACGGTATACACTTATAAAATATTTTTAACGCATTCAAATAGGTTAAGCGGTTCTTAAGATAAACGAGTTTTTTGTTTTACCTTTCCGCCCTCATAACTCTATTCCAATAGTGAATAGAAGACTACAAATTTAGGAGAGTGAGTTTCTCATTGATGGTAACAACATATTTAAATTTGGTGCTGATCGAAGTGGGGGCAGTTTTTGTATGCTTATTCTGCTATGCCCTTTGTTTTATTCCTGGTCACTAAAGATTTTTCTATTTAAAAATCAACGCCACATAACTCATTAAAATCCGTTCAAGAATAAAGATGTTATTGGCATTTAAGTAAAAAATTGAGGGTTTCAAATTCAAGCAAGTTGACTTATAGCCTATTTTCATTATAAGTACATATTTCGAAATGTACATTAATTTTTTTGAAGCGAAAAAAAAAACATCTTTTTTCATGCCCTTACCGGGATTTGAACCCAGGTCTTGTTGATTACAAGTCTCAGTCCTTAACCACTACGCCATTTCCGTTAAGATAGAGGAGCTAGCTAATTGTGCTATATAACTCTCAATTATCCTTTCTGGCTTTCATGAATTTCAACTGACATAGATAAAAAAAATGTGAAAACCTTCGGGGTGGATGGACACATATTTTAAATATGTACATTTTTTTCCTATGGAGAATATGTTACATATTTTTAGATATGTGATAATATGTGAAAATATGTAGGGGAGAGTGGGGGGTTGTGATCATAGTTTTGTTTTTCGAACATAACTTAGCCAAAAATCAATATATTTTCATTCTGTAAATTTTATATTTTAGGTAAAAGATGCACGAAACTTTCCTCATCACTAGTTTAAAAAAATATATTTTTGGTGTAATTTTATTTGATATTGAAAAAAAAGTGACTTTTCGAAATTTCAAAAATTTGTGGGGGGTTGTGAGCCGCCCATCTAAAAGCTCTAAATTCGTGTTTTTAAGCAAATATTCTTTATTAAATGAAAAAAATACAATTTTTTCTCATATTCTGAATTAAGAAATATCAATGAAGAGTGAAAATTGATTGACGGCATCAGGCTTGTTTTCTTTTATATAGGAGCACTTTTTGCTGGTGGCTGTTCTTTTGTTTGCCTTTTTTAATGGGTTTTTAACTTCTTTGGAGAGTTTTTCCTCTGTTTTATTGCGTATCATTGCAATATCCTCTTTGGAAGTCAAAACCAACATTTTTCCAAAGTGGCTCACAACCCCCCATATCTCACTTTTTTTTGGTGACGTCACATAACAAAAAAAAAAATTAATTAAAAAAAAACATAATTCTATTAAAAAGGCAAATGACCAAAGATATTTCCCTCATACTTACTTTTGGCATTACGAAAGAAATTTTGTATAATATTCACAAGTCAAAAATGAAAAAAAAAAACTTTTTTTTTGAAAAAAAGTCGAGTTCTGGTTCTCAAACTTAAAGAACGTGTTGACTGATCGGTTGCTAGCCAAAAGTTAGATAATAAGAAGGGAAACACTTGACATAAACAAAAAGTTTAAATTTATTTTTTTTGTGGCCAATATTCGAGTGGCTCACAACCCCCAGCGGCTCAGAACCCCCCATTCTCCCCTACATATTTGCTGTAGTGGAAATTGGCTATTAGTTTGACTGTTTTCTGTTCATCGCATTCAAAGCATTCAAATTATTCTATTTAAGGGCTACTATGACCTGAGATTTTTTGTGATTGGCTTAGGTTGAAAAACAAGTGCAAGGCTTCAAATTGGATGCAAAAATGATCCTAATAAATTGTACTATGCTTGCGGGCATTACCTATTTTCGACTCATCGCCTGTTCATAATGAAAGAACCGGTACCAAAGATATACGCATTTTTCTAAAGGCACCTTTTTCACAAATCAAAAAAATAGTTTTTCCGCGATTTCTCAAAAACGGCCCCATAAAAAATATTTGGACTACAGATTTGGACTCAGCAAATGGATTTACATACGAAATGACTGCCAGATGGTCGGGATCGGAAATGCTGTAAACTAGTGTTATTCAAGCAAAAGGAATTATTCTCGATTTTTTTCGTTTCTTATCAAATCAAACCAAATAGTCAGAGATTTTTTGCTTCAAAATCACAAATAAGAATCCCAATTAGATTTTGTTTTAAAGTAAATTTAAGACTGGCTTTTTAGGGGGATTAAAATGTGAAAGTTCGGATTTTAGACTAGCAATGGAGAAACAAAGAAACTGCTGTAATTGCACTAAAGCGACGTCAGATGCTTTGCGTGACGGGCATGGCATGCGTGGCGCGTATACCTATTCCTTCCGCGCGGTTACGGAATGTGCTTGGGCACCCCTGCCCTAGACTCTAGGGCCTAGAGCTCGCCGAGATGAGTAAGGCCGTCCGCACGCGGCTCGTATCGTATAAATATTTCATCAAAGCGACATCAATTTTTTAGGCCTGTTGCACGTCAAATCGCTACGATGACGATACGAGCAGTGTTGTAAATGGAAGTGGGGAAATTGCAATGTGGACTACGATTTTACATGTGTGCTGTGTATGTGGGCAAATGCTCCCAATTTGGTGCACGCGTTTTCGCCGTTTTCTTGGCAAAATGTTGCTGATGATGATCACTTCAGCGCTTGTTAGAAAATTTTAAAAACTGTCAGCACAAGGTTTGATTCTCTTATATCGCGGCCCTTTGGTAAATACAAATGTTTCATTGCCTGCTTTCTACAGCAATGTGTTTGGAACCGATTTCTAATTGGGTTTTTATTTCTGATTTTCAAACAAATAAATCTCTGACTAAAGCGTAGTATACACTTCCACCAAAGACTTGCCAAAAAAAAAAAACCAAAAGTGACAATTGTTTTGTTTTGGGACAGTGTGACCAGATTGTAAGATGTATGCATGTAAAATGGTCACATTGCCAAGAGCGTAGCTTTTGGTTTAAGCTAGGTACCGAGACACTCGAAATTTTTGCGCAGCGGAAATTGTTTGATTAGGGTGTTCAACAGCCCGCGTAAAAGCGTAAAGCAAAAAGCGTAAACTCCAAAAGTTTACGCCACAACAACAAAACACATAAGAAAAAAAGTACGCTCTTTTTGCTGCCCTGGGGTATGTATAAAAAATCAGCGTAAGAGTGTAAAAAGAGTAAAGTGTTGAAGTGTTGTAAAATTATTCAAAGTAACGACAAAAAGTACTCGATTTATTGTCATTTTAAGATTTTTTTCTTCAAAATATGCGGTCACACCTAAAATAATTAAATTTTTTTTGTCAGTTTAACTGCATCTGGCCAGTAAATCAGTTGAGGCATCTTCCTCAAAATAGCTGTCTATAGCTACACTTAGAGAGCCGTCATCACCTACTGTAAACATTGTTGTAGTTTTCCTTATTGATGCTGCTTCTCCAAACTACCCCAAACAGAAAAGTGCTCCCTGTAACTCAAGTTCCACTAGGGGTCGAAATGCATTCGACAAAAAGCATGGGGCCGACCCATTGGTCATTGAAAAATGGTAGCGCATTGGTTCGCCAGTTGAAACATTTGGGCAAACAGAACTTGGATCCTCGCCCCAGCATGCAACTGCAGTAAGAACCTCCATAACGTCGTCTACCACTTCATCGACAGCATCATGGTTGCATCTCAAGATTTTTTATATATTTATATCAGGGTTCGTAAAATGCTCAAAAGATATTTTTCTGCCATGATAATTAACATCAATGAAAAAAAATTTTAATTTTCACCCGTGTTACTAACAATTTTTTTCAGAAGAAAATAAAAATTTTTTTTCGTGATATTATCACGAGAATTTTTTTCACGCGTGTTACTAACACGAGTGAAAAAAATTTTTGCTAACATCTGTGAAAAAAAAAATCCAGAAAATTTTTCACACAATATTTTTCTCGCGCGTGAGAAAAATTTTCAGATATTTTTTTCATTGCAATAGTATGGTGTATGTGAGACGCGTCGGCTAGCCTGAGCTCAGGCCGACTACAAACGGGGGTGGGTAAAAGGCACACACTCTTTGTGCGATATTGTGTGAAAAATTTTCTGGATTTTTTTTCACAGATGTTAGCAAAAAATTTTTTCACTCGTGTTAGTAACACGCGTGAAAAAAATTCTCGTGATAATATCATGAAAAAAATTTTTATTTTCTTCTGAAAAAAATTTTTGGTAACACGTGTGAAAATTAAAATTTTTTACAGACTGAATTTTTTCTTTGTGTTAATATAGGGCGTGAAAAAAACAAATGTGTGTTATTTTACGAACCCTGATTTATATTTCTTTATTTAGCTTGATTTATACACCAACAATCAATGCTTTAAAAATACGAATTAAGCTTTGACACACACAATTAACAGAAAAACTCACAGCTTGTCAAAAAACAGCTGATTTACTCCAAAAATTACGAGGGCAAATCCTTTAGGGGCGCTCAATAGCTGTCGCGTAAATTTACACAATTAATTTTTTAACCGGGCTGTTGAACACCCTAGATAATTTTCTGAGCCGCTCAGACAATGTAGTGTGACCAGGCGACAGTAACAAATACATTGTTGTTTATTTAAGAAATTGGCGGGCTAATTCAAATAAAACAAGTGAGAAAGTCGGTCAAGCCCGACTATAACATACTCTGTACCTGGAGTAGAAGCTGAATGCAATGCTGGTGGTGCGCTCATCTCAAAGTTTCTCTCTCTTTTTCTCTCTCTCTCACTCTCTCTCTCGCTCTCTCTTTCTCTCTAAGATTGTGTGGTGTTAGTTGTGAATGGGTGGGAGGGGGTGGGGCGAGGTCGATATACTTTTTTGCTCATAACTTGAGAACCGCTGATCCGATCTTTATCATTTCTTCGGCAAATCGATATATTTTGCTAATTACTAACTATCTCTAGAAGGTACAAAACGTCTATCATCAAAACTGTAGGAGATATAACGTTTTTTCCGAATTGCGGGGGGCGGGAGGGGGCGTGGCAAAAATTTTAAAATAAACTTGATCTGCCTGCAGCTATAAGAAACATTTGTCCCATACAAGTCAAACCTCTATCTCTTACCATCTCCGAGATCTGTTTGTTCATACGGACAGACGGACAGACGGACGACGGACGGACGGACAGACGGACATGGCTATATCGACTCGGCTGTTGATGCTGATCAAGAATATATATACTTTATAGGGTCGGAAATGACTCCTTCTCCCTGTTACATACTTTTGCACAAACTTAATATACTCTATGTACCTTCGGTACAGAGTATAAAAATAGAGGCAAGCTAACTTCGGCTCGACCGAAGTTTATATACCCTTGGAGCTGGATATATGCCTGACAGTTTGTATGGCAGCTATACTATATAGTTGTCCGATTTCGACAAGCCTTGGTGAAATTATGTGAAATCATTAAAAACTTATAAATACGAGCGATGGGAGCGATAGCTTTGAAAACAAAAAAGTTTTTCTCACTAAAACTAGTTTTTAAACCGATCGTTCCTATGGCAGCTATATGCTATAGTCATCCGATCCGGCCGGTTCCGACAAATGTGCAGCGTATTTATACCAAAAGACTTCGTGCAAAGTTTGGTTAAGATAGCTTTAAAACTGACAGAGGAGAGAGCATAGAAACGGACGGACGGACAGACGGACATGGCTATATCAACTCAGCTCGTCATGCTGATCAAGAATATATCGACCCCTGTGCGCGAAAACATCGTATGTGCCATTTTTTGCGAAATTGACATTTTGATGCAAATTAGTTCTAAATCCACTAACTCATCATCTGGTAAAATTATATAGCGATAACCATAACGGTTACGGAGATAAAACAAAATAAATTTAATCGTATGTGACAAAAATGAGTTTATTTCTTGTGGGCGAAATGATCGTATGTGCCCCACAAATTGTGGGCCACAATACTGATATTCAACAGTCTGGTTGAAAAATAGCTAAATTGGTAAATTTTCATAAAAATAGTTAAGAGCTTAGTTAAATAAATTGATAAATGTTGCACATATAAAGATTGGTAGCGACGTTGCCAGCCACCGCATCGAAAAGTAGAAAAAACGCTCTCCTGTAAAATTTGTTTTTTGGCACATACGATTTTTTCGCGCACAGGGGTCGATATATACTTTATGTGGTCGGAGATGCTTCCTTCTATGCGTTACAAACATCCGGACAATTTTAATATACCCTCTCCAAGGGTATAATAAAAGAGTTAATAGAATTGAAAAAGGAAGTCACTGTGAGAAATTCAAAGGTCATAGACAATGCCATGGTCAATTTCGTAAATGCATTTTGTGTGTGGGTGCAGGTATAAGCAGTGTCCTTTAGAGGTATAAGCAGCCAGCTCCATGGACTGGAGGATCATACTCGCCGGGCGTATTAGTTGAATACCTAAAGGAAGCCACGGGAGCGGCTGGAGCAACGGAAACTACCACAGTAAGCCGGAGGAAACACTGCTATAATGGGCTTTGGAGACTGCGAAGGTTCAGTGCTGTTTGGCCGTGGTCTGTGGAGACTACGGAGGTTTGGACTCGGGTGGTGTGCACACATTGGGCGAATGGCTTACCTACCACATCAACGGGAGAGCATACCGAAAAGCTGCCCGTATCAAAACGCTTTTTATTGGCCAGATTCCATAAAAATTGTAGCGACACTTTGATCAGCTCCACACGTTGGTCTACCTCTGAGCTCTCCAAATAATTGTAGCTTTGTTATTTTTAGTCTTCTTTGCTTTAACTTTTTCATTGCGTGCTCAATTTTCGTAGGTTCCTCTGACAATTATCAAACAAGTTTCATAATTTCATGACCCCCTTCGACTATTTATCAGCTGTTTTCAAGAAAACGAGTTGGCAGGTCCATGTTAATTATCGAAGCGAATTTCGAGTGTCTCGGTACTCGCTCAGGAAATGCGCTCTGACAATTTTCGCGAGCGGATTTCCTGAGCTATGTAATTAGATGGGCTCCGCAAAAATTTCGAGTGTCTCGGTACCTAGCTTTAATTTTAAACTAAAAGTTTTACAATCAATAAATTCAAATTATTAACATGCGCTCTTCACGGCCCACCCGTGGCAACTGGGCCTGATGAGCAGATATGACACTTTAACAATGATTAAATTCATAATTATATCTCACGGTGTTTTGTACCTTGCTTTGAAAATTGCGCTCAATCATTGATAGGAAAATTATTCAAATTTCACCCGATTACGCATATTTCTGTATCGACAATGTCCGATACCTCTTGAAATAATTAATAATAATATAATAAATATAATATAAAATAAATAATAATAATATAATATAATAAATATAATATAATAAATTATTCAGGGAGCTATCGATAAAGACACAGAAAATACGGATGTAGTATTTTATCGGTATTTAATCGAGGCCTTTTTGTTGGAAGTGTGGACTGCCACCAAAGAGACTGCCAAAGGGCTTTGGCACAAAAATTTTTGTGAGTTTTTTTTATAAGAAGTTTTTTGTTTTGGCAAGACTTTGGTGGAAGTGTATACTACGCTTAACTGGTTTGATTTGATTAGAAACAAAACAAGTCGAGAATAATTACTTATGCTTGAATAATAAAAATAATACTCAGAAAAAAACATCATCAATGATTTTTACATTCTTACGAAAAAAAATCCTTTAAAACGATTATGGGCAATGAAAAAAAAATTAATAATTAATACGAGAATAAAAATAAAAAATCACAAATACTTATTATGATCTGATTTTTATATAAAAATGAGTGAATTGTTCGGTACCTGATTAAAACTTTAAATTTAACAGTTGAAATTTTATACTTTACGGAATTAGAAAAGTTGGTAATTTAGTTTTTGATGATAAATATAAATTGTACAAATGATTTACTTATTCTTTAGTTTTAGGATTTTATGCTTTTTAAATTATGTACGTCAAGTTCAATTTTTTAAGAATACATTGTAAAAAATGTCGGCTTCCTAGCTAGGCTGGTGTTGAAATGCCAGAGTTTTGGCCAAAAAATGAGATTTCAGGTCCACAGCAATGCATGGAGATGCTTGGCTGAAATGCAGCTCATCATCGCAAATCTTAGTATAATTGATTTGGAATTCTGGGAATTTGGATCCTTTGAGTGTCAAATTGGCTGCTATTTATGCGTTTGTCATATTGTAGATATTTATATCGTGATGCACATTATACATATGTTTGTAAGTCTATAAGAAGGTCATAAACAGGTTCATACATGTTCGAAAAATCAACCAAAAGCAGACATTAGTAGTGGATGCGATAAAGAATTTGGGAGCCTTTTAAAGTAAATATGGAAACTAAGTAATTGAATTTTTTTGTGTGTGTTTTTAAATAGTGCACTTAATCCATCCCCACCTCTTTATTTGGATATGTAAAAACATTAAAATTTATTATCGCGTTTTTCAGATTGATTGAAGAAAAGTATAATAGTCAAACAGGATTTTTAGCAAATCTATAGTTTTGCATTCACCTGCCATGCCATTACCATTAACAAATTCACTTTGTGAGAGCTAAATTAGTAACTTTTGTTAATATAATAAATATTTATTAAGTCCATTTTTTTAAGCGCAGTCAGATTACAGTTCTTATTACGCGTCAAATGACGCCTCAATTACCTCAAAACACCTGTTCAAAGTTAAGATCCGGGTTTTTATTGATAATGTCGATGTTTTTGACACCAAAATTTTATATCGAAATGATACTTTTTCAATATCGCCAAAAATATCGATATAGATATTTTTGAAATATTCGACAACCCTAGTCCACAGTGCAATAAAAACAAGGTAGTGCGAGCATTAGCTCGTGTGAATGAAATTGTGAGTCTGTGACGTCATTTGATAAATGAGTCTAGGATTGGGAATTTTAAAATTACGAAAATTCCAAGGCTCAGAATATAGAAGAAATAGCAATTTAAAACTAAAGTAACTTAAATTTACAAAACTCCAAAATAATTGTGTACCAAAAGATCGTCGATGAAATTCGTAGAGACAGTCGTTTTGCTGGGAAAGGCACAGGCTTATATTAAATTTACGGCGTACAATTTGAGTTTCTGAAGTGCAGTCAGGAAGCGCGTGATAAAAATATCGGAAAATGATCGACGGCATCATAACGTACATGATTATACGGTACGAAAGTTGACTTCCCTTTGTATTTTTCTTCCTTTTCCCTTTAAAGCCCCATACGGACATCAGAAGTAGCGAGAAGTTTCATACAAAAATTGAGGGAAGAAGAAGCAGAAGTTACAACTTCGCCTCTCAAACTTTTTGCCTGTAAGGCCCGTACGGACATCCGAAGTGCGTAATTTAGCTAACTTCACCTCTTGTTTCGTCGCCGTGGAACGTAAGAGCAGTGTAACCAGACTTAAGAAAAAATTACGCCAAAAAATATGTTTTTAATATTTTTAATTTAATTGGCGGTGGGTCACACTGCTCGATCATTTGTATTTTGTTTTGATGCCAAGTTGATTTTTAGTAAAAGCCCGACCACTTCTCCCCAAGCCTTGTTTACAAAATTAAAGCCCGAATGGTTGGGGCGGAAAAGATCAAAAATTACAACTCGCTCTTTCACCGCCAAAATTAAAAACATTTTTATGTCATGCAAAAAACACTTTCAAACGATTCTTTCGCTTTTGTTTTTCTTCCATGTTCTTTTTATTTTCTTTTTAAATCATTTTTAGCTAAAAGCAGTCCAGCTGATCGAGGCAGGTAGAAGAAGATTGACTTGACATGGTGCATTTTCAATGCTGCTTCAGCTGGTCAAAGCACAATAAGGCCCACAGCCATCTTACATAGTATCCACAAATGTGCTGCTAAGTGCAACATTGTCTGTTAAGTGTAACTTTCAACTTCGCACCTCCGTACATGCAAGAAGTTCCAGAGGCGAAGTTGTAACTTCTGCTTCTTCTTCCCTCAATTTTTGTATGTAACTTCTCGCAACTTCTGATGTCCGTATGGGGCTGTACGGAGGTGCGAAGTTAAAAGTTACACTTAACAGACAATGTTGCACTTAGCAGCACATTTGTATATAAGATGGCTGTGGGCCTTATTGTGCTTTGACAGCTGGCAGATGGATGTAGCACTCTGCTTCTACCTGTATCAACTGGACTGCTTTAGCTAAAGTGATTTAAAAGAAAATGAAAAAAACATGGGAGAACAACAAAAGCCAAAGCATGACAAAAAAATGTTTTTAATTTTGGCGGTGAGAGCGGTTGTCATTTTGATCCACCCCCTCGGACTTTAATTTGTCAGGCTTGGTGGCCGAGTTTCTACAAAAAATCAACGGCATCAAAACAAAATACAAATGATCGAGCAGTGTGACCCACCGCCAATAAATTAAAAATATCAAAATATATTTTTTGGCGAAATTTTTCTTAAGTCTGGTTAATGTCTTACGTTCCACGGCGACGAAACATGAGGTGAAGTTAGCTAAATTACGCACTTCGGATGTCCGTATGGGACTTAACAGAGGATTTTGTAGCATGCGAAGCACGAGTGCGACCTTTGAACAGAAGTTTTGGCAGTTGGTAGCATGTGCTGTTAAGCGCACCACTTTCCAAAACTTAACAGTGCTGTTAAGCACGCCGCTTTCCAACACTAAACAGTGCTCAGCATGTGCTGTAAAGCGCACCATTTTCCAACATTGAACAGTGTTGTTAAGCGCACCGCTCTCCAACATTTAACAGTGCTCGGCATGCGCTGTTCAACACTTTCTACCTTGACATCTGCATATTGGTAAATTGTATAACTTTAAAGCCGCTTAAAATTTACTTCATCTATCTCTTGTAGGATTAGGAATCGAGAGGCCACACCTTTGGGTAAAGTCTGAATATTCTCATTAAACATCTCATCTTAAATTATGAATAAAGATGGAAAAAAAATTGTATAAAAACCGTAAAATCCAACGTATTTTCGGTTTTCTTTGGTTCGGGATCGTGGTCGGGCGGAAAAATATAACAACAGAGTTGATCTACTGCGGATTCAGAGTCATGTATTGGTGATGGATGAAACAAGTTCGTATTCGATTAGCACATTGCTGTATGCTTTGTTTCCTTTAATGCAGTCAGGATCTATTGCAAGCAGGCTACACAATTGTCCGGATCTAGCAAGGAACGAGTGTTCAAGGGAACGATCGATTAAATAAGTTATTAGGGCAAGTAAACATTTTTTTCCCCAATTATAGCAGAATCGAAATATACAATTTATTCTTATAACACCGAAAAGATATAGGTATATCATAGATATGGTGACCGGCTTAAAGTGATGTGCATCGATCCGGCAACACGGCCCGTTTTTAAAGCCGGATACAAATTTTTACCTTTCCGATCAGAGGCAGATGATTGATCAAATGAGTGGAATATTTAATCATTTTTCTTCGTATGGCAACTCCTTCACACAGGGGAAATACGCGTACTGTGCGGCTAAACTGGTAATAAATGTTTATTAGACGCTTAACATTTATGTTTTTAGCTTCTATTCAAGTAAATTCTAAAAATTGTTTGCACCAATACCAAAATATTAAAAGTGCTTCTAAATATGAACAAGTTAAAAATTGATTCCATTTTTTGTCGCATGCGATTTGCTTCTCATTGGCACTTGGCCTGCTCTCTACTTTGCCACTAAATAAATAGGTAAGTAAATACATATATGTTAAAGCAGCAAAAGACAAGAACAATATGTTAATTTGACTTTAATTTCACGTTTGACATCACAGATATACCCATATGGAAATGCACTATTTTTTATTTATGCTTTGACAGCAATCTAAGAAGTACCCAATGAAGCTTTATGATAATTTATTGTAAAAGTATCATTCGACGTATTTTCATGTTCCGAATATGTCAAGTGATAAGCTATTTACATTGAAAACAAGACAACACGAAGACCAACTAGTTTATCATGTCATCGTTTGTCAAACAGAAACTCGAGTTCAAAAGCATCGTGATTCGATCTAGTTCCGAACCGGTTGTAAGGGCTCAACAGCATGTGCTGTTAAGCGCAGCGCACTCCAACACTTTCCAACACCTTCGGGGCGACTTCCTCCTTTTGACAGCCGCCGTCAACGTGACTCGACCTTTTCCGGTTCAATCGTCGAACATGGCAGTCGGTAAAAATAAAGGTCTCTCCAAAGGCGGTAAGAAGGGTGGCAAAAAGAAGGTGATAGACCCCTTCTCGCGCAAGGATTGGTATGATGTCAAGGCTCCCAACATGTTCCAAACGCGCCAAATCGGCAAGACATTGGTGAACCGCACCCAGGGCCAGCGAATTGCCTCCGACTATTTGAAGGGTCGCGTTTTCGAGGTGTCGCTCGCCGACTTGCAGAAAGACATTGACCCAGAGCGTTCTTTCCGCAAGTTCCGCCTCATCGCCGAGGACGTGCAGGACCGCAACGTGCTGTGCAACTTCCACGGAATGGACTTGACCACAGATAAGTACAGGTCAGTGGATACGTGCATCTACAGCGTAACACACACACACGCACACGGCGTCAGAGTGTTTGTGCTTATAAACATGGCCGCATTTGAGAATTTATTCCCGTTTGTTTTTTTTTTGTTCGACCCAGGTCAATGGTGAAAAAATGGCAAACGCTCATCGAAGCCATCGTGGAGGCAAAGACCGTAGACGGTTACCTGTTGCGAGTATTCTGCATTGGATTCACCGCCAAGGACCAGCAGTCGCAGCGCAAGACCTGCTACGCCCAGCAGTCGCAAGTCCGCAAGATTCGCGCCCGCATGACCGACATCATTACCAACGAGGTCAGCGGGGCCGACCTGAAGCAGCTGGTCAACAAGCTGGCCTTGGACTCCATTGCCAAGGACATTGAGAAGATCTGCCAACGCATCTACCCACTGCACGATGTGTTCATCCGCAAGGTGAAGGTGCTGAAGAAGCCGCGTTTCGACGTCTCCAAGCTGCTCGAGCTGCATGGAGATGGCGGTGGCAAGTCCACAGAGGCCGTAGTTTCCGCTGAGGGCGCCGTGGTGGATCGTCCCGAGGGCTATGAGCCGCCCGTACAGGAGGCCGTTTAAATTGGATTGGAATTGTATCCCAAACTGGATAATACACTATTCTCTGTCTACGATTTGTAGAATCAAATTCGTTTGCTTTCTGTTTTGTGTGCCAGCGGCTGCAGGCGTGGTGTCGGGTGGGAAGAAAGGGTTTTTTTTTGTTTCGTTTCAGATTACCAGACGGGAGGAAAGGAGCGGCGGCCGCATGGAATTACGATGCATGGCTTTCAAACAGAGGTGCGTATTGGAAGGATTTGCATTCCATTAAGGTTGATGATGACTTATTTTTCGTCTCTGGCAATCAATTGATGATCACATGATTAGCTGATATGTAAAATAGGAATTCACGAGTCCCAGTTCCAAAACGGTTGATCTAATGACTTAACTTTTCAGGTGTCGCAGTGACCATTTGATAGTCTGAGCAGTCGTGGATATATCCAGCTGTTGTGTACGGGTGAGTGTGTACGAATAAAAGCAGAATAGATTTGATTTACAACAGACAAATCCAAATCGTGTCCCAGTCCACAAGAAAACTCTCCATTTATCACATCAGGCAAAAATACTTGGGACAAACCTGTGCTATCGGATAGCAAATTTGATTTGATTTTATTTATTTTTTAATGAAGACATTTAATCCTCAAAGCAGAAAATTGTGAGATTCTTAAGGGTTCAAGAAAATGATGAATATTTAAATATTGATATGTGTGATTGATCCATAGTGTTACCACCCGTACTGTACTTTAGTAGACTTTATGTTCTTTGCCTACTCTCTTGCAAATAAAAAATAATAGATAAATTCGTGTGCGAATTTTATGCAGCACGCACCTAATTCACGTTTCAGAGCCATTTAAAGTTTTAGCAAATAATAAACTAAAATTTTATATGTACAGTGTACACATCACAGTCTTAAGAAGTAGAAAGTAAATTAAGAATTCTACCTGTATAGAAGGCTATCGAACATTCACATGTCTATCAACTTGTCGCGACTTTGTCCATGCGGAATCCATAATGCGAATCTTACTTGTTACTCTTACGTTTGGATAATCCAGCTGGAAAGTAATCACGGCTGTTAAGAAAACTAATTATTGTTGAATTTCAATTTGCATACATTTAAAATTGGTCGAAGAATAATTGTTTAGTTACTTTTTTGTGGGTAGTTAAGGACCAATTAAACTATTTACATTTCACATTTTAAGCCAATGAACTGCAATTCGATTCGTTCTTTTGTTCTTAGCTCCAAATACGACTTTCAGAATTTTTAAAATTAAAATCTTATAAATGAAAAGTTCTTTGGAGTGTATTTTGGTTCACTTAAAAATCGCCAAAACTTTGATTTTTAAATATTTTAAAATTTTCAAGCGATAAATTGTTGACCCTTTCATGCACCAAACTTGAACATAAGTTTATTGCTCTTGAATAACACAAATAGTCAACGGCTATTAAATTTGGTCCCACCTTCCAAGACAAACGGAGTAAATAAGCAAACTATTTGGACACGTAACGCATTCAATAACTTTTAAAATATTCTAATTTAGTTCAGAGCATCATAATCATGTAACCACGGTTGCCACCAGGAAACAATAAAATGCTCCAAAAAAAATTCGAGTAGAGTTCATTTAGGAAACAAAAGCTCAATTTTTATGAAAAGTGATCTACATTTTGTCCAAAAAGTAAAGGGAGTTATTAGTTTTTAATCATTTTTAGGCCTGTTCCGAATTCCGAAAGTTTTCAAAAAGAAAAAACAAAACGAAAACGACTTTTCGAACTCGGTTTATAAAAAACTATTAGGGTATTCACTTTGTTGAGCACATAGGCACTTGAGCAGTTTTGCCTGACTAGTATTGTGAGCAGCCCTCTGTGCACGAAATTTGTGCACAATTACTTTAGAGATATGATTCGGCAGTAATCCATGGTTCGTTCAAAGTTGGCGCTTTCTCAACACACATTTGATGTTAGCTTGTATAACACTTATAGAGGGATAAGTGCCCAACTTTTCGTAGTCAGGGTCTGGGTCGAGCAAGCTGTGCACAATTTGTTTAGAGTAAGTTGTTGTTGGAAATGCTTACACTTTTCTTCAAGTGCCTAAGTGCTCAACAAAGTGAACACCCTTATATGTTAAAACGATTTGAAAAATGTGTTCAACATTATTAAATTGATTAGTTTAAAATTTTAAGGATTTATTTGAATGCTTTTAATAGCAATTACTTTTAAATCCGCTGACTTTGCAGCACAACTTTTGAAAACGACAATTTTAGTACACCAGAGAGAAAGCATAATTCGAAGCGAATCGATCGAGGAAGGAACAGTAACAGTATGAAATGAGAGGCTGACTTATAGGTTTCACTCTCCGCCTTCGTAGCACAAACAAAAAAATTCTTTATAAAATAAATTAAAGACTAGAATGCAAATTAAACTTCATTCACAATTTCTAAATTGATCACAGAATTAAAGAAAAATTCATTTTCAAGTAATTTGGCAGTTACTTCTAATTCCACCGACTAACAAGCATTACTTTTCAAAACGAAAAACAAAACGAGATAGTTAGTAATTAGCAAAATGAATCGATTTTCCGAAGAAATGATAAAGATCGGATGAACGGTTCTCAAGTTATGAGGAAAAAAGTGAACCAAGCCCCAAAACCCTTCTAATCTGTGCGGCTGTAGCCAAAATATAAACTAGGACGACTGAATTTGTATTTCTTAAAAAAAAACTTTTTTTGGTCCTGTTTCGTTGCAAAACAATAAACATCACACGGGTCAACCCCCTTAAGCTGTTCTGGCAACTTGGTTGAATCTCTTTCAATTAACACTCTTTTTTTTTTCATTCTAGATGACACCAAAGACCCGAGGGGCCGACATTGACCAAAATAAATGTAAGTGAAACTTGGATTCTGCATAACAATAAGTTCCATTCGAGTTTGTCGTTCACTGTTAATAACTTGTAGAACGGGATGATTTTCTTATTATTTGCTACTCCGGAAAGCCTTGATGAAAAAAAACACCAATAAATCTGAAGATTCTACTTGTTACTAAGCATCGCTAATCGAATAATTACAATTTTTTCTTCAAGTTTCAATAACAAATTTTCCCCATCTTTTTGTAGATACCTTTAAGGAGCCGTCACCATGTCCATTTCCATTATGTAAGTATACATTTTCAAATTGATTCTTACTTTTTGTTTTAAGAACGGGATGATTTGAATTTGCTACTCTTGAATACCTTGATGAAAATGTCCACAATTACAACTGAAGCTTCTGCCTAAGAATTGCGATCTATTGCTCTGGTTTTGCTCAAAGTTACATTCTAACTTGTTCTGTCTTCTCTTACAGGAGGAATCTTTGCATTGGAGTCGCTTGGCTGGAAAAAAGTAAGAACCCTATAATTGTATTCGTTATTTATAGTCCCAATCTTCGTGTGATGAAAAATTGATTGATTTTGAAAACAACTATGTGAAATGCGAATGTTAAGATAGTAGAACTGACTTCTGTACACTACACTTTATATATTTTGTTATTTTCGATTTACAAATAATATCATTATTTTGTACTTTTCAGATGGCTTCCTTAATTTGCGATACGTACATTTGTGAACAGGGTCGACATGGTAAGAGTTACAAATAGATTTCCCTAGATATACTCAACCGAAAATACACAATCCAGTGATGACAAACATACCCAGCTCGCTTCGATAAACCATGAAGAGAACTGTTCCTAATCCAACGCAAAACTTATAAATTGCTGATCAACTAGAACGTTGCATTATCTGTTCCATTGTCGTTTCAGCACAAACTAACGTCTTGTGATTTTTATTTTATTTTTGTTTTGTAGAAAACTGGGAACACTTATACCAAATCTGCACTTGCAAAGCTTTATACATGGATCAGGAAGAACAGACTTACACAATCGGCTGTTTGTTTCAGCTGCGAACCAATGAATAGGGGTAGGTCTACAATTACATTGTTCTATTAGGTCTTAGAGTCCCCGTATTGATGATTTATCTACGGATTCCCCATCATTTAAAATTAATATAAATGACAAAGTATTCTTCTGAACTTTAAAATAAGCCCTAAATTCCAAATTATTGAGTCTGAGCTTAAATAACAAACCGATTTTTCTTTTACATTCTAGGAATTGCTAGACTGATGACGTCGAGAATATCCCTGTCATTGGCAACTGATCTAAAAGTAAGTGAGACAAATAGTTTTGTATATTTGCAATAAACTGCCTTTGTGATGACAAACTTACCCAGCTCGCTTCGATAAACCATGAAGAGAACTGTTCCTAATCCAACGCAAAACTTATAAATTGCTGATCAACTAGAACGTTGCATTATCTGTTCCATTGCCGTTTCAGCACAAACTAACGCCTTGTGATTTTTATTTTATTTTTGTTTTGTAGAAAACTGGGAACACTTATACCAAATCTGCACTTGCAAAGCTTTATACATGGATCAGGAAGAACAGACTTACACAATCGGCTGTTTGTTTCAGCTGCGAACCAATGAATAAGGGTACGTCTACAATTACATTGTTCTATTAGGTCTTAGAGTCCCCGTATTGATGATTTATCTACGGATTCCCCATCATTTAAAATTAATATAAATGACAAAGTATTCTTCTGAACTTTAAAATAAGCCCTAAATTCCAAATTATTGAGTCTGAGCTGAAATAACAAACCGATTTTTCTTTTACATTCTAGGAATCGCTGGACTGATGTCGTCGAGAAAATCTTGGTTATTGGCACTGATCTGAAAGTAAGTGAGACAATTAGTTTTGTATATTTGAATAAACTGCCTTTGTGATGACAAACTTACCCAGCTCGCTTCGATAAACCATGAAGAGAACTGTTCCTAATCCAACGCAAAACTTATCAATTGCTGATCAATAAGAAATTTGTATTATCTGTTCCCTTGCCGTCTCAGCACAAACTCTAACATCTGATTTTTATTTTAACTTTGTTTTGTAGAAAAAATTGTGAACTGTTTGACTTAATCTGCACAAGTAAAGCTTTAAACATGGATCTATAATTCCAAAAACAGATGCGGACAACATGATGTTTGAAGATGCGATCCAATGAATAGGTACGTCTACAATTGCATTGTTGTATTACGTCTTAGAGTCCCCATAATGATGATTTATCTACGGATTCCCCATCATTTAAATTTTATGTAAATGACAATGTATTCCTCTGAACTTAAAATAAAACCTTAATTTAAAAATATAGAGCCTGAGCTTGAATGACAAACTGACTTTTCTCTTACATTCTAGGAATCCCTATACTGCTGTCGTCGAGAATATTCCGTCCATTGGCTACTGATCTGAAAGTAAGTGAGACAAATAGTTTCGTAAATTTGAATAAACCAGGGACCGTAACTGTTATAACTTTTATGATAAAAATTACGAAAACACAGTTATTTGAAAAATTTTATATAAAAATTTTAATATAATTGTTATTGTATAATTTTTATATAAAATTTTTTTATTTACAATTAAATTATAATTTTTTTTTCGCCATTGCCCATTGTTGTATTAGCCCTTCAAGCACTAGAATTTAAACATATGAACCCTCTGATCAAAGATACATTCATACTTTTGTCCTACGATCTTTGGCACGTGGGATATCTTAAAGTAATTGTTATTTTTAATTTTTATAATAAAAATTTTTCATATCAATTAATTTATAATTTTTAAATAAACATTTTTTATAACAATTAATTTTTAATTTTTTTTATAAAAATTGTAATTAATTGTTTTTTTATAAGTGAAATAAAAAATTAGAATTTAATTGTTATTCAAAAATTTTTATATAAAAATTATACTAATTAATAATTAATAAATTTTTTTGGGAAAAAATTTCAAATAAAAATTTATCGCTTCAGTGGACTCTCCATTCAAAATTATGAAGTCTGATGTTCTCTTTTTCATCGGGACAATAATTTTTAACAGAAATTTATATTTTTTCATAACTGTTAATTTCGGTCCCTGGAATAAACTGCCTTTGTGATGACAAACTTACCCAGCTCGCTTCGATAAACCATGAAGAGAACTGTTCCTAATCCAACGCAAAACATTTAAATTTCTGATCAAGATGCCATTTTTATTATCTGTTCCCTTGCCGTCTCAGCACAAACTAACATCTGATTTTTATTTTAATTCTGTTTTGTAGAATACATTGTGAACTGTGGGAACACTTTGACTTAATCTGCACTTGCAAAGCTTTGAACATGGATTAAGAATTCCACACTCTACTAAAAACAGATGCGGACAATCTGATGTTTGCTGCTGTTCAGCTGCGGACTAATGAATAGGTACGCCTACATCTACATGGCTTTATTACGTCTTAGAATATTGTTTTTTTATCATGTTTCAAACAGATTAAAGTAAAAAATAAATATGTTACTGTTTCGATACGACGATGAGGGTTGTTCAAAAATTTCTCGGCCTTCAACCTGGGGGGTTCCAAAGAAAGGTATAGTGCTGGCGTTCACGATTTCTTATCTCCAGGTTTTGTGAAATGAAAAGTAAAAAAACGTGGTTATAATCAGTGTAGATGTCATTCTGGTCTGACCCTCGAACAAAATTTTGTGATTTTTTTTGTCAAAATTGAGAAATAAAAATTCGATTTTGGGCCCCTTTTTTGAAGATTAGTTTAACAAAAATAGTAAAAAAATAGTAGTAAATCAATTAAAATCTAGAATGCAAATTAAATTTCACCAGCAATAGTGAAGTTGTGGGAATTTATTTTATTTAATTGTTTAACAAAACTTAGTTAATTCCATTCCCGGGCGGTTGCCGTTACTGCATACGATGAAGGGCACCCCGATTTTATATTAATGATATTACTAGACTACATTTAGAGCTAAGGTTCAATTTAAAATAACAAAATACCACATATTCAAACATTTTCACATATCTCAATTTTCTAAGAAAATATATTTAATTATTTTTGTTTGTTAGTAAATGGTTTTAAATAAAATATAAATATGAATTTTTTTTAATTTCAATGTCCAATACCCTTGTACAAAAATTTATGTCACAAATGAAAAAGAATGGGAATGTAATTAACTAAGCAAAATATGTACGTATGCACATTGGACCGTACATGCCTTATATGAAAAGTAATTTTTTGTCAAGTTCTTAGCACAACATGGCTCAAAAAATTCTTTATATTTTATAGAAAATTTATCAAAAATCCAAAATTAGATATATTGAGGTTTGATGGCCTCGAGAAGGCTACAATAACACTGTGACACATTTTTGAACTCAAAAAAGTTGATACGGTCGAGACCAAAAAATTCTGAAAGGGTGTGATGGTAGTATAAAAAAGCTGCATGGGTTTGGTCTGATTAGCTGCCGTTTTCTTTTTATTGACCTTTGAACTTTTCAGCTTCAGTGTAGGATTAATGATTCCATATCTCGTAAGCTATATTGAATTTTGCTTTTATGTCTTTAGCAAAGTTGTTGCTCTTGGCTTGGCCTACAAAACATTTCTTAGTAGCAAATCAAAAAAATTACGTCTTGGTACTTAAAATTACAAAAGATGTCCAAAAAAATCAATTTTTCACAACTTTTTTCAGTTTTTGAACTTTTTCCCGAAATCCGTTACAAATTTGGACAAGTAATGTAGGTAAAAGTTGTTGCTTAGACCAAAATAAACAAACCGTTAGTACGAACACACTTCATTTAAGTACTCTTTGATATAGTAAAAAGACCAAAAGCATGAAAAACTGTCAAAAAAAAATCGAAAAATCTCTAATTTTATCGGTAAAAAAGTAAATAAATTAAATTTCTTTAGCTACATTTTTTAAGTTATATTTTTGACAATTTTATTGATTTAATACAAAACAATCGAAATTTTTGATAGTGTCAGCCAATTTCTACCAAAAACTGTACTTTTTCGAGTTTTGGTTGAAATTATTCATCTTTTAGGGTCTTTAACTATATGAAGGACCATTCGAATGAAGTTGGTATGTTCCAACCGATTGTTTACGTTAGTCTATGCTACTTTTTCGTCCTTCATTGCTTGGTCAAATTCGTTATAGTTTTCAAGAAAAAGTTGAAAAACAGTACAAAATGAAGGGAAAACATGATGAATTTACGACATTTTTGCAATTTTGAGTTAAAAGAAGTGACTATTTTGACTTGTTACTTAGAAATGTTTTGTAAATTAAGTCAAGAGCAACAACTTCTTTTCAGAGGTCAAAGCGAAATTCCAAATAGTTAACGAGATAGAGTGTTACAAGTCC
Organism: Lordiphosa clarofinis; assembly: GCA_018904275.1. Classification (NCBI taxonomy): domain Eukaryota; kingdom Metazoa; phylum Arthropoda; class Insecta; order Diptera; family Drosophilidae; genus Lordiphosa; species Lordiphosa clarofinis. Next base: position 107,093 of record JAEIGQ010000207.1, read on the forward strand.
CAATCATATGCTTTAAACTTCAAAGTGCTATAAAAAGAAATCGGCAGCTAACCAGACCAAACCCAGGGAAGGTTTTTGTACTACTATCATACCCTTTGAATTTTTTTTTCCTCTTTTTTCCTTGTAACAAACTAGCGTGGCTGACACAACCTCACACTTTTCAGTAGCTGTCAAGCTTAACGTATTTTTGATCGGCCGCGTCGAAACCTAATGCACGCTGCTTGCATTGGAACGTCGCGACGCGCCCATCTCTGCTTTAAGCTTAGACAATATCTTACAAAAGCCTAATCAATATGTAATATGTACTCGCGTGCTGCAAACATGGTAATAAACATGTAACATATTATAGAGCTGATAAGAATATGTCACTTCTTATGCTATCTCCTCCGTCAGTTTTAAAACTATCGTAACCAAACTTTGCACAAAGTAGTTTTGTTCAAATACGCTGCACATTTGTCGGAACTGGCCGGATTGGATGACTATAGCATATAGCTGCCATAGGAACGACAGTCGTGAATATATGTATTGATGAATATCTTGTGTAGCTGCCATAGAACAAACTGGCAGGCATATATCAAGCTCCAAGGGTATATAAACTTCGGTCGAGCCAAAGTTAGCTTGCCCCTATTTTCTTTTTCTTTAATGTTTTTTAGTTATTTAAGGAACTTTATTGAAATTGATCAAATTAGGCGAACAAAATAATGGTACAACTTTTAAAAAATGGATTTAAAATTAAAAAAATGACAAATGTGTAACGAATTCATTTGTTAACAATTTGGAACTATTAATACTAAATCTATATTTATCATTTAATATCTAGTACAGTGTCCTTTATTGGCAATAACAGCTGCGCAGCGTCTTGGCATTTAATCAACTAAGTCCTGGCATCGTTTCAGGGTAATTTTGGACCAGGACTCTGAAATTTCTTTCCAAAGTGATCCGATAGTGGTTGGCTTGGAAGCAGCAACTGCCTTCTCATCGTCGGACCACAGGCGACTGAGCAGGTCACTTCAAAACGTTCACAGAGTTTTCTCTGAACCATTCCTTAGAGTTAGAGATAGATATTCCTCCACACTCAGAGAAAAAATAGAGAATTTCACTCTTGAATCAAGAGCATTCGTTCTCAAAGGTAGGGCAAGAGTGAAAATTCTTGATCCAAGAGCGATATTCTTGATCCAAGAGTGAATTTTTGATCCCGACATTCTTGACTCAAGAGTTTCAGTACTTTACGAATAATTCTCAAATAAAAGACTAAAAATAATAATTCAAGGGGGTGGGGGTTTAGGTGTGAGATACATGACCGAGACCCCGGGACAACCCGTCCGACCGACGTGGAGTTGTTTGTTCCGCGCGCTGCTCTCCACTCACCATCAGCCGCCCCACCACCAGATGTGATTGATTTTGAGTTAGTCACATAACAGATACAAATTTTTTATTTTACTTACTTTTACTGGGACTTGAACTCGGTACCTCGAAGACTGAAACATACACAGTTATTATTATTTGTTGTTGGGGAAGTGGTGCACCGCGACCAATTTTGGTCTATTGTGCCCCCCTACTGAGTTTACAACTCCCCTAGCAGCCCTAACTCCTGTACAAAAGTCAGGATTTTTGTGGGTTCTAAGTTACTGATATTGCTTGGGTGTAGAATGTGTTTCCCAAATCTGCTGAGTCTGCGCCTCGCTAGGGCATCGCAGTGTGCTAGTATATGCTCAGAGGACTCCTCCTTCTCTTCACAGTATCTGCAAAGCTGGGTGTTTGTTATTCCCAACTTGTACATGTGGCTCCTCAGTCTGCAGTGACCCGTGTAGAGCCCTGTCAGAATCCTGAGGGCATTCTTTCCTTGTTGGATTAACTTTTGGAACCTTTTGAGGTCGTGGTTCACTATTAATGCTTTAGCTTGTCTCATTCCCTTGGTGTTTACCCAGGAGGCTGTTCTAAGCGTATTCTCTTCCTGTCTTAAAAGTCCTTTTATTGTGTGTTGGCCTATGCCGCAGTAGGGTTCTGGCCCTACCATTGCGGTGGCTGCGCCCTTGCGTGCCAGTTCGTCGGCCAATTCGTTTCCGGGGATGTTGTTGTGTCCCGGATCCATCGTAGGGTCAGGTTGTTCCTGCTGCCTAGTTGGTCCAATTTGTTCTTTGTCTCTAAGACTAGCTTAGAGGTGAACTTGTTGCTACTGAGTGCTTTAAGCGCTGCTTGGCTATCGGAGAGGATAGCTATTTCTCTATTATGGTAGTTCTTCCCCATATTACGGTCTGCACAACGGGAGATGGCACATACTTCAGCTTGAAATATGCTTGTGAATTCTCCCATTGGTTCGGATATTTTCGTTCCTGGCCCTGCTACCCCAAGTCCGGTTCCTTGGGGTGTTAGGGACCCGTCTGTGTACCACATAATTGTGTGTGGTTTCATTTTATGTGTCTCTTCAAGTGAGATCCATTCTCTCTTATTACTTTGGTGTACAGTGAAATTCCTGTCAAAGTGATACTCGGCCACCATTTCGTCTCTGGGTTGGAGGATTAAGGGGATTTCCTTTTCCAGCTTTTCAGAGTCTCTGAGGCTTACTATGTGGTTTCTTCCCACTCCTTCTGTTGTTAATCTAAGCAATCTTGCTTTTTTCTTCAGGCCGATGGTATGGTGGAGTGGTGTTAGCTCCATCAAAACCTCGATTGCCGCTGTCGGACAGGTACGCATGGCTCCCGTCATGCATATACATGCTAGCCTTTGCAGTTTTTGCAACTGCGTCCTTACTGTGAGGAGGTTTGCTCTATCTCCCCACACGACAGCTCCATAAGTGAGCATTGGTCTCACAACCATGAGGTATAGCCATCGGAGTATATGTGGTGCCATGCCCCACGATTTTCCGGCTATGCTCCTGCATGTGAATAGTGCTCTAGTGCATTTACTGAGTGTATACTCTAAGTGCTTGTCAAACCTCAGCCTGTTGTCGAAGACAACGCCGAGGTATTTGACTTCTTTTTCTGGTGTAATGAGGCAGCCGGATAAGCGTATTGGCCTCATTCTACTTAGCTTGTATTTTCTAGTGAATGGTACTATAATGGTTTTCGCAGGGTTTAGGTTGAGCCCAACCTCCTTGCACCAATTAGACGTGACATTCAGACCCCTCTGGACTATGTCACATAGGGTTTCCTCGTATTTTCCTCTCGCAACGATGACAATGTCATCAGCGTATCCTTGGCATGTTATGCCCAGGGAGGCGAGTTTTTCTAGGAGCTCATCCACTAGTAGGCTCCACAACAGTGGGGAGAGAACTCCCCCCTGAGGGCATCCTCTAGTTGTGGTGACTGTGATGGTTTCTTCACCCGCCACTGCAGAGGCTTCTCTGCATCGTAGTAGTGAGTCTACCCATCTGCCTACAGTAGGGTTTATTCCTCTTCTGATCAGGGCATTCTTGACAGCACTATGGGATGTGTTGTCGAATGCTCCCTCAATGTCTAGGAAGGCGCATAAAGCCACTTCCTTGTCTTCTATTGTTTTCTCGAGCATCTTCCCGAGTTGATACAATGCCGTGTCGGTCGAACGGCCTGCTCTGTACGCGTGCTGTGTTGGTTGGGGGGGTGCCTCCTTTAACAGCGTACTTCGTATGCTATTGTCCACTAGCTTTTCAATCGTTTTCAGTAAAAACGATGTCAAACTAATGGGTCTGAAGGACTTGGGGTTAGTTATATCCTTCTTCCCTGCCTTGGGGATGAAGACTACCCTTGCTCTGCGCCAGGCACGTGGGATATACCCAGTAGCCAGACTGCTGGTGATGATCTTCCTGAGGATGGGTAGGAGTATGTCCTTTCCTTCCTGCAGGAATGCTGGATAAATGTTATCCGGTCCGGGGGATTTGAAGGGCTGGAAAGTTCCAATTGCCCACTCAAGTCTGCCTGCGGACACAACTTTCTTGGCTTCTGTCCAGTCGGAGCTGCGAGGCTGATAGCAGTGCTCTTGGTCAACACATTCTTCCGCGGGGATGTTTCCCGGGAAGTGGGTGTCCAACAAGAGACGTACTCTCTCCTCGCTGCTCACTGTATAGGCATCAACATACACAGTTGGACGAGCTGCTTAACCGACTCGACTATTGTCGATAAGCTACAAGCAGCGGCGAAAGCATATTTATGAACCAGCGCGGTTGGTCGAGCAGCCGAAACTGCTCGACCGTGGATCAAGTCCCCTTAGCAGCATCTATTTTTTTTTATTTTTTCCTTTTTTTTTATTTTTATTTCATTTTATTTTTTAATGTAGTGTTTTAAACATTTTTATTATATTATACAGACGTTTAATCACTTACTTTTGTCCAATCTTAATGTTCAACTTTAACATAATTATCTGCGGGCCACGGTCAAATGAAAATGACAAACTGCGCATGCGCTGTCTCTCTTTGAAAGAGCGCGGCCAACGTTATTCTCTCAAAGTTTGCGTTTCCTCACGCCCCTTGCCTATATAACCACATTGAGAATAAATTTGTCTCGATTCCAAGAGCGAAATTCTTGAAAATTCAAGTGCGACTAGATTTTTTTTTCAAGAGCGTTCGTACTCAAATTATTCGTTCTAGATTTTTATGAGTGCATTGTTGGGATGTCCAATTTGCATGATCCCTGCAGACTTGCGCTTAGTAACGGTCTGCAGGCTTTTAGGTTATGTTGCCTAGGATATGGGCGAACTTTTTAGTTCATCGCATATATTTTAGGCTCTTTTTAAGCTGGGTAGCAGGCTTGAAGGGATCCTTCTTGCTCTGACGAACCAGTCTTTTGACATGAGGAAGGGTCATACACCAGCGCCACAAAGAAAGCCGCAGTCTAAATATTCACATACTTGTATGTTTTCTTGCTTGGGGTTTCTATAAATATTTTCCACATTGCCCAAGAATTTGTTTTTCTGATTAATGGAATATTTTTAAATAAAAGTGCATAGCATTTTTTATTTTATGAATGATATTTTTTTGGATTTTGATTTTTTTACAAAAGTATACTTAATTTGCTATAAACTAATATATATTTTATTTTATTTGTTTATTTGAAGACAAGCAATTGACTGCTTGTTTGTAATAGTTATAACGTGTGTATGAAATAGTACATAAATCTAATTATCTACCGCACCGACCAAATAAGGAGACTTTTTTTACGATATGCCCCTGCTCACATCGATTGGCCGGCAAAGTAGATTTACAAATTTGGTGCAGACAAAAAAGCTAAAAGATTGCATGAATTAATGTAGTGGGAGCATTGAAACGACAATATATGGTAATGGTCGTTATAGTTATCGCACAGAACTCGGAGAGGATCATGACGAGCGTAATTTGATCTGCATATTTCCAAAGACAACGGACCATAAGGGCGAGTTGTTCTGCAGGGTACGTTCCACTTCATAAGAGTTAGGAGGAGAGACGAATCTACATCACCAACAATTAGCTTATGCAGAAAAATGACACCTTGACTAGTCCTGCAGTCTTTTAGAGTGGGCAAGTTTTATATCAAATTAATGTTAATTTTGTTTTTAAATTTAAATTAGTACTTTGTAGTGCCCCTTTTGCTTTAATTACACACTTTACCCTATTGAGCATCGAATTGTACAAAGCGCTTAAATATTCTTAGGTAATATCCTCGAACCATACTTTTTCTATCACATCCTTTAATTCTACCATGGTTTTAGGCTTCCTTTTTTCGCAGCCATAAGGGCCCAGACATTCTCCATTGGGTTGACGTCAGGGCTGTTTCCGGGCCAATTCTTCCTTCAAAATTGTTATCTTCATAAAGAAGAAGAAGGTCTAAATAATTGATTAAGTTGTTTAAATAACATGAGCTCACTGAATTACGTACAGATCTAGCCCGATGGCAAGGTGCAGAATCATCTTGAGAAATAGGATCTTCTTTTTTCTCACTTATTGTGGCACAACTCCACTTAAAATTATATCTTTTTATTTTTCCGCGTTCACCAAACCCTGAATCATTAAAATTGATTCAGTTTTATATTTAGATATGCATCCCCATACCATAACGTATGGTGAATGCTTAACGGTTCCCACACAGCAATTTTCCAAATATCGTTCTATCCTTTCTACGGCGCTTTAAAAGCTTTTATGATAGAAACAATGAAATCTTAGTCAAAACTAATAAACACGTGCTTTGTACAAAGGCAATTCCGCGAATTATTCGGGATTTACCAAAAAAAGCGTTAATGGTACGATTTTTTCCGTATTTTTCTCGGATTTTTTCTTAAAAGCAAAAAAGAATATAGACAGAAATTTGAAGAAATCTTTTTGTTCATGTAATACTAAAAAATATAAAAAATCGCAACAGTTATCGCATTTTTTTTTATCAAGAACAAAATGTGTTGCAGTGGTGCTATTATTTTTTCCGCAACTGTATATATAAATATGCCTTATTTATGATTTTTTCGCCGTGTTAATCTTCTGATTCCTAGGTTGATGTGAGTAGAAATTGATTATTCAACTTGATGCAATGTATTTTGTGAACCATTTGAAGTTAATTTTGATTTTTCTTCATCGCAGGGTCTAAGTAAGCCACTGCTTATTGCTTAGCTATATGTCATCGACTTATTTTGCTATGTGCTCTATGCAGGGACCGTAGCAGCTACAATTATTATTTTAAAAGTCCATACATTAACTGTTATTTAGTGATTTCTATTTAAAAAGTCCGAAATTAACTGTTATTTTGTCATTTTTATTTTATTACTCAACACATAACAGTTATTTTGATTTTTATTTAATTTCGTCCCACAATAACAGTTATTCAGAGACTTTTCTTTGTTCAGTCACAGAATAAAAGCCTTTTGCTTATACCGCAGTGAGGAACCATTGGCGATTAAAAGACAAATATATTCCTGATCAGCTCGACAAGAGTAATCAAACAAGCCAAACATTATTTTGATTAGGCATTGCGAACGGTTTCTGTGGAATTCTCTTAACCAATCATCTTCTTTGGGGCATTTTAAAGCAGAAGCAAGACCAGGGGTAATAAGATACCTTAGGGCGAGTCTGGATAGTACCAGCATGGCCGTTTTCCCAGGATGTTTGCGGCAACCTAAGGTATAACTTCAGCTCACTGTTTTGTGACTCTTGCATTGAAAGGCCTTTTGAAACTATTATGCATTTCCAGAACAGCACAGAACCTTAAATGGTAAAAGAATGATTGTTTCTAGACAAGTTTTTCAAGCTGAACCAGAATGTGGCTTTAAAAATTCCATGTCTCTAATGGTTAAACTGAAAAATGGACATAAAAATGCAAAAAAATGCCCTATTTGCCCATATGGCCTGGACCCTTTGTCCTAGAAACGGCCTTATTTTTAAATTTGTTAATGTTAAGCTACTTCGTTTTATCTGTAAAATGTAGTTAATACTTTTTTCATTTTCATAGGATATAAGTTTGTTATCGATCTGCAAAGTATGTCCGATTTGAATGCAAATTTAAATTTTAGTGCTGAGCTACTGATTTACATGCAAATCCATAGAAAAAAATCATTATTTTACCATTTAGGGTTCTGTGCTGTTCTGTGCGGTTCTTGTCAGAATACCTTTGCCAACCCCCATTTGCACATTTGATTTATAGTTTCTAACCTCAGCAGCTGATTGTGAATTCGATATAAATTTCAAAATTTTAGGATTTTTCGTTTAAAAGATATAATGGTTTATGTAAGGCTATTCTTAGTCAAAATACTTATGCCCACTAGTGTACGATCAAGAAATGACGATTTCACTAATATTTTGTTGGACTAAAGTGGCTTTTCTCCAATAGCTTACAAAGCGACTCTTTAGTAAGGAAGCCCTCGTCAGATTCAACTCTTACAATTACATACAATGTATTTTGTTGAGTAAAAGTGACATTAACGGGATAACCATACGACAGTGACATAATGTTCCGGAATTCCCACTGTGTCATCTACTACATACCAAGTTTCATGCTTGCTGGAGTTTGAGGTGCGATGCCTGCGATGAATTGGTCGTGTTACCGCTTGTTTTAATTACGTTCCCGCACAAATTACACTTGGCTGTGCCTTTTTCGATCTTACTGTAACTAGCTTTTATCAAATTTAAATCCATTTCATAAGCGCGTCTGCGCTCGCTACTCAGATCATAGACTGACTAACGCACAAATATCATAAAATATTCCAAAAAATATCGCGAATTTGATAGTTGAGCAAAGAAAATATCACGATACAAAATCTTTTTAAAAATATTATCGATATATTGATATTTTGATATAATTGCGACAACCCTAACGAATTTATAACAAAGCTTTTATGTAAATCAACGAGAACTTTATGTTTCACTGCAAAATTTTTCTGAGAATTATTTGAGACGCACTTTTGCTTGATATGTCACAGCTGAAAGTAGCGGTAATCGACAAATAAAAAAAAGTACGCTTTTAAAACTGAAAAAAAATTTAATTTCGACGCGCTGGAATGGCCGTTTTGTCACCATCTATTTTAAATTAATGTCATAATTCGTTAAGACCTTTAAAATCTCGATAGCCTAAGTTTGTACTCGATCCAGCACCCTTTTATTCGGGGGTGTCACAGAAATCCCTAGAGATTTTGGCCTTGGTTGGTTTGCAAATCGCTCGAAAAATCCGTCGGTGTCCCAGAACTTCAAGAGATTTCATTTTCTTATTTGAAAGTCGAGTTGGAAGGTTTGTGTGGTATTTTTCTCTCAAATCTATAAACAGGGTTGTCATTTCTTGCAAAAAAAATTTCCCTTCTTCTAGTTTTGAGTTAATTTGATGTTTAAATGGAATTTTTTGATTGTGTTACATGTTTTACGATGCATTTTTAAATATCAATTCAAATTTAAGTCATATTCCTCAAAAATAAAATGCAAAATTTAAAAATATTTTTGCGCCAATCATTAAATGTAACTAGGCAACCCTTAGCGCTTGTTGTTACTCAGAGAGAGCCACCATGTGTAGAGAGCGCCCGCTGACGTTGAGAGCGAGTTGATTTGTCACCGTTCGGTTGGTTTTGCGAACAATTATTGAAACACAAATTTTAATGTTAAAACAATTGAAATATTTAATTCATTTGATACAACCTATGTAGAAAAATAACGCTGTTTACTTTTCCAATACCAATTTTACATATCAAAATTGTTTTAGTGGTGATTTTCGCCAAATCTCCCAACAAAACGCGAGAGATTTAAAACCAACCGAAAGAGATTCCTGTGACACCGAGAATTGGTTTTGGGTTGGAATTTGATTGGAAGAGATTTCTGTGACACCACTGATTATACCCGTTACTCGTAGAGCAAAAAGGGTATACTAAAGTCGAGCAAATCAATGTAACAGGCAAAAGGAATCATTTCCGACCATATAAAGTATATATATTCTTGATCAGCATCAACAGCCGAGTCGATATGGACATTAGAGTTGTGCCGATTTTGATGAACTAGTTCAATTGAACTAGTCTTTAAAATGAACTAATGAACTAGGTCTTGGTTTTGAACTATAGTTCATATTTTGAACTATGTACTTCTTAGTTTTTAAACTATAGTTCATTTTTTGAACTATAGTTCATATTTTGAACTATAGTTCATATTTTGAACTATAGTTCATTTTTTGAACTATAGTTCATATTTTGAACTATAGTTCATTTGAACTATAGTTCATTTTTTGAACTATAGTTCATTTTTTGAACTATAGTTCATTTTTTGAACTATAGTTCAATTGAACTATAGTTCATAATTTAAACTATAGTTCATTTTTTTTACCACTGAAGCAAATTTAGAGGCGTTTACTCATTGTCTGATACATGAGATATGAAAATCTAGTGAACCTGCATTTAATAATGATTTTCTATAAATTTAACAAACTATTTACATTTAAAAAATTACATATAGCAGGACTTCGAGACTATCATTTCTCAAAGCCAAAGTATGAGATTTTCGAGCCAACCCAGCAGCAGGTGCTAAGTGTTGCCTCCTCCTCGGCTCAGATTCTTCCATATGCTGTGGCCGCTTTGCTTCGCAATGTGTCCTTTACCCAAGAGTCCTGCAAAAGTTTCATTGATTCGCAGGATAAGCTACTCCAAAATATATACCCTGGTGGCCATGGGCACCCACGACATTGACACATTACAGGGAGCCTTCAGCTGCGAGGATTTGGCGTCAGAGGGAATCAAATTCAAACCGCATAACCAAACTCAGGAGATGACAGGTCTGCAGTTGATGGACTTATATGCCCAGCTTAAGCCACATCATTCGTGGCTCTTCCGTCTATCCAGTGATCTATGGTGCCAATCGTGTAGTTCTCTCACTGCTGCCCATCATTAATGGTGAACGATTGAAGAACTTGCCTAAAGTGGTCCAACCAAATGGTAACACTCTCTTGTTTAGAGGTAGCCGTACGCGAGGAGAAAATTTCGGTAAAGCGTGCCAACGCTATTGGTATTAATGAGCCGGCTTCCTAACTGGCTGACATGTTAACTTGAATTTACTAAGAGGCACGGGTTAAGGGTGACTCGCTGATTGTGTAAAGATTCCCCAGGCGCGACATGTGTAATCCATGGCTGCGACATCTATGAACATGTAGCTTTTTATTTTGCCTATAACAACACTAAGAAATTGCTGCTAACTTTTATGTAGATATTAAAACAGTTTAATCTCAACAAACTGACCGAGCAACTGCGCGAGCAAGCACCGAACTCAACAAATCCATCGAAACCAAGCCGACTGTGTATCATGTATCAAACAGTATTAAAATTTTCCTCAGTAGTTAAAATAATGAACAATAGTTAAGAAAACGAGCAATAGTTAAAAAATTGAACTATAGTTCAAATAAAAAATCAAAAAATGAACTATAGTTCAAAAAATGAACTATAGTTCAAAAAATGAACTATAGTTCAAATGAACTATAGTTCAGAAAATGAACTATAGTTCAAAAAATGAACTATAGTTCAAATGAACTATAGTTCATGAAAAAATGAACTAATGAACTAGGTCATTAAAATGAACTAAAATTTCCAACTCTAATAGACATGTCCGTCTGTCCGTCCGTCCGTCTGTATGAACACCTAGATCTCAGAGATGGTAAGAGATAGAGGATTGACATGTATGGGACAAATGCTATTTTTATCTGCACGCAGATCAAGTGTATTTCAAATTTTGGCCACGCCCCCTCCCGCCCCCGCAATTTGGAAAAAACGTTATATCTCCTACAGTTTTGAAGATAGACGGTTCGGACTTCTACAGATAGTTAGTAATTAGAAAAACCAACCCATTTGCCGAAGAAATGATTAAGATCGGATGAACGGTTCTCAAATTATGAGCAAAAAAGTAAACCAAGCACCCATCCCCCTCCCACCCTAAAAAATGTTGCATACTTTTTGGATGGTCACCCTACGGAACGCAAGAACACTGTTAAGCATGTTTTCTCATGAGTAACGGGTATATCGAAGTCGGTTAGAGCCGACTTTAACTTACGCTCTCGTTCCATCATGCCTAGGATACGTGATTTCATTTGCCCATCACTTATAAATTGAGCGCTGATGTCAAAAATATTTCGGCATAAGCGAGTAGCGCTGTCGATTTCCAATAAGAGCAGTTGATTTTTATACCCTTGGAGAGGGTATATTAAAATTGTCCGGATGTTTGTAACGCATAGAAGGAAGCATCTCCGACCACATAAAGTATATATATTCTTGATCAGCATGACGAGCTGAGTTGATATAGCCATGTCCGTCTGTATGTCCGTCTGTCCGTCCGTCCGTCTGTTTCTATGCTATCTCCTCCGTCAGTTTTAAAGCTTTCGCAACCAAACTTTGCACGAAGTCTTTTGGTATAAATACGCTGCACATTTGTCGGAACCGGCCGGATCGGATGACTATAGCAAATAGCTGTCATAGGAACGATCGGTCGAAAAACTAGTTTTAGTGAGAAAAACTTTTTTGTTTTTAGTGCTATCGCTCCCAACGCTCGTATTTATAAGTTTTTAATGATTTCACATAATTTCACCAAGGCTTGTCGAAATCAGACAACTATATAGTATAGCTGCCATACAAACTGCCAGGCATATATCAAGCTCCAGGGGTATATAAACTTCGGTCGAGCCGAAGTTAGCTGGCCTCTATTTTTCACTTTCAATCCTATGTTCTTTCTTACATTGTTCTCGACTAACTGCAAAGTTTTTTTTAAGTTTTAGGCGTTTAGTTTTTTACCATAGTCCGCACTTAGCCCCTCGCAAATGGGGTCCCATCTAACGCCATAATTTTTGTAAAAAAAAAAAAAAAAAAACATTTCCCTCTTATAGAAACAAGCAAAATAAATAAAACCCTGTGTATTTGCAAAAAACTCACGAAAAGTTAATAAATTCAAATTGGTAAGCAGAAAAAACACGATTTAAAAGCCACAGCACAATTTGAGGCTGCGAATTAGAAAAAATCTTATTTCGTTATTCGGCGACTTTTTATTGTTTGTTGTTTTTGTGTTTTTTTGAAAAGCTGACTCCTCTTAAACTCTTATAACATTTTAGAGTTCTAACAATATTTTAAAAGAAAAGAAGAACCCAGAACCCCCCCCCCCCAGATGTTTCTAACTGATCGAGACACTTACACTCGAAAAATAACTCACTCTATCTGTTTGAGAGATATTTCGAAGCGTCTAAAAATATCAGGGATTTTTTACAACACTTTCAATTTGAGTAAGATATTCCGGACCTCTGCTTTCAAAGTAATACCAACACTTTTCTGCTGTATGCGCATTTTTGAGTCCCTTGTACACCCAAAACAGTTGACATCAAAATGATACAGTTTAGAATAGTATCCAATCGGTATCTTCGAGAGTACACTCAGAAAAAACGACCGGCAGCGTTCTAGATCGATCGGGATAGAATTTATACCGTTTTGTACTTGAAACTTCAAGTATGTTTTGTTCTTTGACATACTAAAGTACGAATCATTCTAGAATAGAAAATTAGTACAATCGTTCTTGAATAAAGAACATTTCCTACTTACAGTTAACCTAAAAATTTAAGAAACTATCGTTCTCAGTTGAAGTACAAAATTTCCCTGGATTAAGTACAGAATAGACTTACTATGCAAGCTCCAAAAAGTGTGCTCCGAAAGATGCGAATTATTTTAAGTTGAATCTGTTCTTGAAATTCCCTTCCGATTCTTACACTTTAGTTATGGAGTGAGGGTCGATTTTCGACCTACAGTATAAACATCTTGGTCTTTGGATAATTTATTTCCTTTGGGTTTTGTATTATACAGAGACCTAGTTACAAAGAGAAATTGGGAAAGCTCAGAATTTAATAGGCTTAAACCAAGAACATTTTGAACTTATTTTTCGAAGTATTTTTTCAGTCGAAAATGGAATTAGAATTTATTAGACTCGATGAAGAACCTTTTTGCACTTATTTTGAGAAGAAATCGGGCGGTGCTTAAGAACATAACAATTTAATAGTATGACCAAAAAGATATTTTAATAGTCCGAATTGTACTTAAAAAATCCCGAAACAGTCTTCAAACAAATATTTCGGAATTGAAAAAGTACTTCAAATAAGGATTTTTTACTTGCATCATGTAATTTTGTAATTACCTTACTATTGACACCGTTCGTACTTGATTCAAGTCAGCGCTGCAAACCTCTAAAATTTTGCAGAAGATTCGGTTCGGTTCGGTTCGCGGACCGGATCACGGAACCCCTGAACCCTAGATTTTGGTTCGAACCTCGATTCGTTTCAATGTAGAAGTATAGTTTCGATTTATAAACACATATTATTAAAAATAGTATTCTTCATGTCAATAATGCAATTGTCTAATTATCAAATTCATTAGCTGCATTTAGAACTTTTGAAAACCGCTTAGTTGGAGTTAATTAGCGTTCTATCTGCTACGAGCTGTTCATCTATACTAACTCTTAGATTGAAAAGTGTTGAAGAGGCTCTTTAAACTGCTAAAGGAGTTTATGGAACAGCACGTATAGTTAACGCAATATTTTGTAAGTCCTCGTCCAAACTTTAAAACATTTGTCGATGCATTGAACATCTGTGGCCCACGTTAACTACATATTTAGTTTAATACACAGATTAGGCTTTAGTTTGGTTTATCGACGGTGGGCGTGCTGCCGGTAAGAATGAATGTGACACATTGGCAATAAGAGGAGTGTGTGTGTGTGTGAATTAGAGATGTACATAAAAATGTGGGAGTATCGAGCATTGATAGTTGTTAGTAATGTGTGAAGTAGATGAACTGGGACCACCACAAATCTATGACATCATTTACGGAATTGATATTTAATATTTGATTATTGCTTTCGATTGCTTTTAAAAACTTTTTTTCTTTGCAATCAGAAGTTGATTCATTTAAAGGTGAATTTTTAAAACTCTTATAAAGAATTTCTTTTTGGAGCTTCAGCATGTCTGTAATGTGCTGCTTTGTTCAAAAATTGGGATGATAATCTTAGCATAATGTAAACATTTCAGTCTCCATAATAGCATTACTTTTATACTCTGCTGTTGTCATTTAAAAGTTGTCCTGCTCAGTCCACATTCGCTCCATTATCGACTGTGATAGTATAAATTTCACCTAGAGAAATGTCGTAGGACTGGAGAACTTTTGAATAATACAAGCCAGATTACAAGAAATTTCTATATATCTATATTGTGTGTGTCGTTGAAAAAACTTCTTAATTTTTTTTGGTCCGGTTCGGGTTCAGGTTCGAGGAGTCCAAAATATTAGGGGTTCGGTTCTTAGTCCGGTTCGTCGGACCCCAAAAAACCGAACTGAACCGGTTCTAAGGAGTTCGGTTCAGGACCTGTTTGCAGTCTTGATTCAAGTACAAAGCTCTTGGTTTTTTCCCTGAGTGTAGGAAGATCGTACGTACCAGACGAGAAGAAAGTTTTTACGAGTTTAAGATTTTCCAACAGGATGAAAAGCCTTTCAAATGCGGAATAGAGTAAGGGTAAGAAGAGAATGTTGTTTGGAAAAATGAAAAAATGTCAGCATCATTGCATGTGGTGGGGGTAGAGGGAGGAGGAATTGCTTAAGCTCCCGTATAAAAATCGATCGTTTTTGTCCGATGTTAATCATGATAGAAATATCTTTCAAACTGAACCACTTACTCATTTCGCATACCTTACCTTCTCAAAGATGTAATAGTTGTTGTAGTTGGCCAGTTCTGGGGCGACCTCCACATGGGTTCCAACTCATTTAACGGCGAAGAAAAACGACTGCTGCAGAATACCTGTGTACGTACATACAAAGGTACATAGTGCACAAACACATATTTACATGGCAGCCCCAATGACACTGTCTGTGCGAAAGGGGCTAAAGCCAAAGCTAAAAAGCACAAAGCTGGGCTTTGTTTTGCGGTCGGCTTTCGTAGCGGGCTCAGCTCACGCAAGCCCTGGCCAAAGCTCAAAACTCTCGAAACTGCACAAGCTCAAAACCCGATCTCGATCCCACTATAAATAGGGGTGACGCGGCCCGGTGGTCTCCATTCGCCGTTTACTTTCGCCTGAGGCGGACTACGTTCCCGTTCCCACTTGTGGATCCGCAGAGTTGCTGCTTCTTAGCGCTGTCGTTGTTGTTGTTGTTATGGTCGATTTGCCCATCGGCGGTTAATATCAAAGAGCATTTCCAGTGGTAGAAACTTCTCGTTGAAACATCCAAAATGAATGCGATTGCTGCCCTCGTCTCGCTGCTCGTCCTAACGGTCTTTGTGGCCCCTTCCCTGGCCGAGGAAAAAGCGGTGGCCACGAGCGAAGCCGGAGGTGATGGTGAAATCAGAATCTACAAACGGCTCATACCCGCCGACGTGCTTCGAGGTGAGTGTGGAGTTGTGTAAGGGCGAACGCAAGTGGAATATTTTGGGGTTAACTTTTCAGCACACGGCGAACCGCAGAAGTGTCACCTGCGCAGTTTGGAAGAGACTTGTACAACATACATATTTACTTGCTAATACAAGAGTCTACATATGTATATGTAGTTGATTTGTCGGCGGGAACTCCCACCACAGCGATACAGTCATTCTCATTGATATGTGCGGCTCGGCTCGGTCGTTGTCTTGGTTGTGCGACGAAAGCGAAAGCCAGAGCTGAAGCTGGCCTAGTGCATGGGATTGACGCTTGAGCGCGTTTCGAAAGCCGTTCGGCGAGTGCTTGTGTCTGTGTGTGTGTGGGTATGAATGCAGACTTTTTGGTCTGTTTGGCACAAGGTCATTAGCGGAGGTGTCCGCTGGATATTGCATCAAATCTATTAGTTAATGGGAGTTACATATGAGCTCACTCCCCTTTTATTGGCAGTCTTTCTCCGCGTTCACGGATGCAGGGGATGTCCCTAGATGTATATATCTGGCGAACCAGTTTGTGTTCGTTTACGGAGCTTGGCTGCAGCCAAGTTGCGCAACTCGTCTTAAAGACACGAACATGGCCCGCGGTCTTGTAGCGGTCTTATGATCCTGTGAACTCAACTGATTCATCTGCCTGATTTCAGATTTCCCGGGCATGTGCTTTGCGTCCACGCGCTGTGCTACGGTGGAGCCGGGAAAGTCCTGGGACTTGACTCCTTTCTGCGGTCGTTCAACGTGCGTGCAAAACGAAGAGAATGCCGCCAAGTAAGTTTCGCCTTCGCCCTCCAAATTTCGTTCTGTTATGTTAAAGTGCTCGTTCCAGGCTCCTCGAGCTCGTGGAGGATTGTGGGCCGCTGCCATTAGCCAACGACAAGTGCAAACTGGACACCGGGAAGACTAACAAGACCGCACCTTTCCCATACTGCTGTCCCATATTCACCTGCGAGCCAGGCGTCAAGCTGGAATACCCCGAGGTCGGAAAGGAGGAGGACAAGAAGAACGCCGAGTGATAATGCAGGGTGCTATCTCCGGGCATTGATTGTACCATCAATTTGTTGTGCCGCTTTACCGACATTTATCAATTAAATGTAATTTGTGCGTTTCACCCTCAAGTTTGTATTATTCATGCGGATTAGCTGGAGATGCCAGATTGCGGTGCAGGAGCGGTTGCAGCTTTTCTTTTTAAAAGCAGGCCCCCATCTTAATAGGCAGGGAATGAAATGGTACGTCCCGTAATGAATGTATCGGTTGATGGTTCGATTTCGGTTTGAATACGGTGCCCGGATTTTAATTTCAGTATACCGGTACGTCCGGGTACTAGTTTAATTTTTATACTCTGTACCGAAAGTTTGGGACAAATGTTTCTCGTAGTACCTGCAGGCAGATGAAGTTCATTTCCAATTTTGCCACGCCCCTCCCGGCCGCCGCATTTTGAAAAAAACTACCTAGAGATCGGAAGAGCGATTCTAAAGTTATGAGTAAGATAACAATTCCCTGAGCACGTGAGGTTTACGAGATAATTGCATTAACGTGTGTTCAGCGACGTTTCTTTGCATTTGGTGTCCAATTCAAACCAAATTGGTTTTAATGTAAGCTGCATGAAATTATTGAAGTTTTGATTTTGCTAATAAGGTACAAAATTTTGGATTTTATCATGGAAAATGTGGTTATTTTTGGATAAAAATATAAGAAAAATTAAATCTTCAACAACAAACTGTACTGTGAAAACATAAGCTGACATCACCAGCCCAGTCCCAGGTCATGAGATTAACTGGTTACGTACAATTGTCAGTGTTGATAAACACTTCGTTATCTTTTAGGAAAGATAAAATTAAAATAGGAAAAATGCTTTTGAGTTACAAAGCACATTTAGGTGTTATATCTGTCTTGGTAGCTGTGGTGTAGTGGGTAAGGTATGAGATTGAAAGTCAAACAGACCTGGGTTCAAGTCTCGTAAGGCACGTACAAAAATTTTTTTTCATATAATTTTTATACCCGTTACTCGTAGAGTGAAAAGGGTATACTAAAGTCGTGCAGGCAGAAATCATTTCCGACCATATAAAGTATATATATTCTTGATCAGCATCAACAGCCGAGTCGATATAGACATGTCCGTCTGACCGTCCGTCTGTATGAACACCTAGATCTCAGAGATGGTAAGAGATAGAGAGAGACATGTCAATCTCTGAGACAAATGCTTCTTATATTTGCAGGCAGATCAAGTTTATTTCAAATTTTGGCTACTCCCGCTCCCGCCCCCGCAATTCGGAAAAAACGTTATATCTTCTACAGTTTTAAAGATAGATGATTCGTACCTTCTAGAGATAGTTAAAAACGTGAAAAATAGCCGAGCTAAAAAAGTGTTGCATACTTTTTGGATGGTCACCCTAGGGAACGCAAGAACACTGTTAAGCATGTTTTCTCATGAGTAACGGGTATATCGAAGTCGGTCAGAGCCGACTTTAACTTGCGCTCTCGATATTTTTTAAAAGCTATAGCCCAAGAATTAACTATCAAAGATTGGATAAGCGGTTCTCAAGTTAACAATAAAATTGGCATTCTTTACCAGAAGAACAAATAAGAAAGTCGGTCAAGTCCGACTCTATACCTGCATCAAGATGCACTGATGTTGGTAAAGAATATATACTTTGAATGGTCGGAAATGATTCCTTCTCCACGTTACATACTTTTGCACATACTTATTAAATTTTGTGTATTTCTGGTACAGAGTATAAAAGTAGTTCATTAAGATATAAGTGGGTCCTCTTTGAAAAAAAGATGAAAAAACATTTAAAATCGCTAAAACCATTCTATAGAATGGACCCACTGCATGGACCTTGGTCTGATTGGTTCAATGGGAATTTGAGCAGACTAACTCGGTTTCCACGGCAATCGGGGCTTCGTCCCGGATCCAACGCAGTGTCCAGCACAGTGCACAAGGTTTGCCAACCTAGGTCAATGGGAAGTCAACATTTACAACTTCTACAAGAAACTTCCCAACGGCTACAACTAAAACAAGTGGTTTTTGCAGTATATATTTCGGACTCCGCACATTATTATCAGCAAGATTGTAGAAAATAAACTCATGTTTTTAATGCTTTTTATCCATTTCCTTTGAATAAAAAAAATTAATTTGAGATCTGAATAGGAAATGCGCAACACATCTATTTTGTATCTTGATGCTGAGACGAATGGTCGGATTCCTGGTGGAGGAGTTGTCCGTCAATCTTTATTGTATGGGGGCCTATTCTCTAACTGCTTCAGCATTCCTTAAGACACACCACAGCACGAGATTGCTGTTCAATACGTGATGGTGGTCGATTAATTACCGGCCTCCTAGAACTCGACGAATTATAGAAAACACCATTCTTTCAGCATGATTTCGCTAGATGCGCAACGAAAGCATTGGTGTTAGTAAGAAATCGCTACTATGGACGCTATTTTCTTTCAATTTCAAAGCAGAATTTGAAAAATGCTGTAGGGAAGTGCATTTAAGGGTACTGTATACCTTCAGAAAAATTTTTCTTTGATTTTTTTTTATTTGCTTAAACGTTCTATTAGAATCTTATAAACATCCTGCAAAACTTTCAGGCTTATCCGAAACTCAGTTCTAAAGATATAAACAAATAGAATTATTTTTTCCGACCCTTTCATATGAAAATTTTTTTTACTGACCCTAGTATTTTTAGAAATTGTTTTTTCTTCCCCTTTTTTTGGTCAAAAACTTTATAAATATTTATAAAATGTTCGATATTATGGAAAAAAAATTTTTGAAAAAAAAAATTTTACTTGGAAATTTTTGGAGATTTTATTTTTTACCATGTCTTGACGCACTTTGACTCAAATTTCTGGAGAACCGCTAAACCGATTTTGATATTCTTTTTTTCGGTGAAAGTTAACACCCAAATGCACCAAATCCGACTTATACATTTATTAAATATAATTTTTATTTCATCGAAAACAGATGTCGAATCTTTAAATGCGATTATCTCGGAACCACTTTTTCCAAAATGGTTGCAAAGATTTAAAGAGTACCTGTTGACCGATTTTCGAGTTCTTTCCCTTAAATTGCTCCTAATACCCACCATTCTGGTGTGAACTAGGATATTTTTGATCGGTCAACAAATAACGGAGCTAGGACCAATACAGTGGAAAAAAATAGTCGATTTTCGAAATTTTAACTTTGAAACACCATAACTCCGCTATTTATTGACCGATCCAAAATATCCTAGTTCACACCAGAATTACATCAATTCTTAACAAAACCCCATCTTCAGTTTTGAATTCAGATTATCCGTTCTCAAAAAATTTTTGCAACCATGGGCCTATGTTTTAAATTTTTGGTTAACTTTGAACAGAAATACAACAACAACCGTAGGTACAACAACAACAGCAAAAATTACTAAATTTAGTTTAACCGATTACCTATCCAATGAAAAAAACCGCTTCTTAATACCACTCATAGTTTTTGAGTAATCTATAAGGGTATACAGTACCCTTAATACAACCAAAATCATTTCTGACCCAAAAATAAATAATTATGCTGCAAAAATTTAAAAATAGTAAGTGGTTCGGAAGTAGACTAAAGAACTTTACAAATACAAAAACAAAAAACCAAATAATTAGATAGTTTTACAGCGCAAATGGCTTGGCATGTGTGGTTCTAAATTTCACACTAGAAAAAGGGACGCACAGCTTAACTCCAAATCCGAACGGAAGACTGGCTTAGCTCAAAAAAACGATTATCTAGCAATTTACTGTTAGGTTATGTGACAGACAGAAATGAAATGTAGAAAATGAATAGTTGTATGAATGATGGAGAACTTTTTCGTAAATTATATTGATCAAGGCACTATTGGTGTCAAATTTGAATATAATAAATTAATACTTAGACTTTATTTCGAAAAAGTTAACAAATTCCCTAATGTGGACTGCATCAAACCGAACCGGTGCACAGTGAGAGAAACGTCTGATTGAGCGGCGATTAATTCAAATTCCAAAATAAATATTGGCGCGATCTTCGATTTGTAATCGAACAAAATCACTTTTCGATTGGCCTTTTCTCAATATTCGCCTAGCAAATTCGACATTGATTGTAGTGCTTCTAAGAGATGGAATGTATACTAATAAGGAGCTGAACTTTTGAGGTTCGACCGGGTTCGGTATCAATGTATTTTCCAAAAATAAGTTGTATGTGAATACCCTTGCAAATGTTTTAATACATCAGAGTTTACGAACGTCAGCATTAAAGCAAACCATTTTTCTAAGTTAAACCTACTATTCGACCGATAGTTCCTATGGCAGCTATAAGATATAGTCATCCGATTTTTACCAAAACTTCCACAACTAAGTAAAAGCGTATAAAACTAATTTTTGCTGAAGCGGGAGGCGTTTACATTAAAAACAAAAAAGTTTTTCTCACAAAGACCCACTTTTCAACCGATAGTTCCTATGGCAGCTATAAGATATAGTCATCCGATCCGGTCGGTTCCGACAAATTAGCAGTGTGCAGTAAAAAGAAGACTCTGAGCAAAGTTTAAGCTCGATAGCTTTAAAACTGAGAGACTAGTTTGCGTAGAAACAGACAGACGGACGGACAAAGCTCAATCGACTCAGCTCGTCGCCCTGATCAAGAATATATAGTTTATGGGGTCGGAAATGAATATTTCTATGCGTTGCAAACTTCTGGGCAAAATTATAATACCCTTTGCAAGGGTATACAAATGAATACATTCTAAAAAGAGAATTTAACGCCAAATAAAAATGTATTTAAGACCTTGTGAAGGAGAAAAAAGTTAAAAACCCCTAATATAGGAAAATTGACGACTTTTACACTCTTTTTGTAGAAAGTGAACTTTTTCTCGAAAATGATCAACAAAATTTTAAATAAGGATTGAAACTTTTATTTCTTTTTCTATTCTCTAAAATTTTTGCATACAAAGTTTTTACAAGAACTAAACAATTAGTTCAGTTTCGTTTTTGTTAAGATAAATGTGTATTTTAAAAATAAAAAAAATAGTTGAGCACTGTTGAACACCACCAAGTTTAGAACACACAATGTCAACAAACAGCATTAACATAAAATAGTTCATAAAAAGTTATACTCTATCAAAGTTTTAATTCACTTAGAACTTGCATAAATAAGAACAGACAAAAATAACTTCACATAGTTATTGACAAATTTTATCTTCATGAGAAGCACTGACCTTTAACTGAAGTACTCATATGTACTTCAAATAAATCTATTTGAATTTGGTCCAAATATACTCCTTCTATTAGCACGTGTAAAACTTATATGTTAAATGCATTTACCAGTAACACGACAAGTTTGCACTTTGACAGGCTATACCAACATAACTAAAAAACTGGCGTTGAAATAGATCAGATGTCGAGCAAAGCATTAAAAAAGCATATATATATTTTGCGATATGGCAATCCGTGAATCCTTCTCAAATTACTTATCAGAGCCAGTCTTAACACCAGTTTGTATCCCTGTAAAAAATCTTAATAATTGGAATTGTACAGTATTTTTCAATTTTAAACTCATTTGTATAATTTAGCAACCCCAATATCAATGCTAAATTTGTATTAAAATTTAATTTCGTTGATTTAATGTGTTTTTTTTACAGTAGAAAATATAAAGAACAAAAATGTTGGCGCCAAATCCTTGAACTTAGGTGTGGCGCCCCAACAATCAATCGGTCAAAGTCGATAAAAATACCGATAAAAAGTTACTTATCGCTCACGCTTACGTTTTCATCACGCTACGTAAGCACATTCAACTGAACCATTATTTTATGTTAAGTCATTATGCCTTCATTGTTAAATAATTTTTGCACAAAACACTTAAAGCCCAGCTTAAATACCAACTACTGGCACATTTAAAGATTCTATCATTCAAAACAAAACAAATTCTTTGGTCAATTTCTTTCCTTAACATATGTTGTACAAACGTGTAGCGTTTACTCTATTTATAATTTTACATTGTAAGTAAACGGTATATTAATAAATCAAATATAAGCATCCGGTCCTGATTGACTCTTTCAATTGTTAGAGATTTTAAAAATGAACTGTTCTACGATATTTACAGACCCATACTAGATGGAAAATAAAAACAAATTCAACTTGGCGACAACACTATTTTGTTGGCTAGTAGTCACTTAATTTGTTTGGTTCATTTAATTACCAAAAACATAAAGGCAAGTTATATTAAATTATAGAAATATTTACAGTGCGCTTCGCTGCACCTTGAAGAGTATAGAATCCGTTTGAAATCAATCGGAAGAGTCAAATATGTACCAAAATCGAAAACTTTATATAAATTTGTTTCCTCTGAAGAGTCCAGAAATCGAATCATACATACATAGGCTTGAAATCAACAATTTACTACTCTGCTTTTTCACCGTTACGACTTTGCTGCTGCGTTCTTACTTTCCGCTTTCCGCCCATTTCCCACCTACTTCCCGCCCAATTCCCACCCACTTACCAACCACATTCCGCCCACTTACCAACTACATTCCGCCCACCTTTCTCCCACTTCTCAGTGGGCATTCTGACCATATTTCCAACATCGGAAACTGCAATCACTAATTACACTGGCCAACAGCCATTTTGGTCCAGCCTTATTGATGACAAATTCTGATCCAGTTTTGTGCACTGATTGCACTGATTTGCTTGACAATTAATGTAAATTCTATATTAGATCACGTAGTCTTTTAATATTTCCTATACACATTTTGTGTATCAATCTAGTTATCCTGCCATAAATTTTCATTCACTTTTCCGGGATTAACCGCCTCTAACTTTGTCCATCGAGAAGATTTAAATCAGGGCTGCAAACCTCCTAAAAATCGGGAGGGGTTCACTCCGGGGATCGAACCCGCGAAACTTTTTGGGTTCGGGTTCAAAGAGCAGGCTCAGAAGGCCCGGTATCAGGAATAACTTTTTTCCTTGCTCATTAAGAAAATATGTAAGTAATTTGAAACAAAACTAATTGCCGATTTCTCATTATTCAGATAGCTGCTATGTGTCAGATAAACTTACCATTTACTCTGCTCTTTGTCTCTTGTGACATATGGCTCTATGAGAAACATAAGATGAGAAATCGGCCCTTAAACATTTTATTCATAGGTGGAAGTTAAGAGGCTTGATATTCGAGGTTGGATCTGGTGTCGACTGCGCAAGCGTTCAGTCTACATCAGGTCAGTTCCCAGTCCAGTGAATGATGTGATTTCTAAAAAACTATTAAAGAACTCGACCGTATATTTTTGCTATCAAGAAGATCGAATGATGGTAAGTGGGATTTTAAAGAAAGAAGCCCAACAGAACTGTCGATTTTTGGAAAAGAGAACATTTAACAATTCCGACTCTGCATGATTTGATTGAAATCGAAAACGGGAATAGGTCTGTATATTTATGTTTGATTATAACTTTTAAAACAAGACACACACACACACACACCACCAAGAAGGATGGTCTACTGTACAACTGATTCAAGAACCTCCCGGTTTTATTATAAGCAGGATTTGCCTATCTTCTGCAAGTCGGCATAGCCCATTGCAATAACTGTTTTGGAATTGCAAAGGTTACACAAGTGCAAGAAGTGACAACAACACACAAGGACAAATTGACAGAAGTAGTCATTTTGTATGTGTGTGCCCCCATTTCGGCCCTTCTGTATTAGTGGAGGAAATTCTATCGCCTTAGTTATCACAATTGGTATAGGTTCATTATTAGTGTGTCTTCAGCAATCTTTCATTATTACTGACTCTATCGCTGGGTAAAACAAATATGGAGTAGGAAAGTGCGCTGGACTGATACTTGTGATGCAGGAACAGCTGATTCCACAAATGTGACATCTTTAAGTTCTTTACAATGATAGATTTTTCAAAACTTTAAGGCAAAGAGATTGCTTTTTATCTTCATTAAATATAAACATGATTAAGAATTGTTAATTATTTTTTTATTCATCATTCTTAAAGCTTTTGATTACACTAGTTTACAGCCAAAAAGACCCATTTCTACTGAAAATTTTTTTTAGTGTAGTTTGGAATGGTGATCTCAAAAATGAATTTCAAACATTTTTTCAAGGCTCCGTTTTTGAAATATAATTTTTTTTTATTTTTTGGTTGGGGCACTTACATTTTAAGCCATATCTCACTTTATAATTGTCAGATAGAGTCAAGCAAGATAAGAATCGAAAGGTTATTTCGCTGCCGGTAATCGAGTAGAACATTGTTTTTAAATCGGTTCATTAGTTTGACTACAATATCCAAAAATATTTCGAAAAAATCGATTTTTTGCTCGAAAATTCATTTTTGGTCGCCTGGAAAAAATATAAAAAAATCAAAAAAAATTATTTTTATTTTTTCTACATAAGAACCGCACTTCTACGAAGAAAAACAGATATCGATGATCAAAATCTGTGAACAAACACAGGAGCTGTAAGCAATTTAGTGCAAAAAAATGTGATATTTTCCTGAATATTTTAAAATAAATTTTCGTTTGCTTCGACTTTTGTTCCGTTTTTAATTTTTATTTTTGTTCTGGCTTTTCGTTCACTTCATAATTTGACCAAAAAACGAAGAAAAGTACAATGTTAATTTTTGGAAACACACAATATACTCAAATTTGACTGTTAGTTCCTCTACTCAATTTGATCTATCTATGGTACGTGTTACACGATTTTCCTCACAAATACCTTATTTTCTTCGTAAAAGTGCGATTCTTAAGTAGAAAAAATAAAAATAATTTTTTTGTATTTTTTTATATTTTTTCTAGTCGTTTGAAAATGAAATTTCTTGGATTTTCGAGCAAAAAATCGATTTTTTTGAAATATTCTTGGTTGTTGAATTCAAACTACTGAACCGATTTAAAAACAATGCTCCACGCAATTATTGGCAGCTCCATTACCTTTCGATTTATTTCTTACTTGACTCTATCTGACAATTCTGAACTGAGATATGGCTTAAAATGTAAGAGTACCTACCAAAAAAGTTTCAAAAATTAATATTTCAAAAACAGAGCCATGAAAAAATTTTTGAAATCGATTTTTTAGATCACCATTCCAAACTATACTAAGAAAAATTTTCAGCTGAAATGGGTCATTTTTTTTTTTTATTTTTGTAAACTAGTGTTATTAGCTCCTTCTGAATATTAAACAATGAAACAAAATGTTTCTTTGTAAACTGTTTTTATTCCAAGGCTTACAAATATTAGGAAATGACAGTATTCACATTAATAGCACCTAGAAAAAATTGAATAGAGCACGTGTTTTGAACCGAACCCTTTTCTACTATATTTTGCTCCGGTTCAGGTACGGGTTCGAATAAAAAAAAATTGTTCTGCTCCGGTTCAGGTTCGGTTCGGACTTTCCAAAAATCCCGGAGTCTCCGACTCCGGAGCGGTTCAACTCCGAACAGGTTTGCAGCCCTGATTTAAATGCAACAAAATTTGTGAAATTAGAAGAACCATTGGGCTCCATGCTAAAGTGGTTTTCATTAAAATGCAAGCACCGCAAATGGCTGGTACACGACGATTAAGTTTGAAAAATTTGCCATAATTTGATGATTATTTCTCTTCAAAGACCAATTTAGGCGCTTTTGGGTTTGCTGATGCTGATTTTTTTAGTCTGCATTGATATGTATACTGTCGCATAAAGCTCATAAATATAGATATTTATGAAGGGTGTAACCTCCATAATTTTTTAAAAGCCAAAAACCCTGCAAAACTGATTTTCCGTGATATCTTCAAAACAAGAGCTGATGGAGAAAAACCGGGACCAGTCTTGGAATCAGGGCACAAACCGTTATCAGAATTTAATACAAATAAGGCTGGACCTCACAAAAGTGGTAATTTTGTTGGCCTGTGTTATTTAGTATTTCATCCCTACAAACCGAGTTTCAAGTTAATCAGGAGAAAAATAGTTTTTTGCATGCAGAGTTTTCCAGGAATTTTCCGGCCGTTGAGTCAAATTTTCCAACATCGGAAAATCACATCTCAATTTATTTCACTTACTATTCTCACAAACCGAGTTTCAAGTCAATCAGGTGAAAAATAGTTTTTTGCATGCTGAATTTTCCGGTCATTTTCTTGGTTGGCGGGTTTTCCAAAATTGGTAAATCACGTGTCGAACTATTTCGCGTACTATGTTTGCAAACCAGCGAATAAATTCGAATCCATTTGTGACCTTATTTTCCGATGTGGGAAATACCGATTTTGCAGGTTTGCCCACGATATTTGTCAATTATTTATCATTTTTAAACACACTTCTTGTTACTTTGAGGATATGTTTTTCGGATTGTCGACAACCTAGAGCATATTTAGCAGGCAAAAGTCCATTATAAACACCTATTTCCTCATAACATGTAAAATTTTTATACACTTGAAAAGTGTATTATAATTTTGCCCAGAAGTTTGCAACGCATAGAAGGAATCATCTCCGACCACATAAAGTATATATATTCTTGATCAGCGTGACGAGCTGAGTCGATTAAGCTTTGTCCGTCCGTCTGTCTGTTTCTATGCAAACTACTCCCTCAGTTTTGAAGCTAGCGAGCTGAAATTTTGCACAGAGTCTTCTTTTGTCTGCACGCTGCTAATATGTCGGAACCGACCGGATCGGATGACTACTTCTTGTAGCTGCCATACAAATGATCGGTCGAAAAATGTATTTTAATGAGAAAAACTGGTTTTTCCTTAATATTACCGCTTTCAATCACGGTCATGGGTAATATTAAATGTTTTTAAGCTGATCTGCGAAGTTTGGTCGAAGTCGCTAACCGTTGAGACAAGCGATTTCAAGTGTATAAAAACTTCGGCACGGACGAAGTTAACCTTGCCTTTCTCGTTTTTTGAGTATTTTCATGCCGTTGCGGACGTTACACATTTCGGCATTTATTCTTTTCAAAAACAAGTGAAAAGTCGGTCAAGCCCGACTATAACATACTTTGTACCTGGAGTGGAAGCTGAATGCAGTGCTGGTGCTGCGCTCATCTCTAAGTTTCACTCTTTCTCTTTCTCTCTGTAGCTATCGCTCTCTAAGATTGTGCGGTGTTGGTTGTGATAGGGAGGGAGGGGGTGGGAGGGAGTGGGGCGGGGGTGAATTACTTATTTACAAATTACAAATTTACAAATCGATAAATATTGCTAATTAATAACTATCTCTAGAAGGTACAAATAATCTATCTTCAAAACTGTAGGAGATATAATGTTTTTTTCCAAATTGCGGAGGTGGGAGGGGGCGTGGCTAAAATTAAAAATAAACTTTATCTGCCTGCAGCTATAAGAAACATTTGTCCCATACATGTCAAACCTCTATCTCTTACCATCTCCGAGATTTGTTTGTTCATACGGACGGACGGACGGACAGACGGACAGACGGACATGGCTATATCGACTCGGCTGATCAAGAATATATATACTTTATATGGTTGGAAATGATTCCTTCTCTTTGTTACATACTTCTGCACAAACTTAATATACTCTATGTACCTTTGGTACAGAGTTTATAAATGTGTAAAAAAGGTATTTTTATACCCGTTACTCGTAGAGTAAAACGGGTATACTAAAGTCGTGCAAATGTATGTAACAGACAGAGGAATCATTTCCGACCATATAAAGTATATATATTCTTGATTAGCATCAACAGCCGAGTCGATATAGACTCGTCCGTCTTTCCGTTTGTCCGTCCGTTTGTCTGTCCGTCTGTCTGTATGAACACCTAGATCTCAGAGACTATAAGAGCTGGAGCTACCAATCTTGACATGTAGTCTTCTTTTATCTGCACGCAGATCAAGTTTGTTTCAAATTTTGGCCACGCCCACCCCCGCCCCCGCAATAGAAAATGTTGAATAACTCCCACATTTTTTTAAATTTCGAGTTCAAATGTATAACTTAAATTAGTAGTAACTACAATCCCTGAAATGTATAGTTTTAGTTAGAAGAGTTAAAAAATGTTGCATACTTTTCAGATGGTCACCCTAAGGAACGCAGGAGCACGGTTAAACATGTGTTTTCATGAGTAACTTACGCTCTCGTTAATATTATTGCTAGCGTTCTTAAACTCAGCTATTTCAAAACCAACATCCGCCAATGTATTTATACATCGGAGCAGCCGAATTTAGCTTGGCCTTCTCGTCTTATAATATTTTTTTCAAATGTCCTAACCGTACAGAGCTTTTCTGTGGCCTGCTGCTAATGTTCTGGAACTTCTATTATCTCTATATCTATAAAAGAGAGTGTCCTGACTGATTAATTCACTGACTGACTGTCTGATTGGCAATCATCGCACAGCCTAAACGGTAAAAGATAGGAGGCTGTAATTTGGACAGGAGTTTATGTTAGTGTTCTTGCGTACAAAGACGGGATTTTGGAAAATTCCACCCGGAAAAGTCGGAAAAGCGTGGGAAAAGTTTGTATGGCAAAAATGTTATTTCTCATCTGATTGACTTGAAACTTGGTTTGTAAGCATAAAGCAAGCAAAAAACTATTTTTCATCCGACTAGCTTCAAACTCGGATTGTAAGAATTGAATTCGAAATAGTTTGAAATGTGATTTTCCGATGTTGAAATATTTGACCCAAGGGTCGGAAAATTCCCGGAAAATTCTGCATGAAAAATACTATTTTTCATCCGATTGGCTTGAAATTCGGTTGTGGGTGGTATGGGAGTGGAATGTGGGTGGGATGTGGTAGGAAGTGGGTGTGCATTGGTTCTATACTGTTGAAGGCGCAGCGAAGCGCGACGGGCTATATGCTAGTCTATATATATAAATCTGTACGCCCGACTGACAGACTGACATATTATCAACGCACAGCCTAAACGGCTTATATCACAGGGTTGAGACTTGGCATAGACCTTCGTTTAGTTATGCAGGCGCGCACTAAGAAAGAAAATATGGAAAATAACACCCGGAAAAGTTGGAAAAGCGTCGGAAAAGTTTGTATGGGAAAACTTTTACTTTTAATCCGATTGACTTGAAACTTGGTTTGTAACCATAGTACGCGAAATGATTCGACACGTGTTTCTCCGATTTCGGAAAATCCGGAATCGAGGAAAACGGCCGAAAAATTCCGCATGCAAAAAACTATTTTTCATCCGATTGGGTTGAAACTCGATTTGTATGGGTAGAATACGAGATAATTTAAAATGTGATTTTTCAATGTCGGTAATTCCGCCCCCATGCGTAAACTTCCAGGAAAATTCTGCATAAAAAATACTATTTTTCCCCCGAGTGACTTGAAACTCGGTTTGTAAGGTCAAAATGAGAATTCATTTGTGTTTTCAATTTCCGATGTTGGAAATACCGCCGGGATGGCCACTGGGAAGTGGTTGGGAAGTGGATGGGATGTGGGTAGGATGTGAGTGGGATGTGGGTGGTAAGTTGTTTTGGAAGTGGGTGGGATGTGGGCGGGAAGTGGGTGGTACGTGGGTGGCAAGTGGGTGGAATATGGGTGGTAAGTGGATGGGAAGTGGGTGGTATGTGTGTGGGATGTGGGCGGGAAGTGGGTGGGATGTGGGTGGAGAGTGGGTGGGAAGTGGATGGGAAGTGGGTGAGCATTGGTTCTATACTGTTGAAGGCGCAGCGAAACGCGACGAGTTATTTGCTAATGAAACAAAAGTATGCTTTCATGGTAGTCTATAACAAACAATGATTTGTAATGTACACACATTACGCTTCACAATTTCAACCCAAATTTATACAAGTGACACGCGGACGAAGTCGCGGCGGGTTTTGCTAGTTACTTATATATAAACCACTCACTATAACACATCAGCATAATAGTAATTATTCAAATACAAATTCTTTCGTGAATAACTTCTGTGTTTTTGCTCACATCTCATTGTGCGATTCAGAATAGATAGATAAAGGGCCTAAGATAATGTATGGGTATTTCCACAGAAAGGTCCACCAAGATCGACAAAATATTTTGTTAAAAAATTATTTTTCTTAACATGACGTGAAAAACAAAAATTAAAATAAATAACATAATTTATTTAAAACCTTTCTGATTCCATACTAAAAGAAAATTGGCCTGAATACTGAAGATAAGTCAATTTCATTGTTAGCTTTTTTTAATATGTCGCGTGATAAGTGTCGCGTTCTTCATAATATTAAAGCTTATAAAAACAAAGCTAATGTAAATAACTGAATATGATTGCACTCAATAAAAAGCTGCATTATTCCCCTTTATTTAAGAGTTAACAGCAGTAAAATTGTGGTTTACTATTCCCTGGCCGTATGTGGCCCAGTGGTTAGTGTGCTGGACTGCTGGGCGGGAGGTCGTGGGTTCGATCCCGCCTCGGAACATCTAATAATAAAAGTTTTTTTCTTTCTTCAGAAAATAGCTTTTACACATACGGTCACCTTCACCAGCTATTGGCGCCAGCTGTGAAGTAACTAGCCATGAAAAAGCGAATTCTCAAACTTTGCCGTTCGGATCCGGCGTTAAACTGTAGGTCCCTTTCTCTTGTGCGAAAAATTTAAAGCACACACGCCAAGAGATTGAGAGAAGCTTGGCTTGGCCCCGTTATAGGAGCTGTACAACCAACATTTACATTTACTATTCCCTGATTTATGAATTTTATTGGATGCAGTCGAAAACGACTTCCATTTTTGTCGCGTGATAAATCACATAACTTTTTCAATTTATATTTTAATCGACAAATCGACTGAACCTATCTTTTGCACTAAATATTCTGCTACCAAAACTCTACCAAAAAATAAAAACAAAAAACAAAAACATTTTTGTTTTCTATATTTTTTTGCACTTTAAAGTAGTACAAATGTCGCGTTCGCGACTGTGGAAATGCCCATATATTAAGTGACGATGTTGTAACTTCAAAATTGTGACTCTGACAGTTTTTTGCCGTTTAAGGGGTGAGAGGGGGGTATTTTGCAAATCTGAAACAATCTTGATCTGCGTACGGTATATACCTATGAAGATGCAAAAATTTGTATCTCTATCTCTTATAGTCTATATATAGGGTACAAAAAAAACTGCTTTGTTTTCAATGCTTTCCTCCTAAACTTGTTACTGATCATTTATTGCACTATTCGGCTCCACCGAAGTTTATATACCCTTGGAGCTTGATATATGCCTGACGGTTTGTATGGCAGCTATAATATATAGTGGTCCGATTTCGACAAATCTTGTTGAAATTATGTAAAATCATTGAAAACTTATAAATACGAGCGTTGGGAGCGATAACATATTCGGTCGAGCTGAAGTTAGCTTGCCTCTATTTTTTAAACTTATTTTATATGCATTTGATTTTAAATGTTCGTATACAAGAATTATGAAACTGATTAATTTTAAATGTCTTCATGAAATGACACAGTCATAAAGAACTCGAAATGGCATCACAGTGAATTTTGAGTTTATTAAAAATGAGATTTTTATTATATAACAGAAAACCTAATTATAGTAAATGAATAATCTGACTATGAGAACAAAAAAATATTTTTCTTAGGGCCGATTTCACATCTTCTACATAGAGCTATTTGTCACATAAACTAACAAATAGCAGTGTAAAACCGATGACTATCTGACACATAGCAGCTATCTGGGAGAACAGAAATCGGCCCTTAGTTTATTAAATGAATAAAAAGCGAACCGAACAGAAACCGCTGTTTAATTGCTTAAAACCGATCTGGTGGTTTACAAACCCTGTGAACTAATAAACCGAACCATCCCTAATTTTTAAGCGGAATGCAGCCCCGAATTTAGTTTACTTCCGAAATTAGCAACTTGAGTATTAAGGAGAGTTTGATACTTAAAACAGCCATTTTTTTTTATTTTGGTGAAGCTGCGAGTTTTGCAAGTTTAAGAATTAGCGTAGGCGTTCGCTAGAATTAATAATCAATGATATCTTTTATTACTGGTTGGAGTTCAGAAGTTAAGGAAGTCTTCAGTTGATTTTAAATTACTATTGCAGTGGGGGCACCTAAGAAAACCAAGAGAACCGAAGCTAAACTGCGGAAAAACAAATCGTTTTGGACTTTTGGCTGGTTCATCTTGAATACCATTCACCATTTTGAAGATGTTAAGTCGCCAAAAGCTCCTCCTCCTCCTATTTAACCTGTTTTATCTCTCCTGCTGAGCAAATAGCACACCTTTAAGTGTATTGAGCGCAGCCATACACGACAAGCTCCGCCTTCGCCATGGAGTTTAAATGCAAGAGAGGAGTTGCCGCGAGAGAGTAAGAATTAACACTTACTTGCCTACTGTACCCAGGTGAAGTCAATCAGGTCCAGGGGTCATAAAGCTCACATTTTGGAAAGTGCCACATTTTATTTTTATATGGGAATTAATTATTATACATTTATGGTAACATTTAATTTAAATAAGGTTGGAAATTCTATAGATGAAGTGTGAAAGAGTGGAGAAGTCGTCGAACTAACGTTTCGGTAAAAGGTTCTGTTTTGGTTCTGCTACTGTTTCGGTACTCGGTTCCGGTACCTTTTTATTATACCCGTTACTCGTAGAGTAAAAAGGGTATACTAAAGTCGTGCAAATGTATGTAACAGGCAGAAGGAATCATTTCCGACCATATAAAGTATATATATTCTTGATCAGCATCAACAGCCGAGTCGATATAGCCATGTCCGTCTGTCCGTCTGTCCGTCCGTCCGTCTGTCCGTCTGTCCGTCTGTCTGTATGAACACCTAGATCTCAGAGATGGTAAGAGATAGAGCTTTGACATGTATGGGACAAATGCTTCTTTTATCTGCATGCAGATCAAGTTTATTTCAAATTTTGGCCACGCCCCCTCCCGCCCCCGCAATTTCAATAAAACGTTATATCTCCTACAGTCCAGAAGATAGACGATTCGTACCTTCTAAAGTTAGTTAGTAATTAGCAAAATGAATCGATTTGCCGAAGAAATTATCAAGATCGGATGAACGGTTCTCAAGTTATGAGCAAAAAAGTGATACAAGCCCCCTCCCACCATAAAAAAAATGTTGCATACTTTTCGGATGGCCACCCTAAGGAACGCAGGAACACTGTTAAACATGTTTTTTCATGAGTAACGGGTATATCGAAGTCGGTTAAAGCCGACTTTAACTTACGCTCTCGTTTCGGTATCATACCGGAACGGACGCTTGTGTAGCTGGACCAGCAATTTTAACAGTTCATACAACTCCGGAAACTTTGTCGAATTTTCTGACCACCATTTAAGTACATTGTATTTATTTATAAAAGTTTTAAGTTCAGGAAACCCTTGATAGATGACAAGTCAGACAAAGTAGTTGGGTAAGAGCTGCTTTCCCCATTAAGTTGCAATTGAACAGAAGTGGATAAGACTCTTGAATATATATCAGTCAAAGCAGTTACACATGTACTTTTCTGTTCAGAGGTTTGCCTGACATTACAACGAGGGTCTCTATGAAAATGCCACATGGGAATGCATTGTTTTCAAAGAGACAGGTCTCGCGATTTTCTATTTCACTGAACAAAAGTTTTGCTAAGCAAAAAACCATTTTTATTTGAAGCTAACTATTTAGCCAAACTGCGTAAAAATTTACCAAACCTCTCCACTCAGAACCGAAGCCGTACCAGTACAACGTTTAGGTTTCTTTCGGTCTTTTCGGTTTTAATAATATCGGTTCTCTGATACCGGTATACCAAAAATTAAGAATATCGGTTCCGGTTCCGATCACGTGTTTCACAATTTTAGAACCAGTCGCAGTTACATCTGGTGGATACAGTATGCGACTGCTGGCCTACGAATCATCAAATAATAAAGTGAACTGAGTTAATCTTTAGGTTCCTTTTCCTTGGGACCTGCAGGCTTTGGTCCTCAGTGCTGTGGAAGTCAAATATATTTCTGATTTATTTTTTAAGTGGACACTCCATGTCCATGCCCGTTACTGCCCTGTTGGCCCGCTTCAGTGAGATGGTCCCATCTCTAATTCCGACCTGTGTGGATGATTACGCACACACACAAGCTATACCGAAACGGGTTATTAATGCCGACCGAAACACACACACACACGCACACACAAAATCCAGAAGTAAGTGTGAGTGTGTATACAACTCAATAAAAATGGACTGGTAACCGGTTTTGGAGTTTCGTTGAATACTTCATCGAGAATAAGCGATCACGAAGAATGTCTTAATTTAGGTACAAAATTGCTGCGTTTATCAGTTCAATGCAAGCGCTAACTGAAATTCGGGTATTGACTGGAGTGCTGCCCGGCCAACTTTATGGTTTTCCATATGGGTACTAGGAAAACATAATATCTCATATCTGCCAGATAATAAAGGATAAAATATACTTGAAAGACAATGGTCACATTCACCACAATACATCAAACATCAAAAATCATGCATCAAA
The DNA here is from genome assembly GCA_018904275.1 of Lordiphosa clarofinis. NCBI lineage: Eukaryota > Metazoa > Arthropoda > Insecta > Diptera > Drosophilidae > Lordiphosa > Lordiphosa clarofinis. The sequence goes on from JAEIGQ010000207.1 coordinate 142,238, forward strand.
CATCATCAATCCAGAAATAGTTGATTGGATTGGCTGAACGCTTTGATGAAATTTATAGGTAAAAATAGTAAGTGTCAAAGTTATCGTTTCAATTTTGAATGACAGCTTAACACAGTGGCGTATCGTGTAGTTATGCCGCCCGGGGCGAAAGTCGACTTTGCCGCCCCCTTCCCCCTTGAATAGTCCTAAATTTTAACCTTTTTTCTATAATTACAATTCAGTATTTCTAATTCTTTCCATCAAAAACTTCTCTGTAACATAAAGGGACGTACGCTGGATTTTGATTAGGAATGACGAAGGCCTTAATTGTGAGGGGAGTATTATTTTGCAAAAGTTGCTATCATTATTGGAAAAAATTCTTGGGGATGTATAATAAAGGTTCGCAAAATCCGCGGAAACGTATTTTACATATCTTCTTAACCAAAATTTAAATACAAATTGACTTCGATGGGCCGAAAAAAATTGTTTTGAGGTCGAACATGGTTTTCTAGTTTGATGGCAAATGCGTTTCGAAATTAGTTTTTTACTCCAAAAAAACGTTCCTTGTAGGGTGCCTGCAGAGGTTTTTACTGGAGGCTGATATAATTGGACGAGTTGGACTACGTTTTTTGGAAACATAACTCAATGGCAGTATAGAATTGTAAGCTCCAAAAATTCGGAAAATATCGCGAAATAGATGGACGCGAACTATGATGAATTAATGTGAAAATATTTATTCTTGTTTGATAATTATTCTTTTATAATTAACACTATACATTGTTTTTTTTTAGTCCATGTAACAAACTGTTAAAGAACTCATTCTGTATTTTGCTCATTGGAATGAAATTTTTGGACTTTAGTATGGAAATTGTGGTTATTTTTTTTTGATAAAAACAATTTTTTTTTAATTATTGTTCAGTTGACACAACCTTTGTTTCATAAGAACTTTTCAAGGCATACTACAAATCTGCACCCTCCTGCATACTCCCTTGAGAACATAATCAATATAGCAGCATGTTTGACTCTGTCTATGGTAGACCTCTGCTCTTTAATCCCTTAATACTGATTCGTAAACTTTCAAAAATGCATTCAATAAATATTTCTTATATTACTAGATCTTGAAGTGCAGAATCTTGCAACGTTCTCCATATTGAAATGACCCCCCCCCCCCCCCCCCCCCCCCTTCGGAACGCCACTGGCTTAACACTTTCTGCTTATCATCTATCACAATCACAAAAATGAGCAATCATGATTGCACATCACATTCGTTCACCACAAAAATTTGGAATTGTTCTGCTGTATAGACAATTATTGTAATAATTGTCCAAAAATTAAATTGCTTAAAAAGGCTAAACATGTCTAGAAGCAGTGTTTAAATTGCTTTACTCACAATAGCAAAAGTTCAAAACTTCTGATCCACTGAGCAGCCAGTTTTTCTCAAATTTGAAAAGGTTGCCGTTGTATAGACTTCTGATTTGAAAATCTGAGTAGTCAGTGTCGAATAAAAATAAAACAAAAACCAAAAGAACAAACTATCTTCGTCTGTGCCGAAGTTTTTATACTCTTGCAAATGTTTTAATATATTAGAGTAAATAGAAAAAAGTAAAATCCATTTTCCGACCGATATTTCCTATGGCAGCTATAAGATATAGTCATCCGAGCATATAATATCAATAATCGCTGAGTTGGGAGACGTTACATTAAAACAAAAAAGTTTTTCTCACTCAAAGCCCCTTTTCGACCGATAGTTCCTGTGGCAGCTCTATACTATAATCATCCGATTTGGATAAAACTTGACAGAATTGTGTAGTAGCATGTAACATTGATCAGTAACAAGTTTGGGAGCGATCGCATTGAAAACTCAAAATTTTTCTCACTAAGACTTTTTTTATAGTTGCCCTATTTTTATAATGCTTGGTGGAATTATGTAAAATCATTGAAAACTTATAAATATAAAGGTTGGGAGCGACAGCATTGACAACAAAAAAGTGTTTCTTACTAAAACTACGTTTTCCACCGATCGTTCCTAAGATAAAGTCATCCGATCCGGTCAGTTCCGACATATTAGCAGTGGGTAGTAAAAATAAGACTCTGTGCAAAGTTTTAGCTCGATAGCTTTAAAACTGAGAGACTACTTTCCGTAGAAACAGGCAGACAGACGGACGGACAAAGCCAAATCGACTCAGCTCATCGTCCTGATCAAGAATATATATAGCTTAAAGGTTCGGAATTGAATTTTTCTATGCGCTGCCAACTTCTGGGCAAATCTATAATACCCTTTGGAAGGGTATAAAAATAGGGGAAAACTTCGGCTGGACCGAAGTTTATATACCCTTGGAGCATGATATATGCCAGTCAGTTTGTTATTTGGCAGCTGTACAATATATTTATAAATATATTCATAACTGAATTACACCTTTCGGAGTAAAATGAAAAAATTTTTTGAAGGCACCGAATGCTGATCTGATTTCCTGCGTTACAAATTTTGTTTTTATACCCTTGTCCGGATGTTTGTAACGAATAGAGGGAAGCATCTCCGACCACATAAAATATATATCATCTTCATCAGCGTGACGAGTTGAGTTGATATAGCCATGTCCGTCTTTCCGTCCATCTCTTTCTAAAACTGTTGGAGATATGATGTTTTTTTGAAATCGCGTGGGCGGGAGGGGGCGTGGCAAAAATTGAAAGTAAACTTGATCTGCCTGCGTACTTGTCAAACCTCTATCTCTTCGCATATCTGAGATCAGTTTGTTCACACGGACGGACGGAAAGACGGACAGATGGACATGGCTAAGTCGACTCGGCTGTTGATGCTGATCAAGAATATATATATACCTTATGGGGTCGGAGGTGCTTCCTTCTGGCTGTTACATACATTTGCACAACTTTATGATCCCCTTTTACTCATTTGCCTTTTTCAGCAGAACAACTTGCTCCCTGATCAAGTTTAAATTCGCATTGAATCGGTTCGCAAATGCGTCTACACCGCCATCTCAGTGTGAGTGTTATTTGGGTGGGATGTGGGTGGTACGTGGTTTTGGAAGTGGGTGATAAAGGGAATGGGTGAATGGAAGTATGTGGCTGGAATTGGGTGGTATGGGGGTAGGATGTGGGTAGGATGTGGGTGATATGTGGGCTGATATTGGTTCTAAACAGTTAAAGGCGCAGCTTTTCATTCATCAATTTAACTCCTGCTTTCAACAAAGTTAGCCAAGTGATTCTCAAACTAAGCATTGAATGGCGCCAACACTTTGGCCAATTGGCTGGCGCTGGCCTGCTTGTTATTTGGCAGCTGTACGATATATTCATCCGATTTGAATCAATTTCGCCAAATTGTGATGTGTTAAGTTAATATTTCAAACGAACAAGTTTTTCTTCTTTTCGACCGATCGTTCCTATGGCAGCTATATATTTTAAAGACATCGGAACCGGCTGGTTCCGACAAATGTGCAGCGTATTTGTACCAAAAGACTTGATAGTTAGCGTTTATAGCGTTATAGAAACAGGCGGATTGACAGATGGACATGGCTATATAAACTCAGCCCGTCATGCTGATCAAGACTTTGGACTTGGAATTTGTCCGCGTCCAAAAATTTAAGAAATTCTGTTGTTTTATTATATATACAGTAGGGGACACCCTACAAAGTCGATTTTTTGAATTTAAACATTTCAGTACTTTCTCTCTGGGCTGACGCTAACGAATTGATGTGCTTTTGTTTACGTGTCATTTGGCTGTGGCGTACCATCTCTCAAGGACATGCAATAGCCCATTATACCATAATAAAAAACGATTTTAATGAAAATCTACTGTGCGCTTTTAAAAATATTCATATATATAATATATTAACATATTTTTAAAAAGGTTCACCTTCTTTTGGATGTACCTTTACCGATTGCACGATTGAAGTGAATTTTCCCAGACCCTGTCCACATTTGCTGAATTTTTGAGAATTTTATTTTAAATCATTAAAAACTAATTTAAAATTGTTGTCGTTGTGTGTTGCAAGTACAAAAGTACCCATAAAACGCGAACCGGAATAAAAATAGAAATAGAAAAATACGCATATTTGATTTCGTGAAAAAAATGTTTCCTTATGTTTTGGGACACTCTAATATACAGTTTCGAATTCACAGCTGGTAACTACGGTTTAGTCAAATTATTTAAATATATTTTTCATTATTAAAGGAAAGGGGACGGATGTAGCGGCTAGTGTGCTGGCAATCAATCCCGACTCAGACCATCTAATAAATTTAATTTCTTATTTTTATGAAATAGCTTTAAAACATCCGGCCACCTTCACCAGCTATTGATGCCATCTGTGAAGTAACTAGCCATGCAAATGCTTCTCAATCTTTAAGATCCCTCATTAGAGGTGGAACTTTATTCAGTGATAGTCAGTATAAACTTATAGATATTATGTACGTAATGGAAAGATGCTCTGCTCAAACACAACTGCAGCGCGCGACGTTTGACAAGAGACTCCTGAAAGAGTGGTAGGTTTTATTCACGCATGCCAATGGTGTGGTGGGAATATCATGAGCAGTGTTGTAAAGGGTGATTTTTTAGCTGTTATCTTTTTTGCAACACTAGTTTAAACAGCTCACGCACGTTTCGTGTTTTGTTTCACTCTCAAACATCTTCAGTTTGGTCTATAATTTAAGCATGAATCGTCTTACAAACGAACAACGCTTACAAATTATTGAATTTTATTATCAAAATGCGTGCTCTGTTAAGAAAGTTCAAGTTAAAAAAGCGACGAAGCTCATTATTGGCTCAATGGGTACGTAAATAAGCAGAATTGTCGATTTTGGAATGAAGATCAGCCAGAAGCATTGCAAGAGCTACCAATGCATCCAGAAAAGTCACAGTTTGGTGCGGTTTATGGCCTGGTGGCATCATTGTACCGTACTTCTTCAAAGATGATGCGAATCGTAACGTAACTGTGAATGGTGAGCGCTATCGTGAGATGATATCCATCTTTTTTTTTGCCCAAATTCAAGAGCTTGACTTGCATGACGTGTGGTTTCAACAAGACGGTGCCACATGCCACACAGCACGCGCAACAATGGACTTATTCAATTGGCCGCCTAGATCGCGCGATTAAACGCCTTTAGACTATTTTTTGTAGGGCTACGTTAAAGCTTATGTCTATATAGAGAAGCCCGCTTCAATTGACGCATTGGAAGACAACTTTAAAGCATTTTTTCGTGAGATACCGGCCGAAATGTTGGAAAGAGTATGCCAAAATTGGACTAAGCGAATGGACTATTTGAGGCGCAGCCATGGTCAACATTTGCATGAAGTAATCTTCAAACATTAAATTATATGGACCGCACTATCGATTTAAATAAAGATTTCACGCATTTTTCTGAATTTTATGTGTTTTTTTTTTTAACTTTCCTATAGCTCTTAAAAAATCACCCTTTTTATCGTTAACAAGGTCCCTTTCTCTTGTGCGAAAAACTATAAGCAAACACGCCAAAAACACAGTGCTAAACAATTTCTAAAAATTGTAATGACCTGGGTATTGGCAGGTCTTCCTCGGGGACCCCAAAAATCTGAAGTTATAGCCCAAAAACCGTTTATTGATCATTTTGCTCACTTAACTTGAAATAACTCGAGAATGGACCTTCTGATTTTATATAACTTTGCAAATTCTGATAGCGACGATAAGAGTCTAATATGGGCATTTCCACAGAAAGGTCCACCAAGATCGACAAAACAGTTTTTTAAAAAATTATTTTTCTTAACATGACATGAAAAACATAAATTAAAATAAATAACATAATTCATTTAAAGCCTTTCTGATTCCATTTAAAGAAAAAAACGGCCTGAATACTGAAGATTAGTCAATTTCATTGTAAGCTTTTTTTAAATTTTTCGCGTGCTAAATGTCGCGTTCTTCATAATATTAAAGCTTATAAAAACAAAGCTAATGTAAATAACTGAATATCATTGCACTCAATAAAAAGCTGCGTTATTCCCCTTTATTTAAGAGTTAACCGCTCTAAAATTTTTGTTTACTATTCCCTGATTTATGAATTTTATTGGATGCAGTCGAAAACTACTTCCATTTTTGTCGCGTGATAAATCACATAACTTTTTCAATTTATATTTTAATCGTCAAATCGACTGAACCTATCTTTTGCACTCAATATACTGCTACCAAAACACTACCAAAAAATAAAAACAAACAAAAAATATTTTTTTGTTTTCTATATTTTTTTGCACTTTAAAGTCGTACGAATGTCGCGTTCGCGACTGTGGAAATACCCATATATTAAATTCATGGGTTATAGATCATACGAATGTTATGATTAATTGAATTTTGTTGTGAATTAGGGTTACCAGAGCTTGCAAAGTAATTTATAACACTACTAAATTCAGCATTTGTATGGCAGCTATATGATATACTCATCCGATCCGCCTGATGTGAACATTTTTGGAAAGCTGATTAATATAAAGCACAATTGTCAAGTTTCAATCAAAAAGCTTTAAAATTGACTGCGTGGCAAAGCTTCCTTTAAGGGTATCTTTTAATTTGTTTATAACTTCAAAAATTCATAACTTTTAAACTATAAAAGTCTCCATCTTTTTGAAAACACCAAAATTTAAGTTATGTTTAGAACATTTGATTGTATATCCTCAGAAGCTATAACATGGTGGTTAACACTGAGAAAAAATTATATGTAATTTTTAGCAACATTAACTTAATATTATTAAATAATTTAAAAATCTATAAAATTATAATTTGAGTAGATACAGTAAAATTCTTTCCATCGATATCAACTTGAGACCTATCCGATAAACCAATCCTGAGATATCACGTTTTTAAAAAACCCTTTTTTTCCATTTTTTCGTTTTTGACTATTTTTGAAATTGTTTATAAAATTAACAAAAAATTTTTGTGCAAAACCGCAAATTACGTTTTGGTGGGCATGTCGAGATCTAATTTCGGACTTTTTTTTATTAAAATGAAAAATAAAAAAAATTTTTGCTGTTCGGTTTATAAAAGAATGACCCATATCTGAGCACTTTTCGAAAATCTAGTATTCTATTGTAGTGTGTTGACAGAAAATCGATTGATTTAACATTAATGCCCCCCGAAGTATAGTTTGCTAAAGTTTAGTGGGAAATTTAAATATAGTTTTTCATTTTATTACACAATCACATAAACGCTTACACATTTGTTTGACAATTTTGGACTTAGATTATTCCCGTTCGAGTGCTGTTACCCTGTAGGGTCAGTATAAACTCCAATCAAGTTAACAAGTGACGCAGGTATTGCCGTCTACTGCACATGTGGAGTACATACCGCTAATGCTAATGTGTCTCATAAATTGTTATATATGGCAGGAGCAGGAAAATTTAAAGTTAAAATTGATTTTGAATTTTCTCGTTTTGGCACTTATCCGCCAATCTAGAACCTATGGAATACGAATTGAAAATAGAACTTCAAAAATCACACTTAGGAGTGCACGAGCCATTAAACGATTTGGCATTAATAACTTAATTTAAAATCAAATGCTTGAAACATACGCTGAATAATAAACAAGTAAGAAAGTTGGTATAGCCCGACAATAAAAAACTCTTTACCTGCGGAAGTGTTTGCTTAGGATGTATTTTGCTGCCGTATTGGCAGCAGAAAGCAGATCTGGCGATCCTTACCAATGGCTCGATATTTAATGCTAATTAGTATGACAAGAAGGTATAAACAATCTCTCTACAGAACTGTGGGAGATATAACGTTTAAGCTCTTTACGGACGTCAGACTGGGGGAGTAAATCTTGAAAAATTTTGTTTTTGCGACAGCTATTTTTGGGTGATGTCTTTGATTTTCTATTTTGTATTTGCAAAATCAGCTGCTTTCACCATCACCGTAGTTGCAGGGTTGTGTGTAGAGTGATAGTTTTAGGTGGAAGTGACGGGGAGGTGATGGGTATCTGGTGGAGACCTGGCGGGGATAAGGTGAAGATTTAGTGAGGATCTGGCAGGGATTTGGTGCTGATATGGTGGTTATGTGGAAGGGACCTGGTGGGCTCTGGTTTGGATCTGGTGGGGATTGTGGGGGGATCTGGTGTGGATCTGGTAGTCATCTGGTAGGAATTGGGTGGGGATCTGTGGAGGTCCGGTGTGGATCTGGTAGGGATTCTATGGGAATCTGGTGGGGATCTTGTGGGGATATATTGGGAAACTGGAGGCGATCTAGTGGAGATCTGGTGCGAATTCTAAACAGGGCCGATTATATACATAACATATAGCATAACATCTAAAGTATCATTAAAAACGAGAACGCAAAGCTAACTTCGTCTTTGCCGAAGTTTGAATACCCTTGCAAATGTTTTAATACAACAGAGTTCACGAATGTCAGCATTAAAACAAACCATTTTTCTGATAAAAGCCACTTTTCGACCGATTGTTCCTATGGCAGCTATAAGATATAGTCATCCGATCCGGTCGGTTCCGACATATTAGCAGTGTGCAGTAGAAAGAAGACTCTGTGCAAAGTTTCAGCTCGATAGCTTTAAAATTGAGAGACTAGTTTGCGTAGAAACAGACAGACGGACAGACAGACGGACGGACAAAGCTCAATCGACTCAGCTCGTCGCCCTGATCAAGAATATATATAGTTTATAGGGTCGGAAATGAATATTTCTATGCGATGCAAACTTCTGGCCAAAATTATAATACCCTTTGCAAGGGTATAAAAAATTTTAGTCAAAGTATCTATAAATAAGTCCGTGACAGCGAGTCTTTGGAGGCAACTCGGAAAATGTGCGGTGAACATCATAGCTCATTCTCATCTGAAACAAAAGAGACGATATGCGCTTAAATGGTGATATCTTTTCCAAGTACAGTCAGCTCAATACAACCTTGGCATAAACAACTATTTTAGTGAACACTATAGCGCGGAAACTATTGGAGTTATTTTCGAAACCAGATGTGAATTGGGATACCGACCCCACTACAGCGATAATATTTCTACATTATGTAATACACGATCGAGAGAAGACATAATATGGCGGAATATAGAGTAGCATACTTTAATAAAATCTAATCGGAACAAAAGGAGTCCATTGAGCTACTTAATGGGAAACAGCAGGCAGGAATTCGGGAAATTCGATTACAGAAAAATATCATTCTAGAAAACTTTTAAATTTAAAATATAAATAGGAAAAAAATTGGTAAGACTAGTTAGGTTTTTTTTTTGTTAAAATTCAAGGCAAACGGTAAATTATCGAAGCCAAAATTGGAAAATAAACTACTACTACTACAGTCTAGTGGCTTGAAAAAGCCATATATATGTACATAACGATACTAAAAGAAAAATCAATTTTCATAAAAACAAAACCAACGGTAAGTAATTCCTTTACAAATATACATATTAGCGCTTTAAAAAAAAAAACGAGAGGGTAAGTTAAAGTCGGCTCTAACCGACTTCGATATACCCGTTTCTTATGATAAAACATGTTTAACAGTGTTCCTGCGTTCCTTATAATGACCATTCGAAAAGTATGCAACATTTTTTTTAGGGTGGGAGGGGGGGTGGCGGAAAGGCTAAGTTCACTTTTTTGCTCATAACTTGAGAACCACTCATCCGATCTTTATCGTTTCTTCGGCAAATCGTTGGGCTAATTTATAACTATCTCTAGAAGGTACGAATCGTCTATCTTCAAAACTGTAGAAGATATAAGGTTTTTTCCAAATAGCGGGGGCAGATAAAAGAAGCATTTGTCCCATACATGTCAAACCTCTATCGCTTACCATCTCGTTTGGAGGTTTTGGGCGTTAACCCCTCCCCTGGAACACATGCAATATAATTTTATATGCAAAATACAATACTAACTAAGAAAAAGTATCGAAAGACAAATTTGACCCTACTTAACAAGAATTAAAAAAAAAAAAAACCATCGATGGACCGCGAATTGTAAAGAATTATTATGCATTTAAGGGTACTGTATACCTTCCGAAATTTTTTTTCTCATTTATTATACCAGTTACTCGTAGAGAAAAAAGGGTATACTAAAGTCGTGCAAATGTATGTAACAGGAAGAAGGAATCATTTCCGACCATATAAAGCAACAGCAGAGTCGATTTAGCCATGTCCGTCCGTCCGTCTGTCCGTATGAACGCGTCGATCTTAGAGACTATAAGAGATAGAGATACAAATTTTTGCATGAACATAGGTATATACTGTACGCAGATCAAGTTTGTTTCAGATTTGCAAAATAATTGAGGGCCCTGCGAAATATGGCCACAATAAAATGAGGCCTGAACAATTAATGTAGAAAAAAAAACACTATTTTTGATCAAATTTTAAGAGTTATTTTCTTCTTTGGGGCTTTATTTTCTAAATAAAATTTTTAAATGAATTTAGTCCTCAAAAGAAGATATTAAATAAGACCCCAAATTTGGGGTCTTATTTCATTATATATTTTTGGGACTTATATCCTGCTGCCTTAATTGAGCGATTTGTTCATAAGCTCATAAACTCACAACGCGCGTATTAAAAAAAATTTGCCCGCGGCGCTCTATCTTTTTCCAATTTTACCTCCAAACCAGAGACTAAACCCGAAATTAAATTCAGTTTGAGTCAAGGCATTTACATTGGCCTAAAGATTTTCTTACTTGTACAGGAATTGGACAAGCAAAACATTTCCGTTTTCTATCAAATATATCCGTAATCGAAATCGGACGAATTAGACACCGCAACCGATTCGGAGACAAATTTTTTTTAGGCAAGGTGTGTTTATGGAAACCGCTTGTTAAATGTGGATTTAAATAAATGTTCGAAATATCGCTCATTTTTGGAGTCATAATTCGCAGAGCATTTCGATGTTTTGTGTGTAGAATTGAGTTTTTGAAAGAAAATCGCACTGGACTTTTGTTAATTCATGTTGGTCCACTTCAGAAACACTGAAACAATTTAAAGAATTAACCTCTTGGATCTATCACTCAGTCTGCCCAGCGTTTTGCCCATTTGTTAACGGTAAAAGGCATTTGAATTTCAGAATTTCGTTTGTCTTGAAGATAAAAATAAAGTCGTAGTTAATTTATATTTTTTTCCAATTCATGTTGAACAAACAATTTTTGAATATTATTAATATTATCCAGTCCAAATGAACATCAAAATCAGCCAAAGGATCATTACCCAGTCTCCTTTTTTGTGCGGAAGTGGGGTGTTGGATATTTGAAAAGGCTCAGTACCGCTATCGACCCGTTTTAAAAAATTATTTGAGCTTTAAAGTGTTAGTCGAACCAGCCGGTTGAACCAGTTCAAAAGATGTTCAAGTACTCATCTGAGGAGTGTGGTTTCAAATGTTTTTATCAATTTGCATCCAGTTTAAAATTAAATGTAGCTTTGCGCAGTAAGACTTTGCCAGAATGCAACCAGGTCTGTCTTATCAGATCCGATCAACCCACCTTCCATGCTGATCCATCGACCATGTAATGCTAACTTGGATGGCTCGCTCCAAACAAAAGCAAAAGATTCCAGAATTTCTAAAACGTCTCACTCCCGGGGAATACACATAGATATTCTTCGTTGCATGCAAATTCTACGAACCCGAAACGATTTTCAGCTCACGAAGGTGGAACCATTTGTGGCCATTGTTACTATGAATCGCCCGAAACGTGATCCTCGCGTTGCTTATCAACTAAATAACAACAACAACAGCAGACACAGCCTCCGTCTTCCGCCAACTAAATGGTCTCCGGACTACCCTTCCTAAGGCGAAAGTATTTACATACATATGCGCACAAGCTTAGATACATATGGCACATAAGTATGTATGTATGCACTTCAGCCGAGCCCGAGCCTGGTACTCACATTAAGCTTCGAAACTAAAACCCATTGGACATGTCTGTGTGTGTGTGTGTGTGTGTGAAATGATGGGCCGATGATACGATCACCACTGTGTGCCGAAGCACAGGCACGGCACAAGATCTCAAAGACACGCAACAAGCACTGCACTGTGGCGTTGGCCTTATAAATAATATAATGTCTTCATCAGCAGAGTGGCTGACTGGGCTGTGCTGTGCTGAGCTGTGCTCTGGCCGTAGCTGGGATCGGGTTCGGGAGAACTGCGAGATTGCATCGAATAGGGCTGACTTTGGGCATTCCGCTGAGCTTTAAAAAAATTGTGGCATGGGTCAATCGAAATACATTGTAGACATACACATGTATGGATGTGCACACACATACACATACACAAGTCATCGAAAGCAACAAATTTACTTTATTTTGTTGTTTTTACTCCTTTTCATTTCCCCCTTCCACTTACAACATAATTGTTGTTCTTCGGGTTCGAGTTCTGTTTGCTGCTGATGCTGCCGACGCGTTGGGGCACAATGGGGTAAAAAGATAATATAAATAATAAAATAATAATCAAGAACAGAACAAAGGAATATTTATTTTTAAATAATCACGAAAATATCACGTTATTTTGCACTAAATAGCACACAGCTTCTGTGATTGTTCACAGATTTTGATTTCAAATCGATTTTTAAGATCATCATTCCGAACTACACAAAAAAAATTGCAGTAGAAGTGGGTACCCTTGCAGAATCTTCAGCCCCTGCAGCCCCTTCCAGCCGGCAGGATTGGCCAAAAATGGAGGGAAGACAAAGGCTGCTGAAATAGAACAGACATCGACCTGTGATCAAAATTCTTCGGATCCTGCAGTGGCTGATGTAGCGGATACGCCAATTCCTGATCAGGCATTTCAGGATCCGGTAAAAAAATCGTGCTGAGCGACTAGCGTTGGTGAAAAAGACGTTGCAACCATTCCTGAGAGTTCCAGGTATGAGAGATGTTGTGCATTGTCCCTAAAGTGTTTACCTAAGCAACCAGAAGAAAATCGGCCAGGCCGAAAAAGTAATTTACCGCAACCCGCCAAAGTTGATACACCAAATTTCAGAACCGATATTATCAAAATCTAAATTGAATTACAAAGATCTGGGCATAAAAAGTTGCCAATGCATCACCACATCAACTGGACAGTCCAGAGACTGCGTGTCAATACAATATCGATTTTATGGCCGCGGGAAGATTATTCGATCCCGGCACGTCCCGATCCGGACGAAAGCTAATCCATCCCGTCCGAACCCAAATTTTATATTCAATCCGTCCCGAACACGGCCCTAAATTTTTACACCCTGGCAAAGGGTATTATAATTTTGCCATAGGAACTATCGGTCGAAAAGTGTGTCTTTGTGAGAAAAATTGTTTGTTTTTAATGTTAACGCCTGCCACTTCAGTAATTGTCGATATTATACGCTTTTATACAGATTTGGAAGTTTTGGTCAAATCCTAAAGACTATTTTTATAGCTGCCATAGAAACTAACGGTCGAAAAGTGCACAGAGAAAAAATAAATGAACTTTACAAAAATATCAAAAATTTTGTTTAACAAGAAATTAATATCTTATCTATCTATTCACGAAAATTGATATTAAATACTTTCAGAATGATACTAAAAATATTAATATGATATATGTATAAAAAAATAACGATTTGAAATTTGTAAAATATCAATTTGATATTATCGGCTTAAAATTGATATGAAAAAAATGTGTGGGTTTTATTTAGAAAAATTGCTTGTTTTAATGCTTAAACTCTAAAGTATTAAAACATTGCAAGGATATAAAAGCTTCGTCTAGGACGAAGTTAGCTTGGCCTCCTCGTTAAATTAAGTACCGTCCCGGTCCTGACCTTAAATAAATTGAATATATAAATATTTGAGTGTTGAGCTGAATTTCCGTCCCGCCTCGAATTGGCAGAATTGAAGACAGAATTTTAAAAAATCAAGAAAGTCGGTCATGTCCAAATATAACACTAGTGTGTTTGTATTTATCTGATCATTTTAAATAAGAAGCCACAAAAAATGGCACAACAGGCATAAAGTTTGTGAAGTGTTGCTCATCGCCGTTTCGACCAGTGCTGCCCATCATATGTGTTTGTTTTCCATATAACTTAGCTGTGCTTTATCCGGTCTTCATCATTTCTTCGGCAAATCGATACTGATTACTAAATATGTGTAACTTTGGAGGATATGTTCCAAATGTACTAACTAATTTCGGCTCGACCGAAGTTTATATAGCCTTGTTGCTTTCATAATTTCATTCATTCCAAAATTTTATTTCAGCTTTGAACCATATAAGCTAATTTACATTCCAAACTCAGCAATAGTGGCGCCATACTTCTTTGACCATTTGCTTGCCAGTTTGTTATATGCCAGCTATACGATACATTCCTCCGATTTTGTTCAAACTCGCCAAAGTTCTGTTGAAGATTATATTCCTAACTGGAAAATATATAGACGCTGCCATTTTAAACAAAGAGATTTTCCACTAGAAATACTTTTTCGACCGATAGATTCTACGGCAGCAATATGTATGCTGTGGTCATTCGATTTTGATAGAACTTAGCAGGAATTTGTTGAAGCATAATATTAATAAATTGTTAGTTTGGGAGCGGAAACGTTAGAGAAGATAGCATAAAAACAGACGGGCGGACGGACGCACATGGCCAAATAAACTGAGCTTGTCCTGCTGATCAAGAATCCGAGATGCTCTCTTTATTGCGTTACAAACATCCGAGCTATATTAATATGCCTACTCCAAGGGTATAACAATATTTCAATATAATCATGAAGAAAAGAAAGGAGCTGATATATTACTTTAAAATACGTAATTCAGCTAATTTCTTGGATTGTAAGAGTAGTGTGACCAGACTTAGAACAAAATTGTGCCGAAAGCTGTGGTATTTGTAATTTAAATGGCGGTGGGTGAAATTGGTCGATCATCTGTATTTTGTTTTGATGACAAGTTGATTATTTGTAGAAGGTCGGCCACTTCCTTCCAAGCCGTGTGTACAAAATTTATGTCCGAATGCTTGTGGTAAGAAAGATCCCAAATGACACCCCGCTCTTTCACCGCCAAAATTAAAGACATTTTTTCGTCATGGGAAAACATTTTCAAACGACTCTTTCGATTTAGCTCTTTTTAGCTCTTTTATAATATTTTTATACCCTTGGAGAGGGTATATTAAAATTGTCCGGATGTTTGTAACGCATAGAAGGAAGCATCTCCGACCACATAAAGTATATATATTCTTGATCAGCATGACGAGCTGAGTTGATATAGCCATGTCCGTCTGTCCGTCTGTCCGTCTGTCCGTCCGTCTGTTTCTATGCTATCTCCTCCGTCAGTTTTAAAGCTAACTTAACCAAACTTTGCAGGAAGTCTTTTGGTACAAATACGCTGCACATTTGTCGGAACCGGCCGGATCCGATGACTATAGCATATAGCTGCCATAGGAACGATCGGTTGAAAAACTAGTTTTAGTAGGAAAAACTTTTTTGTTTTCAAAGCTATCGCTCCCAACGCTGGTATTTATAAGTTTTTAATGATTTCACATAATTTCACCAAGCCTTGTCAAAATCGGACAACTATATAGTATAGCTGCCATACAAAAGTTAGGTCTGAAAAAAAGTCTTAGTGAGAAAATTTTTTTGTTTTTAATGTTATCGCTCCCAACGCTCGTATTTATAAGTTTTTAATGATTTCACATAATTTCACCAAGCCTTGTCAAAATCGGACCACTATATAGTATAGCTGCCATACAAAAGTTAGGTCTGAAAAAAAAGTCTAAGTGAGAAAAACTTTTTTGTTTTGAATGCTCCCAACGCTCGTATTTATAGGTTTTCAATGATTTTACATAATTTCAACAAAATTTGTCAAAATCGGACCACTATATAGTATAGCTGCCATACAAACTGCCAGGCATATATCAAGCTCCAAGGGTATATAAACTTCGGTCGAGCCGAAGTTAGCTGGCCTCTATTTTTTTTAAATCACGTTAGCTTAAATAACTCCAGTTAATCGAAAAAGTAGAAGCAGAGTGACTTCAATGCTGGCACAATCAGGCCCACAGCCGCTTAACATAGTCTCCACAAGTGTGCCATTAAGCGTAACATTGACTGTTAAATGTAACATTCAATTTTTTATAGCTCTTAGCTCCGTACTTGCAATACTTGTTCAAGTGGCGAAATCGTAACTTCTGTTTCTTCTTCCCCAAATTTTTGTATGAAACTTCTCGTTACTTCAGATGTCCGTGTATTTTTTTGTTCCCTGCTTTGGCGCGCAGCCCCACTGTACAGTGTCTGCACTGTCGCTTTAATGAAGAAGGAAAAAACTGGATTTAGGAGCGGGTGTGTGTGTCGACAGACCCCAAGGTGAATTTTATTTTTTAGGTTTCGATGTGCTGACTAATTAAGCTCTTAAAATTGGTTCAGGTCCGAATTCAACGAACAGGGAAAATAAAGTCATTGGGTTCAGCAGCAGTAATAAAGGGTTACGGTATGCGTTCGGCATAATTTGGGAACTGAGAGATCAGAGAGGCGCAAGATCGTACACACATACGTATCGACGTTTGGGGATGTTATGATATGACGGCTCCAATTCATTTTGGTACATTCTGCTCACATAGGCACCTACAAGAGTATACATATATCTATGTATACATATATGCATGCAAATGTTCCCTGAACTGGTGCAAGCCAAAAAAACAAACTCCCGTCCGAGCCATTGACAGATCGGGAGCTGTGGGGACCAGAGAACTGCGACTGAATTGCTTAACCTGAGCACTGGAGCTGGGGATGCTGTCTGCATCCGACTGCAGACGTTTTCATTTATCTTGTCGCAGTGCAGATGCAAAACCCTACTTTCGTACACACGTACACATGCACATAACGTACATACATATGTATCTGGTTTTATGTTGTTTCCGAGAATCGACAAAAGTTCCCTCATAAAATAAGACTAAATGTGTGCATGGTCATGTGCGCGCCTGTATTGTGTGTGTGTGCACGCCCTGTGCGCATGTATTGGGGACTCACTGCCGGGCAGGCATCAGCATCGGCATCGGCATCTCGGTCTCGTCCATTTCATAGAGAAAAGAACTTTGGAATGACTTGAATAAGACGTTAAATTACAAAAGGCACATAATGAGAATGTAGGAGCGCCCAGCGAGCGCATTTTAAGGTCGATCCCAGTCTCGATCACGCTGCGTTCCCAGGCAGAGCCGGCAACTAAATCTAACGAGGCCGAGCTCGAAGATTCGTTGCTGGTGACTTTTTGAGAATACGAGCCTCGTCTCACCACAGGTTACCGAAGGGTACTCCGCCGAGCGCTGGCTACCTTCGCTTTGACAAATTTCTGAGTCTGTGTCAGCAGGTACTATGCAGATAGCGATGCAGATACCCACACTCTCGCACAACAACACACACTTCCACTCGGTTGCACACTTTTGTTCAGTTGTAGGTACTGAAAACATCTTACCTGTATTTTCAGTTGTGTTCCAAAGCGTGGACAGGGGCAGCGATGTCAGTTCAAATGTGTTTGCTAACGAATACAACTGGGCTATCGTTTCCAACTGCATAGCGTAATACGAGTGCACAAGGGAGTTTTGGCAAGAGGTGGCAAAATGGCACTGTTTGATAGCTAATAATAATCATTATTAAGCCCGATACATTTGAAATCAAACAAGTTTATCTTACTGAGTCCACCGATCGGTCCATAATATAGTCGGGAGCCATAAAATAGTCATCTGATTTTCACCAAGTTTTGAAAATCAATTGAAAGCATATACATATGTATAAATAATAATCACAGAGATTAAGACCGTTAAATTCTCAATGAGATCCATTCTCCGACCGATGGTTCCAATGGTATCCATAATATATAGTCTTTCGGTCGTTTCCGACATATTTACATATCGCTCACTTACTTCAATACTGACATAACTCAAAAAATACGATTTTTGACTTAATGGTGCAGAAATATTCGCTGTATTGTGTTCTATTTTGTTCAAAAATTTTCGTACTGATATCTCTTCTATTTGTCATGTGATATGAGAATATGTCGCAATATCATTTTGCAGGTTCATTCTCATGGTAATGCAAAAACCGCCATATCTCAGTTGTCCTGCAGTTGATATAGAACAAACATACTTCGGCTTTCAGTTAAAACATTATATTTTTAAGTTTTATTAAAAGGCATTCTAAAATAATATTTCTCTTGATTAACTGAAAACTAAAAGAACCATTTTTTCTAGGTAAAATCCATTGAGAACTTCAAGCGTGTTTTTCTCAAAATGGATTATTTTGAGTTATGCCAGTATTGAAGTAAGTGAGCGATATTTAATCTTTAGGACTGAGGGACTAGCATAGCAACAGACAGACTGCGAGACGGAAACAAAGCTCGATAGGCTGAGTTCGTCTCCCTGATCAGGAATGTATATATGGTTTGTGGAAATATTTCTACGCTTTAAACCAGGGCATTATCCCGAAACGAATTTCGGTTCCGGTTCCAGTACCGGTACGTCCCGAAATGAATGTTTCGGTTTAAGGTTCTATTTCGGTTTTCAATTAATTTTGGTTTTTGGTTACGAAACGGTACCCAAATTTTGGAGTTGTCGAAAATATTAACTATATATCGTAATATCGGTATTTTTGCCCAAAATGACGAATATCATTATCGCATATTTTTCAGCGGCGATATATCGGATATCGAACATTTTTTTGGTGATAATTTTCGTTGATACTTTTGTTTTAGCGTTCGGTTGCACTGTTGCGAATGACTGTTTCTTGTGCTCTACACATTTAAACAATGCAATAAAGTCTTAGGGACCAATGGAAGCTCAACACATATAAAAGCTCACTTAAAAGCAAAGCATGGAGATGCTCGGCTGAAATGCAGCTCATCAACGGTAAATCTAAGATTAAATGATTTTGAATTCTGGGAATTGGGGTCCTTTGTGTGTCAAAGTGGCTGGTATTTATGCATTTTTTCATATTGTGAATATTTATATCGTGATGCATATTATACATATCGCTCACTTACTTCAATACTGGCATAACTCAAAAAATACGACTTTTGACTTAATGATGCAGAAATGTGCTCGCTCTTCTGTACTATTTTATGCAAAAATTTTCGTATTGCTATCTCTTCTACTTTCCATGTGAGATGAGAATATGTCGCAATATCATTTTCTAGGTTCATTTTCATGTTGATGCAAGAACGGCCATATCTCAGTTGTCCTGCTGTCGATATTGACCAAACATACTTTGTCTTTCATAATATTTTACCTAATTAAGTTGAAACTAAAAGAACCATTTTTTTTAGGTTAAATCCATTGAGAACTTCAAACGTGTTTTTCTCAAAATGGATTATTTTGAGTTATGCCAGTATTGAAGTAAGTGAGCGATATGTTTGTAAGTCTATAAAAAAAGGTCATAAACAGGCTCGTACATGTTCAATCTCTGGAAGCTTTAATGTAAATCAATGATAATTATGTTTAAAAATCTTCGAATTTTTTTAGATCATAGTTCTGTTTTTCGAACATAACTTCGTCAAAAATCAATATATTTTCGTTTTTAGTTTTTAGTAATTTTGTATTTTAGTTAACAGATGCACGAAACTTTTCTCATAATTTGTGGGGTTTTTTTTATTGCATTTTTTGACATTTCGAAAATTTCGAATTTAAATGTTTAAAATTCGTGTTTTTAAGCAAATATTTTTTATTAAATGAAAAAAACTAACAATTTTTCTCATATTCTGAATTAAGAAATATAAATGAAAAGTGAAAATTGAGCGGCGGCATCAGGCTTGTTTTCTTTTATTTGCGTGCAATTTTTGCTGGTGGCTGTTCTTTTGTTTGCCTTTTTTAACGTTTTTTTTTTACTTCTTTTTCCTCTGTTTTATTGCGCATCATTGCAATGTTCTCTTTGGAAGTCAAAACCGACTTTTTGGTAAAGTAGCTCACAACCACCCATATCTCACTTTTTTTTGTTCACGTCACATAACCAAAAGACCTTTTTCTGTTTTAAGTTCATATTTCTATTAAAAATGCCATTGATCAAAGATATTTCCCTCATACTTACTTTTCGCATTTCGAAAAAATGTTGATTAATAATCACAAGTCAAAAATGAAAAGAACTTTTTGGAGTTCACCTACCAAAAGGTAGGTAATAAGAAGGGAGACACTTGACATAAACAAACAGTTTTAATTTTATTTTTTTGTTGCCAATATTCGCGTAGCTCACAACCCCCAGCGGCTCAGAACCCCCCCTTCTCCACTACATATATATCAAAGACATTCGGGCCTGTTCCGAGTTTCGCGTAGGAACAGGCCCCTTTAAATTGTTTTCTGTCTAAAGAAAGTCTAAAATTGTTCATCATCATTTTCACCAACAAATACAAAATAATATAACATTTTAAGCACAATTACTCAATATTCACCCTTTACAGTTACAATTATCTAAGTAATTGTAAAAGTAATTAAATTTTGGAATATTCACTGAATAATCATAATTCCACCTTACAATTACGATTATTAAAAAATCGTAATCATGAATTGTTTTTTCATTACATAAAAAATTGTGTTTATAGTAATGAAAAGCAATTAAATACGGGAAGTAATGAATACATTACAGCTCTGATCAAAGTGAAAGTATTTTTGAATGTATGTATGTTTGGTTCTAATGGGCGTTTAAACCGCTCAACCGATCTTCACGAAATTTTCACAGTATGTTCATCGCGATTAGGAAAGAGTCTGTGAATGGTCCAAAAACCGAGAAACGCAAAGCTAACTTCGTCTGTGCCGAAGTTTTGATAAACTTAAAAAAGCTTGTCTCAACGGTTAGCGGTTAGTTAGAAAACATTTATTATCACCCATGACCATGCTTGAGAGCGGTAATATTGAGAACAAAACAGTTTTTCTCACTAAAACCCATTTTCCGACCGATCATTTGTATGGCAGCTCCAAGAAGTTGTCAGCCGATCCGGTCGGTTCCGACATATTATATTAGCAGAGCGCATTCCAAATAAAACTCTGTGCAAAGTTTCAGCTCGATAGCTGCAAAACTGAGTGACAAGTTCGCGTAAAAAATAAATGTAAAATGTAATATTTCAGAGTGTATACAATAGAATAATAGGCCCTAGGCAACATATAATCAGTTCTCATATCCTTGATAGACGAGAGACAGAGGTCCGACCTGTAGGAGAGATTTACTTTTGAGACTTGCTGGAGCAATGGAAAGGATCGGATTAACGTCAATCAAGTGTTGAGCAAAGTAAAGTTTGCAACAGTACTGCAGCAGCATACATCTGAGGAGACCCTTTCGCAGGTATAAAGTTTATATAAGTAGGGTTTGCTACCCTTTCTCACATATATAAATTATTTATTTTATTTTAAGTAAAGTCCAGACGTCTCCGAATTTATTTATTTATTTAAACTTTAATATATACGCATAACACTCCCAACTTAAATCAATACCTTAAAATTTTTATTTTTATTACCTCACTCTTAAGACAAACCATTCTTAAGACTTTTGTATTTTATGCCTCAGTTGGAGGGCTACAAATGCCTAAAATATTAAAATTACATCAGTATAATTTAGATAATTTATTCCTGCATTTTACGACATAAACAGTCTAAGTTTTGGATAATTGTTACCTCAATTCAAGTACATATCATACCCTAAAAATTAGGAAACTAATCTTAGAACATGACATTCCTTAAAACTAAGACAATTTTGACCTAAATTTTAGGGCATAGTTTGCCTAAAATCGGAATGCCTAAATCTTAGGGCCCCAATGGCCTTGGTGCCTTTTTAGATAATTTTTCCTAAGTCAGGTCGAATCTGTTATGTTGAACTCCATATAAAAAAACTGCTTCGAACAGCTGATCAGCCATTTATTTAGTGGCATTTATTTTACTGATTTCCAGAACAAAAATAAATAATCACGGCGTTGCCACATCGTTAGCTTGTGTGGACTGCAAGCACAGCCGATTTGCTGAAATAAATTGAGAATAAATAACTTGCAGCACATTTTTCCGGTCAAAGTCGAACAAATTAGAAGCAAATGCAGGGCGCACCAAAATAGTCAAACAAATAATAAATATATAAGCACATAGAATAACACTCCTGGGTATTTTTTAGTGTATTGTTGGACATTGTGGCCATACTATAGCTTACAATCCACACGACATAAATAAGTGGCTTACTACAATATAATCAATCTTTTTATACCCTTGGAGAGGGTATATTAAAATTGTCCGGATGTTTGTAACGCATAGAAGGAAGCATCTCCGACCACATAAAGTACATATATTCTTGATCAGCTTGACGAGCTGAGTTGATATTGCCATGTCCGTCTGTCCGTCCGTCTGTTTCTATGCTATCTCCTCCGTCAGTTTTAAAGCTATCTTAACCAAACTTTGCACGAAGTCTTTTGGTACAAATACGCTGCACATTTGTCGGAACCGGCCGGATCGGATGACTATAGCCTATAGCTCCCATAGGAACGATCTGTTGAAAAACTAGTTTTAGTGAGAAAAACTTTTTTGTTTTCAGTGCTATCGCTCCCAACGTATTTATCGTTTTTATAAGTTTTTAATGATTTCACATAATATCACCAAGCCTTGTCAAAATCGGACAACTATATAGTATAGCTGCCATACAAAAGTTAGGTCTGAAAAAAAGTCTTAGTGGGAAAAACTTTGTTGCTTTTAATGTTATCGCTCCCAACGCTCGTATTTATAAGTTTTTAATAATTTTACATAATTTCATTAAGCCTTGTCGAAATCGGACCACTATATAGTATAACTGCCATACAAACTGTCAGGCATATATCAAGCTCTAGGGGTATATAAACTTCGGTCGAGCCGAAGTTAGCTGGCCTCTATTTTTATAGTTTAAGCTTAGTACTTAGACAAACTAAGTCGTCCGCTGGCTAAATTGACAACTTATTCCGATGGGTTACCCAGCGGACGATGCAGTGTGACTGCTCAACGCCAAAATACCACCCTTCATTAAAATACCACCAACTGTGTAACGGTCACACTGCGCTGATTGGCTTGCATTTGATTTTAATTAATTGTTTTTGCAAATATTTAGGAGTTTTTAGTGGAAATATGGAACGTAGATGTCATGGGTAATGCAAAATCTTACTGTTGCGCAATGCGCAATCAATGATTTTTGTCGAACTTTTGCTGCTGGCATTCCGACGGGTAGGTGTCGGAAAAATTACAAGCTATTTTTTCTTCTACCGCCCCATCGGAATTGTATCAGCTGTTTGTGTCTGTCAAGTTAGCGGCACTACGAGCTTTCCGACGCTGACGCACGGAAATTTTAGTTTGTCTGAGTTCCACCGAGCGTAAGAGGCCTGTCGGAATTTTACGAAAACTTTCCGACACCCTTTTTATACCCTTGCAAAGGGTACTATCATTTTGCCCAGAAGTTTGCAACGCACAGAAATATTCATTTCCCACCCTATAAACTATATATATTCTTGATCAGGCCGACGAGCTGAGTCGATTGAGCTTTGTCCGTCCGTCTGCCCGTCTGTCTGTCCGTCTGTCTGTTTCTACGCAAACTAGTCTCTCAGTTTTAAAGCTATCAGGCTGAAACTTTGCACAGAGTCTTCTTTTTACTGCACACTGATAATATGTCGGAACCGACCGGATCGGATGACTATATCTTATAGCTGCCATAGGAACTATCGGTCGAAAAGTGGGTCTTTGTGAGAAAACTTTTTTGTTTTTAATGTAAACGCCTTCCGCTTCAGCAATTATTAGTTTTATACGCTTTTACACAGATTTGGAAGTTTTGGTCAAAATCGGATGACTATGTCCTATAGCTGCCATAGGAACTATCGGTCGAAAAGTGGGTTTTATTTAGAAAAATTGTTTGTTTTAATGCTGACGTTCGTAAACTCATATTTATTAAAACATTTGCAAGGGTATAAGAACTTCCGCAAAGACGAAGTTAGCTTGGCCTTCTCGTTTTATATGGAGTTGACACCCAGCGAAAGCGATTTAGTTTGTCTGAGTACTAAGCTTTAAAGTTTAATAAAATTAAACTTCATAGCCAGGGAAAAAGGACCATTTTTTCTAGAATTTATATTTTCAAGATATGATTTTAACTCTCGTTGCTTGGACTCAAATTGAAACGTCCAGAGGTAATGTAAGGGTCCTGATTTTTGCACAATTCTCAAATAATGATTAAGGAAATGATGTTTAGGCTTATGATCTATAATGTGTTTTTCGAAATTTTGAATATCTTTTGAATTTGACTTGAACAGCAAAAGTAATTCAATAAGTTCAAGTAAATTTAAAACGAATTTCCAAACAATGTCTGTTGGTGGAGTTAAATCTCCAATCAGTGTTTTAAGTCTATAATTTAGTATATGGTTTAATGTAATAGGGGGTGACATATTGCCAATCTCGGTTTCGCCATAATTAAAATTTTGTTCTCGTAAATTAAGCGAATCCAAATCGAATATTTTCTGTGCCTTCCAACACGATATCCAACACAATAATTTTCGGAACTACTAAAACCGGAAATAAAAAGTATCTGAAATATTGTACATTTATATACAGCATATATTATTAGGAAATTGTTACTAGACTTTAAGCATACCAGAGACTAAAATTTGTAGCCTAAATTTTTCGCGTTTAGTCCACGTTTGATCTGCTTAGGTAAAAAATGGCCTAAATTGTTCAATTATAGTCCATTTTTGTGTATAAGGCTTACAGTTTCCTAAAATCTAGGAAGAACATTTTTCTGAGTATGGGTAAGTTCGACCTAATTACACTGGTTTACAAGCTTTTGCAACAGAGAAGATATCAAACTTTCTATATGTATAAGTAGTAGTAGTTTCATGATTCGATATTTTTGTTTCACATTTATCATTTACACAGTGATTTCTTCTGGGGCATGGCTTATAAAAAACCGTCAGCCCACCTCGCATGCTGCAATACGTCACTGCGTTCTCAGGTCGTCCTCTTGAACCGTGAAATACCACAGACATTTACAATTAGGACACAAAATTATACATATTTTTACGAGTAATAAATTACAGATTACAAATACTAAATTACCTAGACAAATTCGGTTATTGCAAGTTTCCTATAGCTAATTGCAGTCTCTAAGTAGTTCTTAAGTTTAGCCCAATTTTCGTCGCCCTGTCCGTTTAGTATTCCTATCAGTTCTTCCTCTGTTAGCATATGTTTTTTAAAATATCTCCATCGGAATTCTTTGATCGCCGGGCACCGACCTAGGAAATGTATCATGTCTTCCACCTCGTTCATATTACATAAAGTGCAAGTCCTTGTAGCAACACGAGGATTTGTGCTGCCTTGCAGGCATATGATCCCACCTCTAGCTTTCAGTATCCACATTATCTTACTTCTTGAAAATGTATCATTGCAATATGCA
This sequence comes from Lordiphosa clarofinis, assembly GCA_018904275.1. Lineage (NCBI taxonomy): Eukaryota > Metazoa > Arthropoda > Insecta > Diptera > Drosophilidae > Lordiphosa > Lordiphosa clarofinis. The sequence continues at coordinate 167,506 of JAEIGQ010000207.1, forward strand.
GGTCCTTTGGAGTAATCAAGCAGCCTATAAATACGATGTCCGCTACTTCTTGCCTTGGTCACATAGTCCTGTAGTCCTCTTTCTTTAAGTTTAGTCAGCAAATTTCCGCATTCTAGTTCCCATGCCAGTTTCGTCTAATTTCCTTCTAAATCTATTCCGCACTCGTTCATTTTGTTCAGCAGAGTATTATACCAGGAGACCTTTCTTTCTCGAATTTTGCGCGAAAGGATACTTGGTAGTCTGTCGCTTGTGTAGTCAAATAATGTTTTAGTCGCATATCTTAAATGCAATGCATAGGTGTAGATGTGGCCATCTTCCATCCCCGTCTCTATGGCTAGAACGTATGTCGGTGTGCTATCTGGTAGATTTAGAATTTTTTTGCAAAAGTATCGGTTGAGAGAGTCTACCTCGTCAAAGCAAGAGTTTCCCCACACTTGGGCGCCGTAAGTTTGAATACCTCTACAAGCTGCATTATACAATTTCCATTTTGCAGCGAGCCTGACACTGCCATTCAATATGTATATTTAGGCGCTAAACTCGTATCGAAAAATTTTGAAATAAATTCGATTTTATCAAAAAAAAAAAAACATATTCTATATTGAAGTCCCACAATTTGTATCTTATGAGCAAAATAAAAACTTTGTGCTTGGGTTCTCTGTAAAGTCATTCAATTAAACTAACATGAAAACAAACTTCGTTAGAAAAAGTTACTTAATATGGTCATTGACGTGCTGGGGGCGAACGAACAACTGATTTCAATACACCGGCCAAAAAAATCCCTGTGTTATCAGGGATTGTTTTTATACACTTGAAAAGTGTATTATAATTTTGCCCAGAAGTTTGCAACGCATAGAAGGAATCATCTCCGACCACATAAAGTATATATATTCTTGATCAGCGGGACGATCTGAGTCGATTAAGCTTTGTCCGTCCGTCTGTCCGTCCGTCCGTCTGTCCGTCTGTCTGTTTCTACGCGAACTAGTCCCTCAGTTTTGAAGCTATCGAGCTGAAATTTTGCATAGAGTCTTCTTTTGTCTGCACGCTGCTAATATGTCGGAACCGACCGGATCGGATGACTACTTCTTGTAGCTGCCCTACAAATGATCGGTCGAAAAATGAATTTCAATGAGAAAAACTAGGTTTTCCTCAATATTACCGCTCTCAATCACGGTTATGGGTAATTTTAGTGTTTTTAAGCTGATCTGCGAAGTCTGGTCGAAGTCGCTAGCCGTTGAGACAAGCGTTTTCAAGGGTATCAAAACTTCGGCACAGACGAAGTTAGCTTTGCCTTTCTCGTTTTTAAGTTCTATAAAACTTTCTGTTTATTGAAAACTTTTTTTTAAACTCCACGGCAAACTTTAAAAAAAGCTAGTTCTTTAAATTCATGCCACATTCTGTTCTTAGTGTGCATATTATTGAAATATAGCAAAGTTAACAATAATAGCATTTACAAAATTTTTATAATACTTGAACCCATTCGCTGAGCGAACTACTGTCAAGATTGAATTTACTATACCAGCGATGTACAATGGCTTTTAATGATGCTTCATCGCAATACAAAGAACTGAGTTCATCGACACACTCCTGCTGAGATAGTTCACGTCGAAAGTTGTGAAAAATAATCCAACGAAACCCTTCTCGTAAAAACTCCATTGTATCGACAAACGATACTAGCAGATTTTAACTATGGAAATTAGACTGAACATAATCGTATGGGATATTTTTTTTAATGTTATGTTCCTCAGGGCGACAAAAATTCGAAAAAATTTCTAGTTACCGTAGTAAGTTTGAAGTTGCTAATTAAATTTCATTTTCCCCTTTTTAATTTTACTTTTTCGTAGAAGTAACCTTTGAGATGCCATACATTTTCTGAATTAAAAATATATTTTTAAAAATATTTTTATATTCAAAGCAAAATGCTGGATATAGAGGATTCGAGCATTGAGCGTGTTCAGCAGCATACACCAATCATCTAACAAAAATCATCAATCAAAAAAAAAGTGTTAGTCTGCTGGTGAACGAACTTGTTAGAATTTTTAGGCAACAAAGTTATCGATATATTTTTGTTGGCGGAAGGTTTGAATTTTTGACAACAAACAGCTTAATATAATTAAGAACTGACCTCTAAATATTTATGACCGTCGTAACTACAACTGCTCCTAGAATTCACCTTGAATTTTCCTTAAGACTTGGTAAGCCGGTTAATGTTTTTAACTTTGTTGTAAGCCCAGCCCCGGTGGGTTCATTAAAAAGGACTCCTGACCACGCAAAGAAGGGTCTAAAAATGTTAATTTTAACAAAGTGGCAATGGGCTAAGAGTAGAGATGGGCGAATAAGGACAATTCGCTCCCGTTCCCTCCCGATCCCGACCAACAAATTTAAATTCAATATCGTCGTACTTGATCCCCTACTTCTCTCGGGTCCCGCTGGAATCCCGTCGCGAGCCCATCTCTAGCTATGAGTCCTTGAGCGACGCCCAATCGTGCAGCATGCCTGCCAATAAGGCAGTGACCCGTTAGGGCCAGGACCAGAAGTAAGATGTTCTCGATTTCAGGTTAAACGCGGACCCCGTGACCCTAGCTACAGCCCAAGTCGGAACCATTCTTCCGGAACCAGGCGTCGGGTTTCATTCCTTGTGATTATCTTGTAAGAGGATATGGGCGTCCCCATCAAGCTCTTATCTGGGAGGAGCTGAATGGTAGCGCCTTGACACACTGTGTTGAGGTGTCCATGTACCCTGATGAGGTGGTTACTACGCGTAGGGCTTCTCCTTTTTGGAGTTGCAGCTTTTCAAGATTCCCTCCTCCTCCGCAACAACCAGTAGAGCCTTCAGAGCCTTGCACGAATTTCCGTGAGCTACTTGCGAAACCACGTCATCTGCCAATTCATTTATTCAAAATTCCTTGTTTGTTTGCTTCTGACAGCTGTTTGCTATCGATAACAAATCATAATTAAGCAATTCTAACAAACTCTTTCTTTGTTAGATTCACATCTAACACAATCACGAAAAATACCAAACATGATTGCGCATCATGCCCGTTCAGCAGCACAATCTAACATAAATAGTCGATTTTTTGTCATCGATTTATGCTGCTGAACACGCTCATTTATTTGATTGGAGCGTTGCGGGTAGTGCTGGATTCATCAAGCTACCATCTAGAAAAGCGGTTCTTCTGCATAATATAAGAGGATTCAAATACACATTAAGGGACAGTCTAAACCGCACTGTCGTTCAAAATGATGGTGTATTGAAATCACTTGGGCTTACCATGAAACTGGGAAGAGCTTGAGGAAACTTTGTGATCAATATGTGTTCCTCAGAAAGAATGCTGGTAGCGATAAAGAGAAAGGAGTTTTATGGACCATTTAGAAGAACTTTTTGATGCTGCTTTAAAAAGTTCGATTGAATTAAGTCCTGATACTGCTTTTAAAAGACTGAGGTCCGATGACGAGGAGTCCCTATCTAGTGGAAGTAGTCGCCATCCATATCAAATGGATTTTGAAGAAGAGGAAAAAAGTACGCTTATTCTTATGAATACATTTGAATAACTACTTTTAATTGCAGTTTGCTTTTTCATATAAGGGACGTTCAATCTAATGGACATAAGTGTTCCCAGTTTCCGACATCTAAATAGAATCCACGTACTTGTATGGCGTTTGTGATTTTTGAAAGATGCACTGATATGCGCTCCGTCTTAAGGGATTCAGAAATCTATATTAAAACATTCGGATCGAAATAGACCTGCACCGAGAGCACTGCTGGGTTGTGTTAGCATACTTAAGACATTTTGAGCGCGTCTGATGATGCAGGCGATTGTAAGTAATTGCAGCAAATATTCGGGGGCAATTCTGCGCTGGCGTTGTCACACACTATTGTCAATATGTACAAATGCAGCCCTGTTTGCACATGATTCACGTCGAGATGTATGGCTAGAGCAAATCGCTAATTTGCTATATTCCCTTGACCAAACATTTGACCCTCAAATAGCTGAGCCCTTTCCTTTGCTTCTGCCTGGTTGCATGAAAGGGGCATTCTCTGCTCACCAGCCCACTTGCACAAATATTTGTTGAATGGCTTCGGGCCTACACTTGTAGCCATGTGTGCATATAGCCACTAGAAGTAGGAGCCGGGGCTCGACCGCATGATATCCTGCTCTACAGCTAAAATAAAAATAATACCCAGTATCAGGAGGGTGGTTAACAGTACAGAGCTGATGGTGATTTCGCACCTTAAGATCGATGGCTCTCCAAGCGGGAGTCCTTTTAATTAAGGGAGTCCTGTGAAAAAAGGGCAAAGTCTCTGGTACTGGCCGACTTCTTTCCATAATTAAGTTGTTGTGCGGAATTTTGGTAGCTGCATTTTCATACTGGGAAAACTGTACCTAAAAGAGAACTGGTCTGCCGCTAGCATTTCCACCAGCTAATATGCCCCATCGGGCGTCAGGTACGTAAACTAAATTAAGTTAACTTATTCGGCAAACAGTCAGACAAATGTTTGTTTGTAGGAGGATGCATACAGATGAACAAACGCACGCACATGCTTTGCATGCATTTGTGAACGGGCCTCGGATCGGCCCGCAGGAGCAGCCAGGAAGAGGATTATTCCTCATTTCTTCAAATCACGTACTTTGGCCATTATAAACTACCGATGCCGGATGCCGTCGAGTAATTTCTTTATAAAAGAGCATGAGCATTTTGTTTCATTAATTGAGCATGGGCACACACAGACGCATCTTCAGGCACACTCACTCACGCCGATGCCCATGTGAATGTGACGACACTCAAGAGAGTGCCAGAGTGGGAGAGTGATGGAGAGCAAGAGAGAGCTCTGAAGACATTGTGGGTGCGGTGCGCCTGACGATCGTGCGTACGCCTGCTGCATGACAATAACAAGAATCAAGTTGTTGAGATTGGGCTGGCTATGTGTGTGTATGTACTTTTGCATCTGCATGTGTGTGTATGTACCTGCTAGAGGACCAAGCCAAGAGATCCAGAGACTTTGGGTTTTTAGTGCTGACTAATCTTTGTTCGAAATGGCTAAATGTTGACCGAGAAGGGTTTATAGAATCCGGCGTATTCAAAACACTCGCTCATATAACGGTTGAAAGAAGTCAATCAGTTTTTCTCCGTGCCAGAGACCAAATACGGTTAACAACCTGTCATAATATTTACGAAAGATTAAATGGGATCACGGCCGTATACCAATGTGGGCGAAACCCCAAAATACCTAGAATTGTTTATAAACCAAAAATCGAAAATTGAATTTTCTTATATTTCAACATCTTCATTTATTTATCCAAATCTATTTCATCCCCTCCCGCTGCTATACACCAGAGTTCCCCAGCGATAGCCCCGGGAGCACGAACTTACTTGCCGAATGCTTGCCGAAGTAATACCTAATTGTGTGTTAGAGAGAGACACAGTCACGTTTTAGCGCTCTCCCCTTGGGGAACCCTGCTATACACCAATGCCAACAAATTTTCCAGTTACCATTGGATTTGCCATAGTCCTCTTTCGAAATGACCTCAGAGCCTTCTGCGATGTTTCTATTATCATCTCAATCGAGTCAAAACGGTGTTCCGGAGCGGACTCTTGAGTCAATGAGCCCAATCAGGTAAATAAGCTGGCACTACCAAGTTACAAAAAGAAGAAAATTATCGATTGGAAAACCCCGCAAAAAATTCCCCTTTCTGTTTGATGACAGTAGTTAGTTCATTTCATACCCCTCACATAGTAGTCCCATGGATGCAACGATTTCTCGAATTTCCAAAAACAATGTCCCCGATATAGTATTCAATTCCTTTTTCCTTTCGGTTTCATCTCTTCGATCGATTCAAAACGGTGTCAACGTTGTGACAAGCCAGGCGAGTTTTTGGCGAAGTGATCACGAATTACGAGTGCAAATTGAGCGTTTTTGGCACCAATCGGGATTTCACTTTTCTAAGGCCCAAATGTGTAGACATTATAAAAAACGGAGATTTTCCGTTTAGCTGTGTATCTCAAATAATAACGACTATTATAGACTTAGACAACTTAAAAAGAAAAACACCTGTCGCTATTGGTATTCAAAAAAATTAAATAATCAGATCAGGATGCATTTGATATGAAATGAGAAACAATCTTCAAATGGTGGATAACTTCAGAAAGTTCCGGTGCCAAATATATGATCATCTATTCATGGAGTATTGAGAGTACACAACGAAAACCAGTGAGAAAGTCGGTCAAACCCGACTATAATATACTCTGTACCAGTCTTATCCAAGGAGTCGCCGGAATCATGCAATATATATGTTGCTCTCTGTCTCTCTCTCTTAGATTGTCTGTGTTGAATAACTAGCGGTCTCTCTTAGATTGTCTGTGTTGAATAACTAGCGGTGTTGGTTGCAGCACGGATGGGGTGGGCGGGTCGTTCACTAGTCTATGTTCCCCATAACTTGAGAACTGTTCATCCGATCTTTATCTTTTCCTTGGTAAATTGATAAATAATTCTAATCTGTTTGTTCATACGGACGGAGGGTCAGACGATATATGACTATATCGACTCGGCTGTAGATGCTGATCAAGAATATATATACTTTATAGAGTCGGGAATGATTCCTTCTGCCTGTTACAAACATGCGCACGACTTTAGTAGTATTTTCAAGTAAAGTTTTTCTTTTTTAAATTAACCTTTTGTTGTAACGAACATTTTATAACTCTATTTTAAGTTTTTTGACAAAAAAAAACACAAATAAGAAAATGAAAAAAAATACTTTTTACCCAAAATGTTACGCATTCGTTTGGAGACTTACTTTCAGAGTTTTAGGCCAACTGCGAAGCATGTACCAACTGAAAAAGGGCCAACTCGACAGCACTGGCAATAAGAGTCGGAGACAGGCTGCGTGTGTGTGTGCGCCCATCTTCAATCTGCCCGCCTTCGCCGAATGTTGGGTAGCGTAGCGATAGTGAGCGACTGTGGTAGAGCGGATCGTGACCTGTGGCTGTATACACTTGTACTCACATACATCGCATGCGGCTCTGTGTGTGAGTGCGCGCGTGTGTATTCGTAGCTCTCTTTGTATCTGTGTGCGCATCTGTAGCAGTATCTGTGCGCATTGCTCCAGCTGAAGCAAGCGAAGCATTGCAAGAGCAAGAGCTGCTGCCGCTCAGTCAACTCGCAAGAAACACGGCAGCAAGACGCAACACACGCCCGTTATTGACTTTGTCACACTTAATTTATTTTTGTTGCCTGCAAGTTAGTACAAATTAAGCGATTAATTTAGGGTTTCGGGCGTTTAAGTACGTGCAAACTCGAACACAATTCGCGCACGGCTAGCTCCAGCCCATAGTGCGCGCCAGCGACGTAGTCTTTGACCTCAACGCGCCAGCTATTCTGAGATTATATATTTACTTATATGTTCCTACGCGCAGCCATATGTTCATCTCCACCCGCGATCACAGAGTCCCGAGACGAAAAATAAAAGTGCTAAAAATAATTACAGTTCTAATGAAGTTGCTGCCAGCCTGCTGCTGGGAGTGTATTTACCGTGAATAGTGCGCGTGCGCGGATCGCTCCAAGTTCGGAGCACTCAACTAGGACGACATTTTCCTACTTAAATCGTTCAGAACGCGTTCCACAATGCTCTTGTGTTTTTGACGTAATGATAATAATCAAATTACTGTGACAATCACAATCAGAATCAGGAGCAAGTGCTAAGTCTGTTACTCGCCAGTGAAAATCGCCAGCGCCCGATGCCGCAGTGCCGTCGGCAAGTGAGGATTACGATGTAACAATTCTCCCGCAATACAATACATTACGCTGTGAGTCTTTTATCACCTGGCTACGCGCACAAGAACCGGATACATTTTGCGGATACTTGCAGCCGGATCAACACTGTACTCAGTATGGACGCGTACGCATTACCAACGTACTTTCCCCTTGCGTAAGTTATCCGAAATAGAACAAGCAAATCGACAAGCAATTCCGCAGTTCAGTTTAAGGGTTTGAATGCTAGTGAAGCCTTCATAAAAATTAATGTTAAGAAAAACAGAAAAACAGTTTGCAAACAAATCAAGTTGTTCAAGTTGTTACCCGTTACTCGTTGAGTAAAAAGGATACAGCCGAGTCGATATCCTGTCCTTCCGTCTGTCTGTCTGGATCTCAGAGCAACCAAATTTGAAATGAGGAATGACATGTAGATCTGCACGCAGACCAAGTTTTATTCAAACTCTTGCCACGCCCACTCACGCCCTCCGAGGCCGTGCGTGCCCTAGCGGTTAGTGTGAGCGGCAAGTTTTTTGGGGCGGAAATGGTCGGAAAATTTCAGGTGCAGCAATTTCAGGGAAGGCTACTTACAAAATATATATTGAGTATTTTTAAAAATTAATTGTGGTATTCCTGAAAGCGAATTAGACTCTACTGTCATTTTAACATGGAGAACGATGCAAGATTCTGCACTTCAAGATCTAGTAATAAAAGAATTATTTATTTAATGTATTAAGAAAGCTAGCGATGTTTAAAGGGATAAAAGATCAGTGGTCTACAATGGATAGAGTCAAAAATGCTCTAGCCTTTAGACCTTGTGTTTGACTGGATATTAGGAGTAAAATTTTCCACAATTTTATACTGCTTCTTCCAAGATTCCAAGATATTGATTATGGTATTAAGGGCGTACGCAGGAGGGTGCAGGCTTTAAAGTATGCTTTGTAAATTTTCTATGTAACCAAATTTGTGTCAAATATTCTGAACAATAATCTTTCAGTTCTTCACAACCTGCGGTTCTAAATAATATGCAACAATGTTTTCGAGCGACTAAATGATCTTTATTGAAATTTCAGGGTTCTTTTATTCTGTTTTAGTTTCGGGTCTTCTCATAAGTAAATGATGTGTCTCTTCCTTAAAACTATATGGTCTCGTCTTTTTTCCAAATATTCTTTTTAAGCCATACAGAAAGAGTTATTTATCCCCTTGCTATATGAAAAAAAACACACAAATTTAAAGAGTATTTTTTAAAAGAACCATTAACGAACACCAAATAATATTTTCACACTAATTTTTCATAGCTCGCGGTCCATCGAGGAATAATATTTTTTCGAATTTTTGGGGTTTGCGGTACTTTGTATACTAGACAAACTTCAATTTCTTAGATCACAATGTCGCCCAGTGAGCAGAAAAATCTCATGTACTCTTTCTAAACTTAACCATCTTTGGCACTGAGATCAATCGGAGTGAACTCCACAGTTTGGTCAAATTTAATTTCTTAGAGTGACTTTATCAGGTCTGTTCTCAGTTCCACTTCGGCTTTCGTATAAGCTTTTGAACGTGTAAAGGAAATCTGTGGTTACTAGATCACTTCATTGTTCTACGAATTGAATCCACTTGGCATTGAGCTGTCGGTTTCAACTGCTTGAGCAATTCCACTATTACTGAAAGCGGATCTACTAGCCCTAACCACTTTTAATTCGTACACCACTTATTTTCAGCAAATTACTAGGCTCAGTAGTACATATTTAGGAGATAAAGGTAGCTGCAGCTAAATGACCATATTTTTTTGAAAGTTTACTTAATTATGTATTGTTCCTTACATAACATATAACACATACATATAAGCGAACACAATTTTTATACCCGTTACTCGTAGAGTAAAAAGGGTATACTAAAGTCGTGCAAATGTATGTAACAGGCAGAAGGAATCATTTCCGACCATATGAAGTATATATATTCTTGATTAGCATCAACAGCCGAGTCGATATAGACATGTTCGTCTGTCCGTCTGTCCGTCCGTCCGTCCGTCTGTATGAACACCTAGATCTTAGAGATGGTAAGAGATAGAGGTTTGACATGTATGGGACAAATGCTTCTTTTATCTGCACGCAGATCAAGTTTGTTTCAAATTTTGGCCACGCCCCCTCCCGCCCCCGCAATTTGGAAAAAACGTTATATGTCCTACAGTTTTGAAGATAGACGATTTGTTCCTTCTAAAAATAGTTAGTATTTAGCAAAATGAATCGATTTGCCAAAGAAATGATATAGACCGGATGAAGTTATGAGCAAAAAAGTGAACCAAGCCCACCGAGCTAACCCTCCTCTCACCCAAAAAAAAAAGTTGCATACTTTACAGATGGTCACTCTAAGAAACGCAGGAACTGAGTAACGGGTATATCGAAGTCGGTCAGAGCCGACTTTAACTTACGCTCTCGTTTAAATTATATTACATGAGACCACTTCATTTCTGTACAAAATGACTGCGACCATTATTAAAACGTACAGCTGATTCGAATTATCAAGAAAATTGCAAACATAAAAATGTGAACAAACCAGGAGAAGAACTAAGTTATTTAGAACAACAAGAAGTGAAATAACTGAAATCCTGTGCTTCTCTTGTTAATTTGATTTATTTTTCTGCGATGGATCGTGGTAGCCCAGTTTGTGAAGAAATTCGGCGGCTAATTACTGATAAGTTTAAATCAGGCAAGAGCTATAGGGGAATATGAAATGATGTTTATCCTCCGAGATCAACCGTGCAAAGTATTTTGAAAAACTTTAAAAAGAATGGCAATAATAACAAAAATGTAGCACACAGGAGTCGGGTTTCGAAAATCATAAATGGGCTGTGTCTGCAATAATAAAACAAAACCGTAGACGCACAGTTCGAGAAATAGCATTAAGTTGGTCTGAAAGTATTGGGAAAACTATTAAACGTGAATGGACGCGCCAGCAAATGAAAACTAATGTTGTTGTGTATATTTATATAACATACGAGTGTTTTTTTAGACCAAAGAAAAGCCCATGGTTACCATTTTGTCAAAAAGAAAACGTTTGCTATGGGCAAAACAGAGGCGGAACTGGGTACAAAGACAGTGGAACACCTTAATTTTTATCGACGAATCTAAATTTGATGTTTGTGTCGGAGATGATAGAAAAAGAGTAATACGAAAGAAAACGAAGGCATACAATAGACTTAAAGAGTCTTAAACGCACTGTAAAGTTTCCTGCAAGTGTTAGGTATGTGGAGTAGGAAATCTTGACTTTATAGATGGAACCATTAATGCTGAATAAATACATCAATATATAAATGATATACCGCTAAAAAACCGAAAAGTTGGCTTCAACCAAATCAAATTGACGTCATCCAGCCCTGACCTGAGCCCTAAAGAAAGTCTATGGGCATTAATGAAAAGATTGATCCTTGATCTGCCTGCGAGTATACAAAATATATGTCTAGTACATGTGAAACCTCTATCTCTTAGCAACTCTGAAATCTTACTGTTTGTACGGACAGACAAACAGACAGACGGAAAGACGGACATGGTTAAATCGACTCGGTTGTTGATGCTGATCAAGAATATAAAGAGTTTATAAAGTCGATAATGATTCCTTGTCCCTGTTACTACCAGCTTTAGTCATCATATATAATGTTATGGTATGCAGCGCATTTGTTCGTGAAGACCTCGTTCAGCTTTTGGTCTAGACTCTAGAGGGATATAAAATTGACGGAGGAGACAGCATAGAAACAGACGGACGCACTGACGAATTTGTTTAAACAAACTCAGCACGGCCTGTTGTTCACGAATACTAGAAGTAGCAGTAGTTGTAGTACACAGATCAAATATCAGCCCTTTCCTTAATAATATGATAGTTTCATATTTCCACCGAAACATACATATTTACGCGATAATATCATCTTGATATTTTTTTCAGATCAAAATATCCTTTTTGATACTAAATATCGTGATCTTTTTTTCTCTGAGTAAACCTTACTTGATACAAATTTGTCTACATATTTAAGTAGCTATAAGTGGCCTTCCAAAAAGTTTTCCTTCAGTACGGCTTAGTACTCAAATCAGTCATGACTTGGAGCAATTCCTACTTCTCAGGTCTGATTCATCACTGACAAATTCAGTACTGAGTCGTTGAGCTGCAGGGATTAATTTCAATAAAAAGAAAAGCCCTGAGGAATGAGAAGTCTAGCACGAATTGGCGAGACTGGCGTGCTTAATTAAGATTTATTTCTTCTCTCCAGTCCTTCACCTGTGATTAAAAATCGCCTTTTAAAAACCTCTCCCTAAAACGTCTAGCGTAATGGTAGTATGACGCTAAAGTCATTATGCGTTCAACATCTTCAACTTGTTCGATTCGCCATATATCCGTAGCATAGCTGCAGTTACAGTACGGTTTTAACAAGTTTTCCAGGTCATATTTACCGCAGTTTAGGACTCCTTTAATTTTCCATTTACATGTGCGGTAAAGTTCATGTTCTGTGTTAAGGTAACACCCATTAATTTATAAGACGTAACCTTATAAAGCTCATTTCCATTTAAAGTCCACTATTCTGCGCTCATAAATCTGCCTCTGGACTTCCGTACAACCATAATTTTCGTCTTTGCAGCAGCGGGCTGAAGATGCAGCCCCCGTAAACCACTCTAAAGTTTTTGTACCGTCTCATATCGCGGCACCGTACAAAACCCGTTTAAGATTTAGTACCTTCGTAGACATCCTCAAGAATACTATATTTATGCCTTTTGTTGTCTGAGATTCTATTCTATTTTGTGTAAATTTTATTTTACAATTTGATATATCTTATACTTTCCATGAGAGATGTGAGTCTATATTGCGCAAACCTACATCGGCTTTCGGTTAAAACTTTAAATTTCCAATTTTATTTATAAGCATTTCAAATTTATAATATTTTACTCAGGGACTAAAACCGTAACCCTATAACCTTTATTACCATAACCGGTTATCAGCACCGAAACAGAAACAAATCGGTTTTCTCCTACTAGAAAAAATTTCGATAAACGTAAACCAGTGCCGTGCTAATGTAGAAAACAGATGTTCGGATGTTTGTAACGCATAGAAGGAACCATCTCCGACCACATAAAGTATATATATTCTTGATCAGTATGACGAGCTGAATTGATAGCCTTTTGATACAAATACGCAGCACATTTGTCGGAATCTGCCGGATCGGATGACTATATCGTATAGCTGCCATAGAAACGATCGTTCGAAAAAGTAGTCTTATTGACTTCTTCTACTTCTTAGTTTTCTATGCCTTCACTTAATTTCACAAAGTTTTATGAAAATCAGACAACTATATAGTATGGCTGCCGTACAAAAGATAGTTTTGAAAAAACGTCTTAGTAGGAAACACTTTTTTGTTTTCAATGCTATCGCTCCCAAACTTGTTACTAATCAATATTATGTGCTACCACACAATTCTGCTAAGTTTGATTCAAATCGGACGACTATAGCTGCCATAAGAACGATCGGTCGAAAAAGTAGTTCTAGTGAGAAAAACTTTTTTGTTTTCAAAATTTTGTCAAAATTTGATTAATATATCGGATAGGTGCCATATAACAAATTGGCAGGCATATATCATGCTCCAAGGGTATATAAACTTCGGTCGAGCCGAAGTTAGCTTGGCTCTATTTTTTTTTTCTTAAATTTTACTTTAGGTGTTTTAAACATTGTCTATATTTTTTACAATCTTTTAATCGATTTTTTCGTCAATAACGTCAAAATAAACAATGAGCACGGTCGGTATCAAATGATTCTTTTATATGCTTGAATCATTCTGTATATTTTAATCAGCATCACCAGCCGAGCATAGCACTGTGCAACACTAAAAAGTTGATACGGTCGAGACCAAAAAATTCTGAAAGGGTATGATAGTAGTACAAAAACCTTCCGTGGGTTTGGTCTGGTTAGCTGCCGATTTCTTTTTATAGCACTTTGAAGTTTTAAGCATATGATTGGGACTTGTAACACTCTATCTCGTTAACTATTTGGAATTTCGCTTTGACGTCTGAAAAGAAGTTGTTGCTCTTGACTTGGTTTACAAAACATTTCTAAGTAACAAGTCAAAATAGTCACATCCTTAAACTCAAAATTGCAAAAATGTAGTAAATTCATCATGTTTTCCCCTCATTTTGTACTGTTTTTTCAACTTTTCTTGAAAACTATAACGAATTTGACCAAGCAATGAAGGACGAAAAAGTAGCATAGACTAACGTAAACATTCGGTTGGAACATACAAACTTCATTCGAATGGTCCTTCATATAGTTAAAGACCCTAAAAGATGAATAATTTCAACCAAATCTCGAAAAAGTACAGTTTTTGGTAGAAAGTGGCTGACACTATCAAAAATTTTGATTGTTTTGTAATAAATCAATAAAATTGTCAAAAAATATAACTTAAAAAATGTAGCTAAAGAAATTTAATTTATTTACTTTTTTACCGATAAAATTCGTTTCTTTTCGAATTTTTTTTGACAGTTTTTCATGCTTTTGGTCTTTTTACTATATCAAAGAGTACTTAAATGAAGTGTGTTCGTACTAACGGTTTGTTTTTTTTTAATCTAAGCAACAACTTTTACCTATATACTTGTGCAAATTTGTAACGGATTTCAGGAAAAAGTTGGAAAACTGAAAAAAGTTGTGAAAAATTTATTTTTTTGGACATCTTTTGTAATTTTAAGTACCAAGACGTAATTTTTTTGATTTGCTACTAAGAAATGTTTTGTAGGCCAATCCAAGAGCAACAACTTTGCTAAAGACACAAAAGCAAAATTCAATATAGCTTACGAGATATGGAATCATTAATCCTACACTGAAGCTGAAAAGTTCAAAGGTCAATAAAAAGAAAACGGCAGCTAATCAGACCAAACCCATGCAGCCTTTTTATACTACCATCACACCCTTTCAGAATTTTTTGGTCTCGACCGTATCAACTTTTTTGAGTTCAAAAATGTGTCACAGTGTAGTTAGTCTCTGGGACATAGTGAGAGTTTTAGTTTATTAGATTTTACATCCTAGCACGAAAAGTTGTTGACGTCAAAATATCATGCGAGAACAGTTGGTCAAAACAATTGTTACATTTCATAAGACTTTAGGAAGACATACATTTAGTTATTATAGCCGGCGTGCGTTGCTACTCCACCTCCTCCTCCTCAAGAATTTTAAACGAAGAAGTGAAGCTTCCTTGACAATTGCCATCTATCAAATCTTCATCTAGCTAAATTCGCGATTTTTTGACCTTTCGATTTTCACCATCCGTCTACTTCACATCTCTCATTACCTCATTAACCGACACCAATCAAATCTTTATAATAATCTGAACTCATTATCCAAATTTGTAAATCTCTTAATTATTGTTTGATCCCCACCTCTTTTTCACTCGTCTACATTGCCATTTCCCAAGATTGTAATATTTTGGACAGTTTAATTTCGTAAATACTCAAATGAAAATTTCTCGACTCTTCTAATCTGATCTACAACTCCCGTTTACTGTTGGGCCGATAATACTACTCTTCCTATACTTACCTACTATTGCCGTCAATCAAAACTTTATAAAAATCTTAGGTATTATGAAAAATTTGCAAATTTCATAATATTTTAGTCCGTTTAATCCAGAGCTTTTGCCAATACTAGTATAAAAATTTGTCAAGTTTTTCGGTTCTTTGTCTACACCTCTCATACACGTGTCTTCAATTGTCATTTATTCAATATTCATAGCTCTTAGGTCCTTAAAAATGTTGCAAATTTGGCGATTTTCTACTCCTAATATTTACCCGTCGGCTTACCCGTCTTTATGATAATCTAAATTCAAATGAGTATTTTTTAAATTTCTTGATTTTTTGGGCCGTAATTTGCAAGTATATTTAAATAAAAGCTATATAGCATATGTATGTTGAACTCCGGGTTATCAACTAACTGTCTGCCGAATTCCATCCTAATCCTTTCAGCCATTTGTGCGTGAAAGCGCTTTCATAAACACTCTTTTTAATTGTTTTAGCAAATTAAGATATAGCCTTTTACTCTTTCCTGATCGCCATGAATATACTGTGAAAATTTTGTGAAGATCGGTTCAGCGGTTTAGACGCCAATTAGGACAAAACATACTTTCACTTTTATGTATCGGGAGTGCCACAGAAATATCTAGACTCGTTTAAACGATTGTAATTCGAATATGAAGTGCTTTCATTTATGTGTGAAGTGACACTGAAATTTTCGGTTAGTAGATCAGATGGCGAAGTGTAAGCCAAGTAGATTTGAGCATTCGGTTCCAAATCGCTTAAATTCACCATCTGATCTAGCAGCCGTAGATATAATTTTTAATGTACAAACAAAGTTAAGCCATTTAAGTTTGAAATACAAACGATTATACCAAAATCTCAAACGATTTTTGTGTCACCCCCGTAAAAGTATGGATGTAGAGATTAAACATAATATAAAGAAACATAGTATAAAAACCAAGGAATCAAACCGAATCGATTTTCGGTTCCGGTTATGTTTAGGTTCAAGGTTCTGTTTTGGTTTTACTATTATTTCGGTATTACGAACCGGTACCTAAATTTTTAGTTCGGAATACCTGTACGTACCGTTAAAACAAAAACAAACATAGTTCAATAGTTTTGTGTCCATCCAATTTTTAGCGATATTTACACTCCCAAAAACAAACCTTCTACGCAAACGTGCCCTTCCCAAAGGTAAATATGGAAACTTTGTCGATTTGTTATCTTCTTGGTTTTGTTTTGGGAACGGTTTTTAGTCATACAATTACATGTATGAACCCACTTAGCCTCCACTTTCAACTGAGCATGAACCGAATCCGCAGTACCAGTTCGGTTCGACTTTGTGGCTCAATCAAACCGGACCCACAAACGAACCAACCGCCGTACCTTGCTTGAAAAATGCTCGGTTCAATGAATATCTTTAGTCAGCTTTCTCAGAGCTTCTAAAAGTATCTCAAATTCAACCGTTTGTAAATTGTCTAATAGTGCTAAATCGGAGTATTATCATTTTAAAATTATATCCAAACTGCATATTACGACTTCGAGAAGGAGATAAGCGATTGCACTTCGCATTGAACTGGGACTACTTAATTTGCGAATTGCCAAGAATCTGATTTAAAAAAATATCTCAACAATATCAGAATTTTGAAATAATCTTCAAACATAAAGGAACCGCTTTGAAAAGCGAACCTAACAAATTCCACGAAGTTTGTACCCTTGGTCACAGCTGTTTTTTTCATTAAGTTTCACTTGAAGCGAAATGGATAACCCAGGAACTTTTTGTTCAAAGATTATAATAACATTTTGATGAGGATCTAATAATATAGAAGCAAGATTTTCAAAAATAATTGGTTTCACGTTTTTCTATATCACAATACAAAAGTTTTGCTAAGCCAGGCTCTTTTTTTGAAAGCATACGATTTTACCAAATTACATTAAAGTCACCCTCATCTAAGTGCCAGTCAGTTGTTGCTCAGAACAGAAACTGAATCGGTTTGATTCCCTGATAAAAACTTAAAAATATTATAGTTAAAAGTAAAATATAAAATTAAAACTTTGAACCTTAATTATACTCTGTACCGAAGGTACATAGAGTATATTAAGTTTGTGCAAAAGTATGTAACAGGAAGAAGGAATCATTTCCTACTATATAAAGTATATATATTCTTGATCAGCATCAACAGCCGAGTCGATATAGCCATGTCCGTCTGTCCGTCCGTCTGTCTGTCCGTCCGTCCGTATGAACAAACAGATCTCGGAGATGGTAAGAGATAGAGGTTTGACATGTATGGGACAAATGTTTCTTATAGCTGCAGGCAGATCAAGTTTATTTTCAATTTTTGCCACGCCCCCTCTCGCCCCCGCAATTCGGAAAAAACGTTATATCTCCTACAGTTTTGAAGATAGATGTTTCGTACCTTCTAGAGATAGTTAGTAATTAGCAAAATGTATCGATTTGCCGAAGTAATGATAAAGATCGGATCAGCGGTTCTCAAGTTATGAGCAAAAAAGTACTACGCCCTTGCCCCACCCCCTCCCACCCATTCACAACTAACACCACACAATCTTAGAGAGAGAGAGCGAGAGAGAAAGGGTGAGAGAGAGAGAAAAAGAGAGAGAGACTTTGAGATGTGCGCAGCACCAGCATTGCATTCAGCTTCTACTCCAGGTACAGAGTATGTTATAGTCGGGCTTGACCGACTTTCTCACTTGTTTTAGATTGAAGATTATTAAAAATTAAAATCAAATAGTGTTAACTTTTAATTTGTATGCAATTACTCAAAAAATGGTTTATCAATTTGAGTTTAAAATTAAAAAACGATGCTTATTTTTTTTTTTTTAATTTTTCAGAAATAAGCATTATATTTTTATTAACTCATCGAAAAATCACATCAAAAAATAAGCATCGATTTTTAGTTTTGAATATTAAACTCAAATCAATAAATCACTTTTTGGGTAATTCTCAGAAATAGATTTCTTGTCAAAAAATTAGTCGGATAAAAAGCTTGCAGGATTTGTTTAGTCCTTTGCCTAAGGATAATTTTGGTGTATTCCAAACGATTGTGCGATTATTCTTTACCAATGATTTTTTTGATCAAAAATAGAAAAATAAGACTTAAATGAGTCCCTGATATAAAATCCTTATACTTGCAGGCAGATTGTATCTATAAATACGTCCATTTTATTTCTTAACAAATTTTATATGACCGCCACGATGTAGAAATAATTCAAAAATTAAATTTGATTTATTGGTTTCTACGATTCTAAGCTGCCACAGTGTCAAATTGTTGTATGGAAACACAAGTGACCCCGAGACGGCTAGAACTTGCTAGTTTGAAAATCAATTTGTGAGAAAATCCGTCAAGCTCGACTGTAATATACTCTGAACTTTCTTTTGGGGTAACTTGGCCAACGGATGGCGCCATTTCTTAATTGGAACAATGCTCCGAGGGATTTTCAAAGCTGACCTACAAATGGCGCCACTACTGTGATCCAGAAAGGGGAGCAGCGGCAGCGAACTTTCTTTTGATCATAACTTGAATATAGTTCATCCGATTAGCAAGGGGCGTGGCAAAATCAAAAATGAACTGATCTGCCTGCAGGTTTAAGAAGTATATGAAGTACATGTTAAACCTCTATCTCTTACCACATCTGAAATCCGTGCGTTCATACAGGCGGACAGTCGGAGATGGCTATATCGACTCGGCTGTTGATGCTGATCACCAATATATATACTTTATGGGGTCGGAAGAGCTTTCCTCTGACTGTTACATACATTTGCATATCTTCATGATGCCCTTTTACCCATTTTTAATCGGTACAAGGTATAAACAAATGTTATCTCAAAATATTAAAATGGCATCTCAAAATCTATCTCAGCTTGGCAAAAAGTGGTCAGCCGTGTCCCCCTTCCCTTCCCCTCGCTTCTAACATTTATTTTTGAAGTCTTCTAATGTTGGTTTCAGCCATTCCGGAATCAATTCATTTTTGGTACCCCTTGGGCTTGAGTTGATCCCGAATGGTTTGAGTTGTAAACTCTGTACGAAAAATACACAGAGTATACTTGGTTTTTGTATATGAGGGCTGGACGGATTTTTGCCGACCCGAAGAGCGGAATGGCAATTAAATTATCAAACGAGAAGGCCAAGCTAACTTCGTCTTTGTTGAAGTTTTTATACCCTTGCAAATGTTTTAATAAATCAGAGTTTACGAACGTCAGCATTAAAACAAACCATTTTTCTAAATAAAACCCACTTTTCGACCAGTCATTACAGTCATCCAATCTGGTCGGTTCCGACATATTAGCAGTGTGCAGTAAAAAGAAGACTCTGTGCAAAGTTTCAGCTCGATAGCTTTATAACTATAAGAGACTAGTTTGCGTAGAAACAGACAGACAGGCAGACGGACAGACAGACGGACGGACAAAGCTCAATCGACTCAGCTCGTCGTCCTGATCAAGAATATATATAGTTTATGGGTTCGGAAATGAATATTTCTATGCGTTGCAAACTTCTGGGCAAAATTATAATAAAAAATAATTTTATAAAAAACTTAGATTTATATCAGGATTAAATAGTTGGTAATGGTCGACCGGTAAATAGGACGCTTAGCCCAATTGGTCTCATTTCCACTTCCACTGTGGTTTCGTTTTAATAAGTATTATTTGTTGGTCGGTGGAATGAAACTTGCCAAATTACGCACTCGTTCTGTTGCTAGATGTACCTAAAGTGATATTTCCCTTGTTCTTTGATTAAATTAGAATTGTGAATTAAGTGAATTTGAATTTCCACTTTTTAAAATTTTTAATTGATTTACAAAGAATTTTTTATTTAATGTGTCCAGAATTTTGCCACGCCAGGCAAAACGAAAAATTAAGTCGAAAAAGTTAGCCTCTCTCATTTTCGACTGTTCCATTTTGGATCGTTTCGTTTGGAGTTGTGGCTTCTCTCAGGATGTATCTATGGCCTGTCTCGTTGGGCCGGTGGTTTGCAAAAAGTAAATAGAGAGCAATTTCATTCCGAATTAAGAACACGAAATCAAAACCGAAGCGGAATCACCTTCGATTTACTTTTCAAAAAGTAGTGAAATTGAGAATATGCCTGTATAAGCTTAGATTATCCTGAAGATTTATAACAGTTGGAAATTGTTGACGGGTAAATAGGAGGAGGAAAAAACACCCGAAATTCACAAATTTTTATAATGCAGTCATGAGGACGTAAATATTTAGTTAAATAGAGCGTCCAACTGTCCGAACAATCTCGATATTTGCTTAAATCATAGATGTAGATCAATTATGAAGATCGGTAAATAAACGGTAGGTAAAAATCGAAACTTCTCAGAAATAACCAAAACTATTCAATTTCACACTGGTGAACGGATAGAAGGTGAAGACCAAAGGTGCAAAATCGCGAAAATTGATCACTTTTAAACTGAGTTCAGATCGATAAGGATGGCAATTGTATTGTGGACTTCACTTGTCACTCACTTCAAATACTAAAGAGGCGTAGGTTCGCGCAACAGGAGCGCTAGTTTTTATTTAATACAGCGATCCTTAAATCGGGCTTTCGTCAAAAACGTCAAAATATAAAATGAGTACGGTCGGGATCAATCGTGCTGGAAAGGTACATCAGATAGTACAATACATTAATGCTTTATAGGGTCGGAGGTCGGTGCAAGTAAAATTTTTGGTTGAATTTGCAATTCCGGCTTTGACTGCTTAACATTGAATGCAATTTCCACAAATACAAATTCGACATAGCTGCTTTTCAAATGCTAAAAGCAAAAAACGAATTACACAATTAGGCTTAGAATTTTCGAAAGTATTTGGGTGGTGCACAAATACCTTTCGATTCGGAACCGGTTTGCATCCCTGGACCGAAGTTCAGTCTTAGTAATTGAAACTGAAACATTTCACAAAAAACTGCGTGTCCCTTCCCCATTCGCTCTCCACTCCCGCCTGAAGAACCGCTCATGCTCAGCGTTTTCGTTAAACGAACTTAATTGAGACTTCAGCTTGGTCAGATATGTATAATAATACCAAACCGACCCGACCGCAATCAAGAGCTTTACTTACATTCACATGCTTCTTTTACCTCAACTCGGAGACAACGACTGCCGAAGCGTCGCCGTCATTTATTTCACTCGAGTTGTTGCATTTCGTTAAGGCTAGCGATGTGCGCGTGAGCGATTTAACTCTCACTCACTCTCCATTTGCATTGCATGGATGTAAATCTTTTTGCCTCCACTACAGACACAGTATAAAGCACAAATAGGTCTATCGGTAAATAGGTGGAGTTTAAATATTAAACTGATCATTAGGCTCCGGCTCCAGTATGGAAGACTCAAGTTGGGCTAAGCTCGGAGGAGTGTGACTTAAGAAACCGGGCCTTCGAATGAGGATTGCAACTATTGTCATGAGTTGTGTGTTGAGAGAAATTACAGGCTGGTTTATTTATTTATTTAACATCCTAACGCCACAACTCAGGGGGGACTTTTAATAAATATCGCGTTACTCACGAAAGTTAAATTAATACATTTGAAAATTTACAAGTATCAGCATGAATAACTGAATAAAGAAGCTTAAAATCTATGATTCTAGACAATCCTCAAACAAAAGAACAGAATTCACAAAATTTACAAAATAAATAAATCTTAATGAAACTATTTTAAAACAAATAAAAAATAAATAAACCTTAACTTAACTTCATAACTAACTTTTCCCCTTTTCTTCTTTCTTAGGAGTCTAATACATTTTGTAGGTGTGGCATTAGTTGTAGTTTAAACTACGAGGCCTTTACCATGTTTTTTAATTTATGTGGAAGATTATTCCAACTGCAAACAACATATATAAACAAATGTCTTGTCTATCCTGTATCTCGTGCAAATTATATTTTTCGCTCTTCTTGATGCACATGAAGATGAAAAGATTCGTTTGAGAAAATTATGTTCTGTAGCATTATCCAAGCTCGAAGGGTTGTCCAGGATTGTGAAGAAAGATTGCAAATTTTGATTGCAACGTCAGATATTCTATCAAAGCAGCAAATATTTATCTTGCAATATTATTCAACGCTACTTTGAGTTTGTGCTGGCTTCTTTCGTCTCTGTACCCATGACTTCAATGCCTTAAAATAGTCAGAAAGTCAAGTAGGTTCTAGCAATCAAGAGTCTTACTTTAGATTATATGAAGATTTTGGTAATATGCAATTGTCTGGAAAGTGCGGACATTTTCCGACAGCAGTAGTAATGTGATCTTTCCAAGTCAACGTTTGGTTAAAAATCAAGCCTAAGTTGCTTGCACGCGCCACATAATCTATGGGTGAATTGTCAATTAGAAGTTTTGGCAAGCCATTAGTATTAATAACTTTGTTACCTATTAACCTGCATTTTGATTTGGACTCAGACAAAGACCATTTCGTTTAGCCCAATCATTGACTTTTAAAAGATCACTGTTACATACTTAGACACATTCGGCAAACTTGGACATGCATAGGACGCCTGACATGTAATTGGACAGATAGGACAGATGGCAAATCATTAATATACACAGAAAACAGAAGCGGTCCTAAGATCGATCCCTGCGGAACACCACGTTTCAGGACTAGGTGCGTGGAAGAGGCATAACTTGTTGACGTCGATTCCAGAGATATGACTGAATAAGGCTTACTGCAGTTCTAGAGTAACTGTACATTCTGCTTACGCTTAACGCTTTACTCTTGTCTAATAGAGTCAATAATGAAACGTTCCGAATGTCTTCAGTCACCTTTAAAATAGCCGTGGCGCAGCTTCTTCTTGTACACTGAGAAAAAAAATCAATTTAAAATCTAGATTGAAAATCTGTTTTTCGAGAATCTTGCAATCTTAATAAAACAAGATTGAAAAACCTTGAAATAAGCTTAAAAATCTTAAGAACAAGATTTATCATCTTGCAACTTATCAACCATCTACAGTTTTCTGTAAAGCTTCAGTAAAAAAAACTTTATGATATACATAAATAGATTTATTTTTTTAAAGAAAAAAAAAATTAAAAAAAAACATCCCACCCCTCCTGGGACTCGAACCACAACCTTTCCGCTCCATGAAGCTTTTGCCATCCATTTAACTAACTCGGCTGTTAGACGTAAATTTTTTACGCAGCCAGTTGCAGTATAAGAACTCAGCTAGCAAAAATCATTGTCGTGGGAGTTTTTATACTGCGACTGGTGGCGCCTTACAAATGACGGCCAACAGCGGAGCGGGCTGAGTGGCGATGCAGTGTGGTCTCAGTCACCCTAGGTACTCAGTTGAAGTTCCAGTACCAGCGGATTAATAATTAACATTTATATAAGTTCTTCAGAAAGAACAAGATGATAATAACTAAAACAAACAACAAAAAAATAAAAAATGCTTAATATAATTAATTTTTTTTTTTCATATTAAGAGATGAGATTGTTTTTTATCTTAAAGTCCAGTATAAACGATCTTTATCTAAGATTGATGGACTATGATTAAAATTGAGAATATAATCTTGGGTTACGATTATCTGGTCTTAGTCGAATTCTGACACCTTTTTTCTTTGATTTAAGATTATAATCTTGATTTTGGATTGATTGTTTTCTCAGTTTCTGGGACAGACAGTATTGAAGACATAGGTTATGAACGACAGTAGCTGGGTAGAGTTATTTTAATAAATTTGGGGCTATGGCCATCTAGACCAGTAGCATTTGATTTTATATAAACTATCGATTTTAAGACAAATAAGGAAACTCCGAAAAGTGAGTTCACTCGTGTCAACGAAAACTTCACGCACGCATCTCTAGTGGAAACCAGTTTTATAACTCACTCACACAGTAGC
Source organism: Lordiphosa clarofinis (assembly GCA_018904275.1). Taxonomy (NCBI): domain Eukaryota; kingdom Metazoa; phylum Arthropoda; class Insecta; order Diptera; family Drosophilidae; genus Lordiphosa; species Lordiphosa clarofinis. The sequence continues at coordinate 191,612 of JAEIGQ010000207.1, forward strand.
ATGAAGCTACGGCTATGCCACTGCCTCTGCCTCTGCCTCCACCCATACATATGTACAAACATATATACAAGAGCAAATATGATAACATATTTCTCTTGTTTTCGGATGTGTGTGTCTAAATTCCTTTAAACTTTATAATGTTATTAAGTCATCAGCGATTCGGGACCTAGACGCTGCCCGCTTGGTCTGCGGCAGTTCTGCGTAAGGTGCTCCAGACTGCCTGGGAGATCGGCTCTGCTCCGCACCCACATATACTAGAATGTAATTGTCGACATCCGATTACGAATTTCAATAGAAGCAAACCATTTAGCGCTTGAATAAGAGGCTGCAAAGGCAAAATGAAGCCATATAAATTCTGGTCAACTGCCCGAAAGTTTCGCAGACACGAGATTTGGTTTTATGAGCGCTGGGCCGTAATTGGCTACCAATAAACAGCTTTCCAAAGTGGCAGTGCCAGTTGTCATGCTAATCAAGAACCAATAATATGAGGGTGAACAAATCCCAGAATCACTGCCTCGGCCCCAAACAGGGTGTCCACTTTAATTGCGTCACTGTTCGTCCCCCTGACTGTTGATCGTGGCTAATGACGTGCAGTGCGAGGGCCAAAAGTCAAGCAGAACAGTACGGCGACACGAATTAAGCTCACAAGGATACTTAGCAAAAAATGCTTATGCTTTTAATTTCTCTTAATTGCCACAGCACGGCCAGACTTCAAAAACAGCGCTAATGAAACTATAATAAATCAAAGCCAGGCTCCTTCTTGTAAGGCTGTCGGGTGAAGCCGAACCTTCTTTTTGCCTGAAGGCTGAAGTGTTAATCTGCGGTCTGAAAATGCGGTGTAGAATTGGCGTGTATGTGTGCATTGATTGTAGCGAAAGATATTCGAGGTACATTTGTATTCGGCAGTTTAAAGTGTGTCCTTATGATTGTAATAGAAGAGCAGGATTTGGCCGCTTTAGCGCGTATTGACTCTGCGATCTAGGGGTTCATACAGACAGACGGATGTGCAGACGGCGGGGCAAAATAAATACATCTTGGGGTCGCCGGTCTTCCTTCGTTATGTATTGCCTGTACAAAAAAGTTTTAAGGGATTTTTTCCAGATCTAAGCTCTGTTGAGCCAAATTGGTTACAAGTATTGTCCATCGCTGGCATCTACTTCTTCCCATCTTTCCGGCTATTTTCGGATGTCAACACGAAAAAACGAGTCGTCCCTTGATGCAATACACGAATCGATCCAATTTTGGAGTTCTTCAGAAGAGCAAAAGTGCTGATCCGCAAAGGCATGCGTAGTCTACGAAAACAAACAGCGGTCGGAAGGGGCAATGAATATTCGGCTTTGTCGTCGATTTTGAAGTCTATACCAAAAAACCAGTTGTGGAAATTGATAAGCTTCTTGCAGGATTCGATAACCTTCAGCTGATTGTAAGAAAACTTTTTCCGCAAATTGTGTTTTGTCAGCACAAAAGTAGACTTCCAAGCACACAAAAATTATGTGGCTTACACTTCAGCCTATTGATGAGGACTCAAAATTAAGTTGGTTGCAACATTGTCCGATTCGATTAAAAACCTTTAAATCTTTTTGTACGGGTTATATTTACTCTACACAGAGTCAAACAAAAACCTGTTCAGAAATAAGAACAAGATGGTCTCGAAATTCTTGCGAACAAATGTTCCAAATATTCCTGTAATGAGTAAAGTTGTTCTCAATCGGATAATATTTGCTTTAAACAACACCAGAGATAGAGAGAGCGATTGAGAGCGAGTTGGCTCTCTTTTTGATCTCTCTTGTTCGACCCCTCAACCAAGCATAAGTAGCCCTCTAGATATGAATCTGCAAAAGTGTACAACGTCTGAATAGGCTAGCGCGTCATTCCATACGTTAAGGGCATAAGGTACCGAGTTAAATTCCCAGTCAAGTTCGAACAAATTTTTCTCTATTTTCCTGAAAAATCTTTAATGAAACGTGTCGGGTGGAGTGGGTCGTTAAAGCGATTTTTCTGATTCCTATGGAATGTATGGGTGGATGGAGAACCAGCAGCGCGCAGATCTAGGAGCCTCCTTTTACTTCCAAACAAAAGAGGTATGTTCCCGTTCCCTATTCCACCCAAATGTGAGGAATCCGCTCACACCTGGTCCAAACTGAATCAGATTTTTTCCCCAGTTGAGTTTAAAATGTATTTATAATTGAACAATATTAACTCAAATCGAGAGCTCAAAAAAGATACAATATCAACTCAATTTGAGATTTTGATTTCTGAAAAAAGTGATCTTGGTCGCGTATTTTCAGTATTTTTAGTATGTGTCGTTTTGCAAAAGCGAGGTAAAACCGGCAAGGGCCTGTGTTGCGCAGCCGGTCGAAACATACCTTGAAACGCTGAAATGGGCAGTCCTACCCCACCCGCCGTATAGTCAAGGCTTTTCCCCTTCCGACTACTGTTCGTATACGACGCAAGACCTTGTGGATCATCACTTTTTTCAGAAAAAAATGCAGCCTATCGTGCTTGATATCAAGCAGTTTCTTAAATCCGAGCCGAAAATACTGAAATCAAGAACGGATTTTCAAGATTTAAATTCTTGGTTTTAAATTAGTCAGCTTCATATCAAGCACAGATCTTCTTGGTCTAGAATCAAGGTCTCGAACTCAAGATTAAATCTTTTGGAAATTAATCATGAATAGTCTCAATTTTTTTGTCTTTTTTGCCTGTTTGTGTGTCTTCTAACTTAAATTGTACAGATATATTCAAACTTTGGGTGCTATAAAGTATGCTATAGTCGGGTTTGACCGACTTTCTTACTTGTTCTTCCATCTGAACTGGTTTGCGGCAGGGAACCGAAAAGAAGCGATTAAAAATCAGAACCAGAACCGGAGCCGATGTTTTTAATTTCTTGTAAACCGAAAGGAATAAAAAGAACATAAACATTTTACTGGAGCTGTTTCGGTACTAAGTGCAACAACTACACTGCAAATCGGGCGCTTACTTTTGGGGGCTTTTACGGAATTTGTTTAAATCGGAGTCTGTCGTAGCAAAGCTTTTGTATTGTGAAATAGAAAAATGCGAGACCAGTCTCTTTGAAAATCTAACATTCTTTAATCTTAGACCATCCTTAAAAAGTAGTAATAACTTTTGAACGGAAATGTATATTTGTAATTCATTTCTTTTCGAGTGAAACCTAATGAGGAAGGCAGCTCTGGCACAAATCCTAAGCAGATTCTTTGTTTCTTTAGAACCAAAACAGAACCTTTTGCCGAAGCATAAGTTTCGATATTTTACAGAGCCGGAACGAGCCGGAATCGACGTACGTTCGGCTTGATTCGTTAGTTTACGAATTTGTTTTCAATAAAAATATCTCCGTAACTAAGCCTCGTCTAGCCCACCAAAACGTAATTTGCGGACTCGCACAAAAGTTTCTTATTAAATTTTAAAAACACTTTCAAACATTGGACATAAAGAAGAAGGCCAAGCTAACTTCTTCTGTGCCGAAGTTTTTTTTTGAATTATCAGACTAGCATTAAAATCAAACATTTTTATACCTAGAACCCATTTTCCGACCGATGCACAGTGGCCGGTTTCGCTGACTTAGCGCTGCGAAATCGTAACTTTTGAACGGAAAGCGATATATGAAAAATTGCTAAGGATATGTTATAGAGGATTTCAGTACCCTTAAAGGAAGTTCGTTATTGTAGGTCAACAGTGAAACTTAGGATCGGCTGCCAATTCTCTATCACGCTTCTCTTGGAATTTTCCAAACATGTCTTTCCGTTCAAAAGTTAACATTTTTCCAACTCGAAACCGGCGCACACAGTGTATGCATGCATATTAACATGTTCAAGTCGCTCACACTCACAACACGCAGATCGGCGCAAGAGCACACTAATTTGTTTTTAATAAGAAATATGCATTTTAAAAAAATGTTCACACTAGAAGCGTGAACTAGCGTGGATGCTCTTTCAGCTGTCCATCAAAGTGGGAAAATAAGGTACAAAATTAGTGCTTCAGCAAAACGACAATAACTCAACTAATTAAAAATATATCGTTTTCGTATTTATTTTTCTTCAGAATTGATGCATCTTTCAAAAGCTAAACACCAAATTGTAATCGGAATTTCCGTTTAGTTTTTAAACGTTCCCAAATGTGACATTTGAAACCAAAACGAGAAAGGCAAGGCTAACTTCGTCTGTGCCGAAGTTTTTATACACTTGAAATCGCTTGTCTCAACGGTTAGCGACTTTGACCAAACTTCGCAGATCAGCTTAAAAACATTTAATATTACCCGACCGTATTTGGAGCGTAATATTGAGAAAAACAGTTTTTCTCATTAAAACCATTTTCCGTCTTTTTGAGCTACAAGTATCACCATCCGTTCTATTAGCAGCGTAGACAAAAGACTCTGTGCAAAATTTAAGCTCCTAGCTTCAAAACTGGGACTAGTTCGCGTAGAAACAGACCGGACGACGGACAGACGGACAACGGACGGACAAAGCTTAATACTCCTCGTCATGCTGATCGAGAATATATATACTTTATGTGGTCGGAGATGATTCCTTCTATGCGTTGCAAACTTCTGGGCAAAATTATAATACACTTTTCAAGTGTATAAAAAAAAACACAAAAATTGATCAGTTAAAAAAATTGTTCAACTTTAAACCACTGTAAAATCCAAAATAATCGATAAAATTCAATAAACCATACATTTTCGGGCTATCTGGGGTTTCCTTTATGAAATTAAATTAAAGCGGTCGAAAAAATCGATCAAAAATTTATAATTCTTGCAACGTTAAATTCGCCAAACCGGCCACTGTGCGATGCTTTCTTTTGCAGATACAAGATACATTCATCCGATTTTGACCAAACTGGGGGAATCTGTTTGAAAGCATGTATTATTGGTGTTGGCAGAGTTTGGGGATGCTAACATTGAAAACAAAAAAGACCAATTTCCGACCGATAGTTCCTATAGCTATGGGAAGAAGAAGAAGAAGTACAAATAAGTTTCTGGCCAAAGTTTCTGCTCGAAAGGCTCTGCGAGACCAGATTCCATAGAAATAGACTGACGAACTGACAGACAGTCGGACAAAGCTAAATCGACTCAGTTCGTCGCCCTGATCAAGGAAATAAATATTTCTATGCTTTGCAAACTTCTGGGCACAAAATGTAAAAGGTAAGGCAAGGGTATAATAAGTAAGAGGAGCAAGAGAGTCCGTCAAAACGCCTCAACGATTATGAATCTAGAAACAAATCATTTCTCAGCTCCTAGAAGCGAACTCCAGTTTTTGATTTGGGAGGAGATGGTCCACATGTTTGTAAGATGTTCTATATCCCATCCATCTTATCCATCTCGTATGTTTGTTCTTTCCCAATTTAAGGTATTCGGAATTGCAGTTCCTGGCATCCCGGCGAGCCGCGGCCGCTGCTGCCGCGGCAACGATGCTGCCCGGCTCCCCTGCGGGTAACCTGGCGCACACAGCTGATGTTAGCAGCTCCGTCTCAGTGCCGCCTGCTACGCCTGCGTGTGAGGCAACGACGTCGGACTCTGCAGCCACACCCGCTTCTACCCTTGCACCCATGAACAACGGAAACGCCAGCGGCCATGCATTGATCAGCAGTCCTGCCGCTGGACACCTGCATCACCACCAGCCCCAGCACCAACACCAACATGTCCATGGTCTTGGAGTTGGTGTTACTGGGCAGCCGCAAGCACACGACTTTCACCCGGCCTACAGAATCCCCGGGTACATGGAGCAGTTTTACTCACTGCAACGGAGCAGTCCCACCGCGTCTTACCACGGTATTTAGAACCCAGCACAATAAGTATGGCAGGGAAAGTGACTTTTTTACCACCCACAGATCCGTACGCCTTACACTTGGCTGGGCTAGGACTGGGCTCAGGCGAGTACTTGGGCGCTCGGGGCATTGGTTCGCTAGGCGAACTGCACCACGCAGCTGTAGCAGCAGCTGTGGCAGGATCTCTGGCGAGCACCGACTTTCACTTCAGCATCGATGGAAACGGCCGGCTAAACAGTCCCCGACCAGGGGGCGGCAGCATTCGGGCCAGCATTAGCCGCAAACGCGCTCTGTCATCGTCGCCATACTCCGATTCCTTTGATATCAACTCAATGATTCGAATCTCGCCGAACTCCTTGGCGGCCCCCTTCATGAACGGATCGCGGCCAAGCAGCTCGGCAAGTGGATCTTATGGCCACATATCGGCCAGTGCCATGAGTCCTATGGCGCATGCGCACACTACAATGGCGCCGCACTTGCAGCAGCTGCAAGCCCATCTATTGCGAGCCAGTGCCGGGCTTCTGCACCCAATGACACCGCAACAGGCGGCCGCCGCGAGCTTCTCCATGAGCCAAATGGCCAGTGCCGCTGCCCTGGGCATGAACGACGCTCACGCTAACGCGAAGGAACTGACATTGGTAAGTCAAGCGTCGACATCACCGGCTGTCAGCGCAGCCGCCGAGGAATCGAGCTCCAAGGTGACCAATTCAAGCAAGGTGAGTGTGTGCGAGTTTAAGGCGCACATCAAATGACAGTCTAACCGACTTGATTTCAGATCTTCGACGAGGGAAACCGCAATGCTCGACCGGCGAGGAGTAAGCTCATAGAGCAGCCATCATCCACATCTGACAGCGTAGCCCAAGTGGAGGCGGATAGCGCCTCGTCAAATGTGGCGGAGCGGAGACAACGCGGCAAAGCTGCTGCCTTGGCATTTGGGGGAACCGCAACTGCCAACGGAATCGGGCCGAGCGGCCACTGTCAGTTGAATGAGTACGACTGCGCCACTGCTGACACCACGGACATCAAGGACGAGCCGGGCGACTTTATAGAAACCAACTGTCATTGGCGGGGCTGCGGCATCGAGTTCATCACGCAGGACGAACTGGTGAAGCACATTAATAACGATCACATTCAGACCAACAAGAAGGCATTCGTCTGCCGCTGGGAGGAGTGCTCTCGCGGCGAAAAGCCCTTCAAGGCGCAGTACATGCTGGTGGTGCACATGCGCCGGCACACGGGTGAAAAACCACACAAGTGCACCGTAAGTTGGAGTGAAGGTGGCATGATTGCGGAACAGCGCCCATTAAGTCTCTGCTTCCTCCACAGTTTGAAGGCTGCTACAAGGCATACTCGCGCCTGGAGAACCTGAAAACACACTTGCGATCGCACACTGGCGAAAAGCCCTATACCTGTGAGTATCCGGGATGCAGCAAGGCCTTCAGCAATGCCAGTGATCGGGCGAAGCACCAAAACCGCACACACAGCAATGAGGTAAGCGCATGTCCTCATGTTCAGCTCTGGGACATTTATTTATTTGTCAACTCAATTCTATAATAATATAATTTCTTAATTAAATGGTTTAGATTTTAAGTGTGTATTGAATGTTTCCTAAGATATAGTCAGTTCGTCTTTTATTGTATACAAGTCTCTATATCTATAAAAGACTGTGTCCTGACTGACTGTAAGAGGTAAGAGATGGAAGGCTGAAGTGTGGACACTTGATTCCATTACTTTTGAAAGTAAGCACTTACGCAGGATTTCGGAAAATTCCACCCCTAAGTGGAAATGTTTGTATGGAAATTCTTTTTTTTCATCCGATTAACTTGAAAGTCGGTTTCGAAGCACGGTACGCTTAATAATTCAGCCCAACAATGTTTTTGGTGCTGGTCTATTTTGATTTGATTGTGTTAATATAGATTGCACTGAACAAAACTGTATCATTGGTTTTTTTTTCTATCAGCTCTTGTTTCCAAGATATCGCGGAAAAACGAAAAAGTTGAATTTTTGGCACTCCGGGATTTATGGAGGCCACACTAGTCATTAATATCTGAGTGAACTAATTGCGATTTAGTACATATCTATGCTTTTTTTTTTAAATCAAAGGGGCTATGTAAGTCGAGCGGAAAGTGTCTAATTTGGCCTTTAAGAGACCGTTTAAGCAAGCGCGGTAATTGGATTAATATTTTCGCCATCTGAGCATATGGCCAAACATATGATCTAATTTTGTAATTTCCATGGCATATAAATCAGTTTATTTAGCAAAGTTATGGCCTGTTTAAGACGAAAATACATATTTAAATTTATGGGAGGAAAACTAGATTGTCAGTAGAAAATTGTATAGGAACTGCTTGATTCGTAGATGAAAAAATCTATGTTGACACAAGGAGCCTTTTCACAGTTGCTGTAAAAATTTTTAGTTTTTAATCATGCAAAAAAGTCGGGGCAGTCATCCATGGATACTTTTTAAATGAATTTGGAAACATGCAATTCGGTAAATGTCAAATAAATAATAAATAAGTTACATTTTGAGCTCAAATTTAACTCTTAATCATTTTTAGGTTTAGAAATTGAACCTATAGCAACATACAAAGTGGTCTTTAGCGTCTAAGTGACTTGGAAAACGTTTTTGATTCAAAATTATGTCACAGTTGCAGTCTAAGTATGGAAACACTCTGCACATCCTGTAGTTTTAGAATGTTTTTTGTTTAAACGGATTGTGAATAGATACTTTGAAATTTACTTTCTCCCACTTCCCCAATCGCGCGATTTATAAAAATAAAAAGGGTGTGAGTGTCGTTAACACTCACGAGGCCTCAATGTGAAACATGATGCTAAGTTTTAGCGCGTATTTTTAAAATCACAAGCTCTCTCAATGGTATACAAATTAGCAAGGGCACCCTTTCAATAGAAGAAAACTATCAGGTGTTTCACCCGCCCAGATACCACCAAGGTGAGTTCCCAGATCCCATCAAGATCCCTCCCTGATCCCACCCAGATACCAAACAGATCCCATCCAGATCCCTTCCAAAACCCATCTAGATCTCACAAAAGTCATACCCAGATCCCAACCAGATCCCTCCCAGATATCACCCAGATACCACACTGATCTCACCCAGAAGACACCTAGATCCCAAGCAGATCACTCCTATATCCCATTCAGGTCCCACCCAGATCCCGCCCTTATCCCTCACAGATCTAAACCAAATCCCTCCCATATCCAAACTAGATCCCACACTGATCCTAACTTGATCAAGCCCAGATCGTATCCAGATTGCTCCCCGATAGGTCATAACCAGATCCATCTCAGACACCACCAAAATCCCACCCAGATCCTACCAAGATCCAACCCAGATCTCTCCCAGAACCCACCCAGTAGCCCCTCTTCAGCATCTTTCCACCTCAAAAAGCCTTCACCACTAACAATAGTTAATGAATCAACATTTTTTACGAACAATCAGTCTGTCCTGCATTTAAACACTTAAAGGCCGGTTCGACGTTTTTGCATGATATATATTTATAGTTAGGAGGAAATTTTTCTTAAACTTGCTGAGAAATAGGACAAACTAAAGACATCTATACTAAAGTCGTGCAAATGTATGTAACAGGCAGAAGGAATCATTTCCGACCATATAAAGTATATATATTCTTGATCAGCATCAACAGCCGAGTCGATATAGACATGTCCGTCTGTCTGTCCGTCCGTCCGTCCGTCTGTATGAACACCTAGATCTCAGAGATGGTAAGAGATAGAGGTTTGACATGTATGGGACAAATGCTTCTTTTTTCTGCACGCAGATCAAGTTTGTTTCAAATTTTGGCCACGCCCCCTCCCGCCCCCGCAATTTGGAAAAAACGTTATATCTCCTACATTTTTAAAGATAGACGATTTGTACCTTCTTGTAATTAGTAATTAGCAAAATGAATCGATTTGCCGAAGAAATGATGAAGATCGGATGAACGGTTTTCAAGTTATGAGCAAAGAAGTGAACCAAGCCCCCCCGCTACCCACCCTAAAAAAATGTTGCATACTTTTCTGATGGTCACCCCAAGGAACGCAGGAACACTGTTAAACATGTTTTTTCATGAGTAACGGGTATATCGAAGTCGGTTAGAGCCGACTTTAACTTGTGCTCTCGTTTTTTATTTTTTTTGACATTTGACGAAAAGCGTATCCATTTTTTAGGTACAAAAAGTGCATATTTCAAAATTCTTTCATTTAAATGAAACTTTTTTGCATGATAATTCTTCATAATTCGCGTTCCATCGAGGAAATTTGTTTTATAATTTTTTGAGCATAGGCGGGTATACTGGACAATTACCAATGGTTGAGTTTCAAATTAATGCTTTTGCGTTTTAAATAAATATCTTAAGTGTCAAATTAGCACTCAAAATATCACTTTGATACTCTCTAGGTATGTTGATACAAAAAAAAGGTGATACTAGTCTCGGTTTCCGGTTGAGACGCGTATCAAATTAATACTGATCCAAATATTTGGGGTACACAGTTATTATTAGGCATCAATTTAAGACAGTTCAGATTACAGAGACAGTTTAGATCATTGACTTCAGCGTTGTTTCAACGGCAAACCCAACATTTATCATTTACACATTGATTTCTTCTGGGGCACCCCCTCGTATGCTGCAATTCGTCACTGCGTTCTTAGGAACGGGAGACATCCGATCGTCCCCCTTGAACCGTGAAATAGTACAGACATTTACAATTAGGACACAAAATTACAAAAATTTATACGAGTATTACAATAAATTACAGATTACAAAAAACTAAATTACCTAGACGAATTCGGTTACTACAAGTTTCCTAAAGCTAATCGCAGACTCTAAGTTGTTCTTAAGTTTCATTCCGTTTAGGTCTAGTTGTTATTGCACGTTCCAATTTTGACCGAGTTGCAAATATGTTTCCTTAAAACTGTAAATGTCGATAATGTTCAGAAATCTGTTTCCATACCATTGCAGAAACCATACATTTGCAAAGCGCCGGACTGCACAAAACGGTACACCGACCCCAGCTCTTTGCGCAAGCACGTCAAGACCGTACACGGGGCCGAGTTTTATGCCAACAAGAAGCACAAGGGCTTGCCACCGAATGGCCGCATCTCCGGACAGGGAAGCGGCCAAAGTGGCCTGCAGGAGCACCACATCGACTCTACCCCAAGCAGTCCCAGCACCAGGACCGAGTCAGATGCCAACTCGCCGAGGCATCCGGCGGGCAATGGTGGAAATACTTACCCCCACGATGTCATGGTGTCCGAAAATGTCGGCTTAGACGATGGCTTGGCTTGTGACGATGATGTCGATGCGGCCGATCTGCCTATTGTATTGCGTGCCATGGTCAATATGGGAAACGGTGCGTCTGGTGGCACTGTGGTGGCACGCCAGCGCTTCCGCAGCCGGCTACCGAGCAAGGTCGTTAATGTGAACACCCCAATGCTCTGCAACATACCAGAAAGTAATCCTGCCATTGGAATCAGTGAACTGAACCAACGTATTACGGAGCTTAAAATGGAGCCAGGCACGACTGTAATGGCACAGGCCCAGCCGCGAATTCCGGCCGGGACATGTGGCTTGCACTTGATGGAGGTTCACCCGCACCCTCAATCGCAGGCACAGACGCACATTCGGTCCGTTCAGCAGGGCTATGGAACTGCCAATGGGCAAGCACCAGGCCAGGCTCAACTCAGACGCGACAGCCAGAACTCAAATGCCAGCACCTACTATTGCAGCATGCAGAGTCGGCGCAGTAGCCAATCATCGCAGTTGTCATCGATGTCAACAATGCGTCCGGGACCAGCCTACTACCCCACGTCTGCGTCAGCCTCGCTGTACGACCCGATATCACCAGGGTGCTCGCGTCGCTCCAGCCAGATGTCAAACGGAGCCGGCTGCTATGCCGCAAGCCCATCGCTAGGTGTAAGTCAGAGCACAAACCCGGGGACAGGGGTGACCACACACGCAATGGTTAGTGGCGTCCACTACTTTGATTCAGGCGGTAGCAGCCATCCACCACCTCCATCTTCACATCTGATTGCAACGCATCTGAGGCGTCTGCAGACAACTGACTATAGCAGTCACTATCAGCACCAGAAGGCCCAGAGTGGCGGTCGCTATTCCATTCCGAACATTGCTCAGTCACCGTTTTCAGAGAGCCACCTCCAAGACGTGGAACTGCAGTCAATAGCTAGTTTGCAGAACAGTGTCTCGAGACGGCAGTCCGAGCCTCTAATGCAGCAAAGGAATTCAGATCACTTGGTTCACTCTCCTGCTCCCAATGCAGCCGCTACTTTGAACTGTCCCTTCCAAAGTGTGCGAGACCCCGTCCCCTATCGATACAGAAGATGCCCATCGACTTCCCCAAGTGGGGCTTTTGCAGAAGCCTCCGACTTACCCAATGGCAATGGCTGCACCACCAATAACACGGCGGCCAGGTCTCCAGAACAGCACCCGAACGAAAAGGTTAACCTCGATGAGGTTGAAGAGCTCATACTGCCCGATGAGATGCTCCAGTATCTGAACTTAGTTAAGGACGATACCGACAAGCCAACGCCAGTTAAGGGACATGAGAGTGGAGGTCCGACCCCCCAGGTTGCGGAGAACGACCACCTCGTTCCAGGGGCAAGTGTGAACATAAATGCATCGACTCTTCCCCTGGCGTCTCCGTCACCGGCACTGGACCTTGACACACCTATGGCGACCAGGCAACCGAACGTAGTGCAGCTTCTATCACCCCAAGCGGCACTCGGTGTTCGTGGTCCCTACTCACAAAGGGGCAGCGTCTCAGACGCCTGTCAGCGCCACCCGGCGACTGCTTACTGTCATATCTCCCAAAGGACAGGGACACCGAGTGTTTTCCCCCAACCGCCACCGCCCACAAGTTACCAACAGCAGTCATCGACAAATACCCAGAATCAGATCATCGACTCGTCCATGACGAGTCTGCCCGAGCTTCCAGCTCAGCCCGCTCGCGAGCCAGCAGTTCATCAGATTAACAGTGAAAACGAAATACAGTGCGGCGTCATAAGTCAGTCCCAAATGTCACCTGCTATCAACATCAACACAAATTGCCCGACGCCGGTCGCCAGCGCATTAGTCCACAGTCCCAACAAAGGCCAAGTTAAGGCTGTTGTGGCGCCCAAGAGCATGCATTCGATCTCGGCAGCTTTGCTTATGACCCCACCGCACTTGGACCAGAAAGTCTGCCCTGAGAACCAGCCCGCAAATGTATCGCCAATGCAATCAGATACCTATCAGCGTACCCTCGAGTATGTCCAGAGCTGTCAGAGTTGGATGCAAACGAATGCTGCCGGAGCAGCGGGTCATGCCACCTCGCAACCTATGTCAGCCGCCACGCCCACCAGCATGCAGATCTCCAACAATCCCCATTCGGTGTGGGCAGACGTTAGCAGCTCGACACACCCCCACCCTGGTGCCAATATGGTCATCAACGATATGACGACCTCGTTGAGCTCACTTCTGGAGGAAAACCGATACCTGCAAATGATGCAGTGAACTGATTCTGCTTCCTATCCGACGGGCAACGACTATGTATTAGAGATACACGTCTGAAGTGCTTGCATTTACACATAGTTAGAGTTAGCTGATTGATCGATCGATTCACTAACACGAGAGAGTACTGGTACTTAAAGATTGTGCAAGCTATATGCTAAGACAAATCGCCTAAACGCATTTCATATTTATCCCTAAGCTAGCTTCTACTCATGATAATTGTCTTCCCAATCATTTAAATGATTCTGATTCGTATCAGCCCATTCATAAAATAAAGCCATTTTTGGAAATCAGTTAACGTTTCGCCTTATTGATGCGGGAGACTAGTTGGATGAGAAACAAAGACAAGAAAGCCTAGCCCAGCGATGGCCAGCGAGAGCGAGGCCAACAAGTGAGAGAGTATTGGTGTGCGAAAATAAAGCGCCGGAAATTGGCTTCGAGCTAATCGAGTCGAGCTCTGGCGAGCGAATGACGGCTTTCTGCTCTCTTAGTCATAGCTTTGGCTAGCGTTCGGGTCGTGTACGTGTAAATAGCGAAATGTTTTCACCCCTATGGGAAAATAGTCAGTAATTTTGGCATAAACTCTAAAAATTTGCACAAATGTTCGTTAGACTAAACTAAAATATCGAAAAAAAATGTTGGCGATTGGACCACGCCTTCCTTCCGCCCCCATACCAACAATAATCCATTTATTTCGCATTTATTATAATAAATTTATTTGATTTATAAATAATGCTAATAACCAGAACTTAAGGGTACTGTATACCTTCAGGTGTCATTTTTTAAAGGTTTACAAAAAATAAGATTACTCAAAAACTATAAGTGGTATTAAGAAGCGGTTTTTTTCATTGGATAGGTAATCGGTTAAACTAAATTTAGTAATTTTTGTTGTTGTTGTTGTTGTACCTACGGTTGTTGTTGTATTTCTGTTCAAAGTTAAACAAAAATTTAAAACATAGGCCCATGGTTGCAAACATTTTTTGAGAACGGATGATCTGAATGCAAAACTGAAGATGGGGTTTTGTTAAGAAATAATGTAATTCTGGTGTGAACTAGGATATTTTGGATCGGTCAATAAATGGCGGAGTTATGGTGTTTCAAAGTTAAAATTTCGAAAATCGACTTTTTTTTTCCACTGTATTGGTCCTAGCTCCGTTATTTGTGGACCGATCAAAAATATCCTAGTTCACACCAGAATGGTGGGTATTAGGAGCAATTTAAGGGAAAGAACTCGAAAATCGGTCAACAGGTACTCTTTAAATCTTTGCAACCATTTGGGAAAAAGTTTTGACATCTGTTTTCGATGAAATAAAAATTATATTTAATAAATGTATAAATCGGATTTGGTGCATTTGGGTGTTAACTTTCACCGAAAAAAAAGATTATCAAAATCGGTTGAGCGGTTCTCCAGAAATTTGAGTCAAAGTGCGTCAAGACATGGTAAAAAATAAAATCTCCAAAAATTTCCAAGTAAAATTTTTTTTTCAAAAAATTTTTTTTTCATAATATCGAACATTTTATAAATATTTATAAAGTTTTTGACCAAAAAAGGAAAAAAAAAAATTTCTAAAAATACTAGGGTCAGTAAAAAAAATTTTCAAATAAAAGGGTCGGAAAAAATAATTCATTTTGTTTATATCTTTAGAACTGAGTTTCGGATCAGCCTGAAAGTTTTGCAGGATGTTTATAAGATCCTAATAGAACGTTTAAGCAAATAAAAAAAAAAATTTTCTGAAGGTATACAGTACCCTTAAGAAAAACCTATACTTCAATTACATTTTATGTTTATATACAAGAATTGTTAGTTTTATATTTTTATTTGCTCTATATTCTACTATTTCCTCATCTAAAGAAATGTTATTTAGACAAGTGAGTTCGTAATCCTCTTTTTCTTCATCATATTCCTGATCTCCGGATTTATGAAACTCTGCATCCGGAAATTTAAAAAGATCAATAACTTCTTTTGGGACTTAGTGGCGTCTGAGCAAGTATCGAAAACTGCCTCCTGCATGATGATCAATGCTAATGCGTTATCAGCGCTTATTGGTTGTGCTTCTAATGTTGTTTTACTTACTCACTTCTGTTGTTACTGCTCATTGTTTTCCTTAATGCAAAGGCCACTTCTGGTTCCTTCGACTTTTTTGCCGAAACTGCAGCAGCATGTTATTATTATTTGTTGTTGGGGAAGTGGTGCACCGCGACCAATTTTGGTCTATTGTGCCCCCCTACTGAATTTACAACTCCCCTAGCAGCCCTAACTCCTGTACAAAAGTCAGGATTTTTGTGGGTTCTAAGTTACTGATATTGCTTGGGTGTAGAATGTGTTTCCCAAATCTGTTGAGTCTGCGCCTCGCTAGGGCATCGCAGTGTACTAGTATATGCTCAGAGGACTCCTCCTTCTCTTCACAGTATCTGCAAAGCTGGGTGTTTGTTATTCCCAACTTGTACATGTGGCTCCTCAGTCTGCAGTGACCCGTGTAGAGCCCTGTCAGAATTCTGAGGGCATTCTTTCCTTGTTGGATTAACTTTTGGAACCTTTTGAGGTCGTGGTTCACTATTAATGCTTTAGCTTGTCTCATTCCCCTGGTGTTTACCCAGGAGGCTGATCTAAGCGTATTCTCTTCCTTTCTTAGAAGTTCTTTTATTGTGTGTTGGCCTATGCCGCAGTAGGGTTCTGGCCCTACCATTGCGGTGGCTGCACCCTTGCGTGCCAGTTCGTCGGCCAATTCGTTTCCGGGGATGTTGTTGTGTCCCGGTATCCATCGTAGGGTCAGGTTGTTCCTGCTGCCTAGTTGGTCTAATTTGTTCTTTGTCTCTAAGACTAGCTTAGAGGTGAACTTATTGCTACTGAGTGCTTTAAGCGCTGCTTGGCTATCGGAGAGGATAGCTATTTCTCTATTATGGTAGTTCTTCCCCATATTACGGTCTGCACAACGGTAGATGGCACATACTTCAGCTTGAAATATGCTTGTGAATTCTCCCATTGGTTCAGATATTTTCGTTCCTGGCCCTGCTACCCCAAGTCCGGTTCCTTGGGGTGTAAGGGACCCGTCTGTGTACCACATAATTGTGTGTGGTTTCATTTTATGTGTCTCTTCAAGTGAGATCCATTCTCTCTTATTACTTTGGTGTACAGTGAAATTCCTGTCAAAGTGATACTCGGCCACCATTTCGGATTTCCTTTTCCAGCTTTTCAGAGTCTCTGAGGCTTACTATGTGGTTTCTACCCACTCCTTCTGTTGTTAATCTAAGCAATGTTGCTTTTTTCTTCAGGCCGATGGTATGGTGGAGTGGTGTTAGCTCCATCAAAACCTCGATTGCCGCTGTCGGACAGGTACGCATGGCTCCAGTCATGCATATACATGCTAGCCTTTGCAGTTTTTGCATCTGCGTCCTTACTGTGAGGAGGTTTGCTCTATCTCCCCACACGACAGCTCCATAAGTGAGCATTGGTCTCACAACCATGAGGTATAGCCATCGGAGTATGTGTGGTGCCATGCCCCACGATTTTCCGGC
This sequence comes from Lordiphosa clarofinis, assembly GCA_018904275.1. Classification (NCBI taxonomy): domain Eukaryota; kingdom Metazoa; phylum Arthropoda; class Insecta; order Diptera; family Drosophilidae; genus Lordiphosa; species Lordiphosa clarofinis. The sequence goes on from JAEIGQ010000207.1 coordinate 208,430, forward strand.
TATGCTCCTGCATGTGAATAGTGCTCTTGTGCATTTACTGAGTGTATACTCTAAGTGCTTGTCAAACCTCAGCCTGTTGTCGAAGACAACGCCGAGGTATTTGACTTCTTTTTCTGGTGTAATGAGGCAGCCGGATAAGCGTATTGGCCTCATTCTACTTAGCTTGTATTTCCTAGTGAATGGTACTATAATGGTTTTCGCAGGGTTTAGGTTGAGCCCAACCTCCTTGCACCAATTAGACGTGACATTCAGACCCCTCTGGACTATGTCACATAGGGTTTCCTCGTATTTTCCTCTCGCAACGATGACAATGTCATCAGCGTATCCTTGGCATGTTATGCCCAGGGAGGCGAGTTTTTCTAGGAGCTCGTCCACTAGTAGGCTCCACAACAATGGGGAGAGAACTCCCCCCTGAGGGCATCCTCTAGTTGTGGTGACTGTGATGGTTTCTTCACCCGCCACTGCAGAGGCTTCTCTGCATCGTAGTAGTGAGTCTACCCATCTGCCTACAGTAGGGTTTATTCCTCTTCTGATCAGGGCATTCTTGACAGCACTATGGGATGTGTTGTCGAATGCTCCCTCAATGTCTAGGAAGGCGCATAGAGCCACTTCCTTGTCTTCTATTGTTTGTTGATACAATGCCGTGTCGGTCGAACGGCCTGCTCTGTACGCGTGCTGTGTTGGTTGGAGGGGTGCCTCCTTTAACAGCGTACTTCGTATGCTATTGTCCACTAGCTTTTCAATCGTTTTCAGTAAAAACGATGTCAAACTAATGGGTCTGAAGGACTTGGGGTTAGTTATATCCTTCTTCCCTGCCTTGGGGATGAAGACTACCCTTGCTCTGCGCCAGGCACTTGGGATATACCCAGTTGCCAGACTGCTGGTGATGATCTTCCTGAGGATGGGTAGGAGTATGTCCTTTCCTTCCTGCAGGAATGCTGGATAAATGTTATCCGGTCCGGGGGATTTGAAGGGCTGGAATGTTCCAATTGCCCACTCAAGTCTGCCTGCGGACACAACTTTCTTGGCTTCTGCCCAGTCGGAGCTGCGAGGCTGGTAGCAGTGCTCTTGGTCGACACATTCTTCCGCGGGGATGTTTCCCGGGAAGTGGGTGTCCAACAAGAGACGTACTCTCTCCTCGCTGCTCACTGTATAGGCATCATTAGCCTTTTTGAGCGAGATGTTGCCATCCGGGCTTTTCTTGGCCAGGACTCTATGCAATCTTGCGTGTCTTCTATAGACTCGTAGAATTTCCTGTAATTCTTTCTTTTGGCTTTCCTAATCTCACTATTGTATAGTGTCAGGGCTTGCTTGTACTTGTGCCAGTCCCCATTCTTTTTGGCTTCATTAAAAAGAGTTCGGGTCTTCTTTCTGAGTTTCTCCAAGGTAGGATTCCACCAAGGGGCATCATTTTCTTTTCTCGATTTGCTAAGAGGGCAATTCTCTTCGTAAGCATCGATTATACTTTTGTTTAGTTCGTCGACTAAGATTTCTTGTTCTAGGGGATGCTTCGGTGACAGAATCCTAGGTATATTATTTCCTAGCGTGGAATGGAAGCCTCCCCAATTTGTCTTACGGGGATTCCTGCTAGGGATATTCTGCTGTATGCTAGTTTCCAATCTAAATTAGATAATTCTATGGTCCGACATAGATTCCTCTAATGAGACCTGCCAATCCTTTATAAAAGGTTTAATTGACTTGCTAGAGAAGGTGTGGTCAAGGACTTCCTCCCTTACTCGAGTTACAAATGTCGGGACAGATCCTACATTACATATTTCCAGGTCGAGCCTGGATAGAAATTCTAGTAAACACTCACCTCGATCGTTTACATCGGAGCTTCCCCATGCGACGTGGTGGGCGTTTGCGTCACATCCGACAACGAACGGCAGGCTTTTGCTCCTGCAGTATTCTGCCAGGGCCGACACCTCTTGGGGGGGACACATTCTATCTCCAGCGAAGTAGGCAGAGGCTATGACCGTGGTCTTTCCCTGCTTTACTTCGGTGGTCGCTATCGCGACGCAGTCCCTGGAGAGAAATTCTGAAAGGATAGTATATTTAATATTCTTCCTTATCATTATACAGGCTCTGGGGAAGGCATGCCTTTGGTCCCAAATTACCGTGGATTCTCTCGTATACAGGCCCTTTATTCCCTCATTGCACCAGGGTTCCTGTATTAGAGCTAGTCCTAGGTGTTGTCGGGTGAACGTTCTAGCTAGGACGGCCGAGGCCGCCTTCGCATGGTGAACGTTCACCTGGACTAGCTTGGTGCTTTTGATGACTGCGCTATCTGGCGGAGAGCCAGGGCTGCTCTCGACGCCTCCGAACACCAATGTGGTGTCGGCTTCTTCGTCCTCATGGACTGCGAGCTCTGAGGCGAGCTCTTGTGAGGACATGGGTGCGTCTGCATCCTCCACCACCTCCATGTCCTCTACGGGGGATTCCCCGTCGAGCTCCTCGTCCTCAGCGACGTCCTCCTTATCTGTGAGGGGTTCCTCACACGGAGACTCGCTACTTTCCGCTTCGGCGGGGTGTTCTGCCTCCGTCTCTTGCTGATGGGTCTGTCCAGCCAGCTTCGCGGTCTTCTTGAGACCATGTACGGGGATCTTCCCGTACCTGAAGTTTAGCTGGCGACCCATCGAGACGATGGCCTGCATCGAAACTTCGTCGATGCCAATGACCATGAGGGCTCCGCCCCCTTGGTCCTTTCGTGACATGACCCGCCACATGTCAGTCACGATGTTGTTTTGGTTCCTCAGCATTGTGAGGACCCATTCATCCGCTTTCGCGGCACTCCTTGGGAGGAAGACGGTAATGTAATGGGGCGAGGGGATATTCTCTCCCATTTTACCGAGAAGGGGTACTCCCTTCCATTCTGACAACCTTGACACGTTGCTCATCAGCCACTCCGCGGTCGTCTCATCGTTGCAGTCGATGATTAGATGACCCGGCCGGAAATGAATTCCTGCGAAGCTGATGGGCGTATCCCAACATGCCAGGAAGACTTCCTCCAGTATCGCCTCCTCAAGTGCAGATAGCTCCTCATGGTTGAGGTTGACCTGAGGGTATTCCTCAGGCACTACTGCTACCCTCACCTTTTTCGCAACGTCTGCATACGTTGCTTGGGGTGGAATGGGCACTGAGGGGGAGTTACTGCCCTTTCTTCACTGTCAGTTGCAGCAGCCTCTGCTGCAGCCCTGGACGTGCCGGGCCCGCCGTTCGCGTCTTCCTCATAGGCTACTGCCTGTGAGGGGGTGCTAGCCATGGCGTCTTTCGACGTCACTGCTGTGCACTGACGCTTCGGCGTAGCTGTAGGCGGTGTTATATCCGCGCTGCTTCTCTTTGGGGCAGGGGTGTGTGGTTGCCCCTCTGATGCCCCAGTTCGAGGCTCCTTTGCCATCCGGAGGGCTTCCTCCGGTGTGTGGCCATGCTTGAGGTATCTCAGGTACCTCTTGATTCTGGAGCCACAGAGGCCTCGACGATTTGGGTCATCTAGGCCTCCTGGCTGTCCTCTTGCAGGGAAGGAGTCCTGCTTGGAACGTTTGTCCCCATTGGGAGGTGGCCTTTGTCCTCCAGAGGAGGTGGGGCGTGTTCCCTTTGGGGGAGGGGATGGTCCCTCTTTGTTCCTATACTTTTTCCTACCGCAGGAGCTCGGTAGGGGCCCCGTGGTGGGGTTCTACGCACTGGTGCGCGTTTCTCATCTCTTACGAGGCTTGGACGCTCCTGGTCCATCTGCCTCTCTTCAAACTGCCTTGCGACAGCGGTTGCAGGGAGATCCTGCTGAAATTTTACTTTAGTACTACTTTTCTTCATGCTTGAAGTTCCTTGTTTTTGGGCTTCTATATAGTCGACCACCGGCCGAGGCCCACCAGTGGCAAGGCTACTTAGAACAGGCGGTCGCCACTTGCCTGAGCCCACCGTTCAAGACTGGACTATTTGTTACACGGGCCTCCAGCCAGGCTGACTCTCGGCACGGTCCGAGTGACACCTTAGTCCGGCCCGGTGTGAGATGTGCGGGATGGGAGAGGGGTAGGTAGTGTGTGGGAGTTGGGCTACTTATAGAAGGCGGCAACACAAGCGCCTTGTCGGTGCACTACGGTGTGACACCCGCTGGCTGTCCGGGACTGCTTATTTGTGGGGTAAACCCACTTATTCGCAGCTAACCTCCATAAGAAGGCCTTTCGCTATCCGCAACCTGCGACCCGTCCGATGGCCCAACAGCTAGGCCCCCCTAAAACCATCTCACAAGTTCTTTGGGACGGAATGGCCTACTTTGAAATTACTTATTTAACTTAGAGAAAATAAATAAGAGGTGATGATCTTAATTCAAGCATATGGGCATTTCCACAGAAAGGTCCACCAAGATCGACAAAATATTTTTTTAAAAAATTATTTTTCTTATCATGACATGAAAAACAAAAATTTAAATAAATAACATAATTTATTTAAAGCCTTTCTGATTCCATACTAAAAGAAAATTGGCCTGAATACTGAAGATAAGTCAATTTCATTGTTAGCTTTTTTTAATTTGTCGCGTGCTAAATGTCGCGTTCTTCATAATATTAAAGCTTATAAAAACAAAGCTAATGTAAATAACTGAATATCATTGCACTCAATAAAAAGCTGCGTTATTCCCCTTTATTTAAGAGTTAACCGCTCTAAAATTTTTGTTTACTATTCACTGATTTATGAATTTTATTGGATGCAGTCGAAAACTACTTCCATTTTTGTCGCGTGATAAATCACATAACTTTTTCAATTTATATTTTAATCGACAAATCGACTGAACTCGAATCTTTTGCACTAAATATTCTGCTACCAAAACTCTACCAATAAATAAAAACAAAAATCAAAAATATTTTTGTTTTCTTTATTTCTTTGCACTTTAAAGTCGTACAAATGTCGCGTTCGCGACTGTGGAAATGCCCATATATGAAATGATATATGGAAAGGTCAACCAAAAACCGAAGAAATCGATTAATAATATGAAGCTAATTTATCATATATACTATGAATATAAGTTTCTGAATCCAAATTTATAAGTTTTTAATGATTACGCAAAAGGCTACAGATACGGGGGTGTCACAAAAATGTGATGTTCAAACTGAATTTTTAGATGTTTAACGATACATTTTTAATTACACAGTGCAACACATAAATTGGTTACGCCTTCGGACCCTGATATTTTTTAGGAGTATACCGAATCTATCACATCGTAAAGGTACTTTTTTGATACCCAACATATTTTCACCCCAAACTGTCCATATATCATAAACCGTTTGGAATTTTGTTTTTATATCTTTGGCAACCATAGAACTTTTTAAGCAGGCTCTAGGTCATTTAAGTTTTGGATATTGTCCAAAACTTGTCTAAAACAAGACACGCGGCAACGTTAAAGATATAAACTAGAGGAAAAAAAGTCATGCACAGATTGACCCAAAAAATTGGCATCTTGTGCTTCAAAAGTGCAAAAACTTCGAAATAAGTGCAATTTTTTCATGTTTTTTGCCAGAAACAGCCAAACAACAATATAAACAAATCTCTAGTACACGCCAGCTTCATACGACTGTTCCTATGGCAGCCATCCGATTTTGACGAAAATTAGCAAATCTGTGTGAATAATATTTATAAGTTTGGAGACATTAACATAATAAACAAATCGCGATAACGCGAATGTGAATGAATGACTCTGTGCTAAGTAGAATAACTCGATAGCTTTAAAACTGAGAGACTACTTTGCTCGATCTCAGCTCGTCGTCCTGACCAAGAACATATATAGTTTATAGGGTCGGAAAAGAATATATCTATGCGTTGCAAAATTCAGGCCAAAACTGTAATACTCTTTGCAAGGGTATAAAAATATAAGCATATAAATATTATGTCTTCTAATAATCTGCTATAAGCAGAGCTTAGCGGAATGTTTAGCACTTGCATGAAAAGCGAAAATTGGAAAATTTCCGAAACATTTTCCATACGAAAAATCAATTTTAAAAGTACAGGGAAGGTAACTTCGGCTTGACCTGAGTCTGTATACCCTTGAAGCATGATATATGTCTGCCAGATTTTTATATGGCAGCTATACGATATATTCATACGATTTTCAGCAACCTCGGAAACTGGAAAGTACAAAGACGCGACCATTGAAAACCAAAAAGTTTTTCTCACTAGATCTACTTTACGACCGATCGTTCCTATGACAGCTATATGCTATAGTCATCCGATTTCAGTCGAACTCCGCAGAATTGTGGGGTGCGATAGCATTGAAAACAAAAAACTGTTTTTTACTACGACTTTTTTAAGAACTATCTTTTGTATGGCAGCTATAGCATATAGTTGTCCGATTTTTATAAATCTTGGTGGAATTATGTGAAAGCAACTTATAAATAGGAGGTTTGGTTTTGTCTCACTAAGACAACTTTTAGACTTATCGTTTCTATGGCAGCTACAGGAAAAATTGGAATATAATGTTGCTATAAAAAGAACGTCTCAATATTTTTCAAAGGTTGAAAATTTATTGGAAAGGTTGATTTATGTCATTTAAAAAAATAATTTCGGTCAATTGACCACCAGGATAACTTGGCAATGTTTTCAGTCGAGCGCACCGGTCGAATACGTACACGGGTTGGTTTATCCACCAATACTCCAGTTTCACGAACTCGCTTCACGAATTGATCCACAAATTGAGTTTTTTTTTGTTAAATGTTTTTTCGCACAGTTTGAGTCGAGGACTCACCACTTTTCGAAATATGTTTTGAATATTTCCCCAACTATCTTCAAGCGAATTGCGACCCATTCCGTAAATGTGGAAGTTTTTACTAAATATTTATAATTCGCTTTCCGAAAGACTTTTGACGTTTTTAAAGTCAAATTATAAATAGTTCAAATTCCAAACACTAGATGGACCACTATAGTCATCTGACCCGGCCGGTTCCGACAAATGTGCAGTGTATTTGTACAAAAACTGACGGAAGAGATACCATAGAAACAGGAGGAAAGACGGACATGGCCATATCAACTGATCTCGTCATGCTGATCAACAATAGATGTGGTCAGAAATGGTTCTTTCTGTGCGTTACAAACACCCGGGCAATTATAATACACCCTCTCCAGGGGTATACAAATTTTGAGAGTAATGCATGGCTTACAGTCACGATGCACAGTGTAAGATTTTGACAATCTAGGGGGACTTAATTGAAAAAAAAAAAATTATTTTCAAGGTCAATGAACTTTTAGAGGTCAATTTAGAAATGTTCAAATGTAACAAAAACAAGCAGAAAATAAATCAAAACAATTTTTGATCAAAAGACATCGTTTTTTAAAGCATGCAAAATTGAATCGGAAAACGAGTTGAAATAGTTTAGTCCTTTCAATTGGATCGTGTGGTTACTGTGAACCGTCAAATTTAGTTTTCCATAATTTTTGGATCATTATTGATTTTTAGTCCCTTTTTACAACATTTTTTTAATTTTTTGGAAATAAGTGACAAAAAGTAAGTATATTTTTAAAAATATGTTATTTTTGGTGGAAAAAAACTGACAACATTCAATCACATTTAAATCAACCAAAACATTCATCGTTTACAGAAAACCATTCTGAATCAGGATCAGAAATAAAATTTTGCCCATATTTTGAAGATGTGGACTAAATCTAGGAGAGATAAGTCTAGAATTATGAGAGATTATGCAAGTTGGGTTCAGGGCAAAAAAAGGCGATGCTTTAGGATTGATGTCGCGCCTTCAACCTCAAACCGCATCGGAAGAGATTAAAAATTTTTTTTGATTAATCTAGTGCAAGTTGTGATACAAACTTAGATTCTGTTTAAATTTGCCAAGAATAATTCCGCCTAATCTTTTAATTAACTTTGAGTTTTTTTTTTTTTATTTTAAAAAAGTGTGAAAAATATAAAAATCGCGTTTTTCTTTCAATAAATAAATTACCTTTAAAACACAACCATTTTTCCATTTGTACGGCCAATAATTTTAAAGTTACAAGCAAAAGTATGAACGTTTAACATAAGTTATCCATTTAAACAAAATAGAGGCAAGCTAAATTCGGCTCCACCGAAGTTTATATACCCTTGGAGCTTGATGTTTGCCTGCCAGTTATTTAATTGGCAGCTATACAATATATTCATCAGAAACAAAAAAGTGTTTCTCACTAAGATTTTTTCAGACCTATCTTTTGTATGGAAGCTATGCTATATAGTTGTTCGATTTCGACAAATCTTGGGGAAATTATGTGAAATCATTGAAATCTTATAAATTCGAGCGTTGGGAGCGATAGCACTGAAAACAAAAAAGTTTTTCTCACTAGAACTAGTTCTTTAACCGATCGTTCCTATGACAGCTATGTGCTATAGTCATCCGATTTGAATCAAACATAGCAAAAGTGTGTGGTAGCAAAACAAAAAAGTTTTTCATACTAAGACGTTTTTTCAAAACTATCTTTTGTACGGCTATACTATATAGTTGTCTGATTTTCATAAAACTTAGTGAAATAATGTGAAGGCATAGAAAACTTATAAATACGAGATTTGCGTTGAAGACAAAAAAGTTTTTCTCACTAGAACTAGTTTTTTGACCGATCGTTTCTATGGCAGCTATACGACATAGTCATCCGATCCGGCCGATTCCGACAAATGTGGTGCGTATTTGTACCAAAAGGCTTCGTGCAAAGATAGGTTAAGATAGCTTTAAAACTGACGGAGGAGTTGGCATAGAAACAGACGGTCAGACGGCTATATCAACTCAGCTCGTCATGCTGATCAAGAATATATATACTTTTTGTGGTCGGAGATGGTTCCTTCTAGTCAAGTCGATAGCTTTAAAAGTACGACTGCAATCGATTTATGTCCCCCTAGATGAGCAAAATTTTACACTGTTGCGATGTTTAACTTTATGCTCGCTAACGAAACTCTGTCTTTGCTCACGATCATGTCATCACACACCCTGACACGTTCTAATTCACGCCACGGGTACACCTCTAATTTACTTATCCACATCTATGCAGCAGAATAGCGGGCCGCTATCAGGACCAGTGCTGCCAAAGAAAATCTAACATAGAACCACACTTTAAAACGCCCCTTTTTTTGTTTTGAGTGATGTTAACTCCATCCTGACAAAGAGAACATTCATTGTGACAACTCAAAATTGTACTCAAATTATTTGGCGACATAGGAAAACATGTTGGTTAGAGGGAGATGATCATAGTCACAAAAATTACTTAAAGTGTCAAAAAAGACTCAAAGAGCCAAAATGACAGCAAACAGCTGATTAATGTCTGAGTGAAGTGTTGACGATGCAGCAGATTTCTCCCAGTGACTTCCTTTATCAATTCTCTTAACTCTTTAATTTTATTTGAATTAACCCGCCAATTTCTAAAATAAAAAACAGCTGAATTTTTTGCTGTTGTCTGGTCACACTACATTGTCTGAGCGGCTCAGGAAATTATCAACCAATTTCCGCTCCGCAAAAATTTCGAGTGTCTCAGTACCCAGCTTTATGTTAAAATTTATTTTTACTACGCATTCCACATATGTAAAAGGGGTCATTCCATACAAAAAGAAAATATATTTTCTGGCATGATGTCTCCGAATTGGATGATAATTGGCCCAAAGGGAGCTTATTGTGAGAGAAGTTTAATCCCAAAATCCGAGCTCTTTTGCAGCTCGTTTGCATAAGCTGTACACATAAAATTGTAATGTAATTTTTAAAATTTTAAATAACTCGAAACGGACTCTGTCGCATAAACTAACATATAACAGTGTAAAATCGATGACTATCTGACACATAGCAGCTATCAGGGAGAACAGAAATCGGCCCTAAGAAAGAGCACTCAAATTTTTAAGAACCAAAAATAAAATGTATCAGAAATTTTTGGCACATTTTTCATATATGTATTACAAAAATTACTATAACTTTCTTAATTTTCAGTTTACCGATGCAGGCACGCAAAATTTATTTTTTAAGAATTTTTGAAGGATGAGTCTTTCCTTCTAAGTTTTTTGAAAATTACTTTATTTTTACAAAGAAGTTTTTGAAAAACAAATAATCATTTAATTCGGAGATATCATGCCAAAAAAAAAATTTTTATATGGAATGAACAAAATATAAAATGATTTATAATTAAATATAATTTTCTATACCATATATGAAAATAATGAGTTAAATTAAGGGGGTATTCTCCATGTGCAACATTTTTTTCCAATTTTTTTTTCATTTTTTTATAGCTTGGATATTTGAGAATATCGCCCCAAAATGATTATTTTAAATTCGAAATACTTTAGAAGATATAGCCCTTTTAGTGGAGCAATGTTATCGCTAAAGCGAGAAATTTTTGAGTAAATAAATTTCCGGGAGCATGAAATAACGCCCAGGGAAATAACGCCACTGATGACAGAGAAATAACATCGGTTTTTCTAAAAACTCTCAAAATTTGATTTTCATGTTTTAAAACATTTTGTGCTCGATATAACAAAAGTTAATTGAAAGGTAATCATTTTAATTTATGGCTTGTGCACGAAAAATTAGAGCAAAATCATGGCCAAGACCGAGCACCGGACAAATCCAAATCCAATCATACTCAATTTTCACATGGCGTTCCAAGTGTTACATGTTTCAATATTCTTATAATATTACAATACCAATAGCAAAGAAGACGAAAGTTATTGCGGCGCTATTTGAAAGGATTTTGTTAAAGGTTTGTGTGTTTGTGGAAGATGACATACGAAAAACAGTGCCTCAGCCAAATTTTTTGTTTTTTAAATCGCGCGATTTTCAAAAAAAAAAAATTTGCCTGCGCCGCTCTTTTTCTACTTCACCTCTCAATTAGCAACCTTCACCGCACTTTTAAATGATTTTGTTAAAGGATTGTGTATCCGTAAGAGGTTAATATATTTTATTATATTCGGGCCTGTTCCGAATTTTGACTCGACTTTCCTCCTTCAACGCTCCTTCAACTCCTCCTTTAATGGGTGTTGTGAAAAAAGTTTAATAACCCGAGTTCTTTTGCTATTGGGGTAAGTGGTAAACAAATTTGTACAAATCGCGCGATTTTTTTAAAAAAATTTTCGTTTTTCAAAATATTTATTTATAGGAGGTGGATGTAAACGCGTCTTCAACTTTACCTTTAATGCAGGGTTCCCCAAGAAGAGAGCGCTAAAATGTGACTGTGTCTCTTTCTAAAAAACAGTAAAGAATGACTTCGGCAAGCACTCGGTGTGCCCCAGGGGCTATAGCTGGGGAACTCTGCTCTAATGGGTGGTGTTAAAAAAGTTCAGAGCCTCATCCACGTCAACTCAATAGGCCAAATACTTCGATATTGGTCTGCTTTTAAACTTGAAAATGTCGTTGCAGTTAAATTCTAGGTGTGAATTGTTGAAATACTTAATATTTTTTATTATTTATTTGACATTTGAAGAAAAGCACATGCATAATTTCGGTGCAAAAACAGCAAATTTCAAAATTCATTTTAAAATAAACCATGGATGACCGCCAATTTATTTCTGCACGTAGATACTGATTTGAGATTAAATCAAACGGTTGAAGTCCTTGCATAATATTTGTGGAAAGCCCGAGGCGTGTGGCATTAAGGCCATGTCATCATTTTAAAATCGATGGGTAGTGTTATGACAAAATAGTAGAAAAAAACGAAAAAAAAAATATTTTTTGCTCTGCCCATATTGCAGTCAAATAATTAAAGACCATTTCACAATATTTCATATTAAATATATTTTGTTGCATTACATATTGCTATAATATTGAAGTGTGATGAGAGGAGGGAAGGTAATATAATCGCGGATGATGCGGGCGTTATTGCACTCATGACAGTAACGTCCGTTGTTTTTATTTCACTTTTAAAAGTGCAAAAGCGCCAACGGGCGTTATTTCAATTTTAAAAGTGAAATAACGCCCACGTGCTCGAAGTGAAATAACGCCCGCTGGGTGTTATTTCACTTTTGAAAGTGGAACAACGCCCACGGGCGTTATTTCCCTGGGCGTTATTTCATGCTCCCTAAATATCCAGTCAATAAAGCTGTGACATAACGGCTGGTTCTTTAACTCTTATGGTAAGATATTGTCGCCCAGATCGATATCGATTATTAATCGGCTTTTAATCGATAATTATCGAAGGCTATCCTACGCATTGCCGAACAAAACGCTCAGAAACTAGAGCTGGGACTGCATCTAAAGAAAGCAGAATTGCACGCAGAGCAGAGAGAGAGAGCTGCTGCTGAAAACAGTTTTTTGAGGATGAGGAAGGTCTGCTGTATGCAGCTGGCATCGCCGACTAATATCTGTAAGTATATGTATAATATCTGTAATATTTTTGGATACTTTCAAAGCAACTTTTTCGGACTGCCAAGCCACTTTTCTACAGTTCTAGTCTACTTTAATGAGATAATATGCAATCAACGCAGAATTGTCACCATTCTATAACTGAATTTTTTCATTTTTGTTTTTTATCCCCAAAAAAGTTATTTCAAACGCAGAATTATCACCATTCTGGTCTGAACCTCAATCTTAATTATAAATAAATTTTTACTATTTTTTTTTGCACTAAACTACAAAAAAGGTCCCAAAATCGATTTTTCATTTTTTAATGACCGCCATTTTGTCAAAAAAAAAATTAAAAAATTTTTTTCGCGATTCAGACCAGAATTATCGAAGCAGTAAAAATTTGTTTGTTTACTTTATTCTGTTTGTAACATAATAAAAGAAACAGAATTGGAAAAACTCTTTGCGTTTTCGAATAAGATTTTTTTCAAAAAGGTCCATAAAACAGCCTCGACATGGAGAATACCCCCTAATGGATTACCTTATGTACAAAATGGAATTCAAGGTGTCTATAGGCAATTTGTTTCGCTGAGATGATTTTACTTTATTGACTTGGCTGAAAACGGGCTGTTTGACCTCTTGAATTAATGCTATGATAAAGTCTGTGCATTTGATTCAATGCATATTTCGGTCGAGACCAAAAAATTCTAAAAGGGTGTGATGGTAGTATAAAAACCCTGCCTGGGTTTGGTCTGAGTAGCAGCCGTTTTCTTTTTATTGACCTTTGAACTTTTAAGCATATGATTGGGACTTGTAGCTCCATATCTCGTAAACTATTTGGAATTTCAATTTGACGTCTTAAGGGAAGTTGTTGCTCTTGACTTGGTTTACAAAACATTTCAAAGTAGCAAGTCAAAATAGTTGCATCTTTAAACTCAAAATTGCAAAAATGTAGTATAATCATCATTTTTTCCCCTCATTTTGTACTGTTTTTCAACTTTTTCTTGAAAACTATAACGAATGTGACTAAGCAGTGAAGGATGAAAAAGTAGCTTAGACTAAAATAAACAATCGGTTAGAACATACCAGCTTCATTCGATTGGTCCTTCATATAGTTAAGGGCCCTACAGAATGTATAACTTCAGCAAAAACTCAAAAAATTACCGTTTTTGGTAGAAATTGGCTGACACAATCAAAAATTTCGATTATTTTGTATTAAATCAATAAAACTGTAAAAAAATATAACTTAATAAATGTAGCTAAAGAAATTTAATTTATTTACTTTTTTACCAATAAAATTCGGTTTTTTTCGAATTTTTATGACAGTTTTTTATGCTTTTGGGCTTTTAACAATACGAAAGAGTACTTAAATGAAATTTGTTCGTACTAACGGTTTGTTTATTTTGGTCTAAGCAACAACTTTTGCCTACATTACTTGTCCAAATTTGTAACGGTTTTCAGGAAAAAGTTGAAAAACTGGAAAAAAGTTGTGAAAACTTATTTTTTTTTGGACATCTTATGTAATTTTAAGTACGAAGATGTAATTTTTTTCATTTGCTACAAAGAAATGTTTTGTAGGTCAAGCCAAGAGCAACAACTTTGCTAAAGACACAAAAGCAAAATTCAAAATAGTTTACGAGATATGGAATCATTAATCCTACTCTGAAGCTGAAAAGTTCAAAGGTCAATAAAAAGAAAACGGCAGCTAATCAGACCAAACCCATGCAGGGTTTTTATACCACCATCACATCCTTTCAGAAGCCAGTACAACAGAAACAAAATGGTTGCAAGAGTTTCAGAAATGCTGCAATCATTTTTTGATTTTTCAAAAAGCGTAAGCTTCTTTTCTGCCGAGATATGCAGGTTAGGTTAGGTTGTGATGGCTGAGAGCGACGAGCCGCTCTCCCACTTAGGCCACTTTGGGCCCATTGCGATGCCATATTTATTCCCTATTAACCCTTTTTAATACTGGGGTGGGTCCTCGTTACTGAGCCATTGTGTGGACAGAATAAATTTGAGTAGAGCTGGGATCTCTAGCCCGGATGTCTCCGAGAGGTTGAGTAGCAGAGATTGACCAAGTGTCCTGAGTCTCCTTCCACTCAAGGCGGGGCAATGGCACAAAAAGTGTTGTACCGATTCCTCCTCTTCTTCGTGTTCGCAAATTCTGCAAAAGTCATGGTAAGTGACGCCTAGGCGTGCTGCGTGTCTGCCAATAAGACAGTGATCCGTGAGGGTCCCCACCAGAAGTGATATGTGGTTCCTTCTGTGACGTAAAAGTGTGTTGGTGCGTTTTTGGTTGAATGTAGGCCACGTAAGTCTTGCTATCGTACAGTAAGAAAGGTTTTTCCACCGATCCGTAGCGAGACTTAGTGTTTCAGCTTTAATGTGGAGCTTATATGTCGCCATAGGCATACCTATCGTACTCTTCTCTGAAAGAAGCTCGATGGTGGTTCCTTTTCTGGCCAGTTGGTCCGCAGACTCGTTTCCTTCTGTGTTGCGGTGTCCAGGCACCCATATTAGGTGTATACTGAAATGCCGTGCGATCTCGTTAAGAGATGAGCGGCAGTTAGTACGAGTTTTTGCATTGTTTGTGTGTGAGTCAAGTGCCTTGAGGGCGGATTGACTGTCTGCCTTCCTTGACCGTGAGTGTGCTAAGGTAGATGGCAGCTTCCTGGATGGCTACCATTTCCGCTTGGTACACACTACAATGGTCAGGAAGGCGGAACGATAAGTTCAAATCTAGGTTGGAAGAGAAAACTCTCCCTCCTACTTTTTTGTCGAGCTAAGAACCATCAGTGTAGATGTTAATAGCGTTAGCTCTGCTTTGGGGCAGGTTTTAACAATCGTTCCGGCTTGGGATCAAGACGTCGTAAAATTTGTCGAACGTCGTTTGTGGTAGTCTGTAGTCTGTAGTCTGTACTTAATGGTATACCCGTTTGGTCTTTGAGTATGGTAGCGTGTCCCGAATTGCCCCTATTCCAGGTATCGGATTCTCGTAGTCTTAAGGCTGTTGTGGTAGCCATTTGCTTAGCGGGATAAGATCGGGAATTTTGTACTTTCGGGTGAAAGGCACTAATTCCGTCTTAGCCGGGTTTACGCCCAAGCCACAAGATTTTGTCCACTGAGCAAGTGAGCATGAGGTCACACAGCGTTTGAGGAAACATTCCAGAGATATGCAAGTGCAATTCCAAATGGCATTACTGCCTCTTTCTCCGGAGTTCAATGTTGCCACAATAAGATCATCCTACAACTTTTAAAAATGAGAATAAATGTGAAAAGTGAAGTTAAAAGATCACCGCAGTCTTCCATTTCGTGGTTTGAAATTACCGCCGACATAATTTATCGATAGGTTTTTTTCGATTAGGCAGGTTTGCTTATTATATTATATTCTGCAGCTGTCAGGCTTTTGCATTGTTTTGGTGGACAATATTTTTTTTATTATTACTTAAAACATATCAAATCTTTAATAATATTAATGCAATTTGATCAGTTAAGCATTCAAGTTGTGTTTTTCATTATTCTATTTGACTCGAATGCAGCATTTGAAAACCACCAAAAGAGGTTTCAGGAACACCGACAATTGCATATGGGTTGTTAGAGGTTTGTAGAACACGGCCTATAGTTAGAAAAGACAAAGCTACATCGATTGCTCTTATTACAGCAACCATCGATTAAAAGTGATGCCAAACTATAATATTATACAATATTGTACATACAATATACAATAGTTTTGTTTTTCAAAAAAACTAGAATTCCCTCCAACCGCCAGAATTGGATTCAGGACTAGATTTTTCAGGGTTGCTTTCAGAGACCCCCTATTTCCTTCAAACAAAAGAAACCATGTATGTGGAGTATGTGTGGATTGTATTTCATTAACCATCATGATTGTGTTTATTGTCGAAATATGCCATTAAAACTTTCACGCTCAGCTCGAGCATCGGAAGTTTTTAAAATTAGCATTCAACCAAATCGGGTTTCGAAACCTTACATAGCTATGTTATACCTTAGGAATAGCTTACACTATGATCAAACTACCAACGGCCACGACCGCCACCGCGATTTGAACCTCCTCGGAAACCACCGCCGCCGCCGCCTCCACGTCCACCTCCACCTCGGCCGCCTGAAAAGCCTTGTGAGAAATCAGAGTGAAATATTGAGCGGATTTCCGGATAACAGTTTTAGCCATAATATCTTACCTGAGCCACCGCGATTCGAACCTCCTCTGAATCCGCCGCCACCACGTCCACCTCCACCTCGGCCGCCTGGAAAGAAAAGCGGAAAGAAAATATTGAGTGGTTTTTATGGTAAAAGTTTCAGGGTTAATATCTTACCCATGCCACCGCGATTTGAACCTCCTCGGAAGCCACCGGATCCTACGCCACCGCGTTGATTGGCTCCGCCCTTCTTCTTTGCACCCTTGGGCTGTGGCGGCTTTGGCAGAAACCTCGAGATGGGCAAAAGCTTTCCTGGATCGATGAACAGTTTTTGGTGTGGCTTGAAACTGTTGGCGTAGACATTTTCCGAGAGTTTGACAGATACAGAGTAATCTCGAACCGTGCCAAAGATCTCGTCGATTTTACCAATCTGCTCCTTGTTCTCCAGGAATATGGGCGCATTGAAGTAGGGCACGTCGTCAATGTCCACTTTGCAAACGAGATCGTTCTGGCATATGTACTCGAAATTGCCAAGTGGAATTACGCGCTCAGGAGGGCCCTGATCAAAGGCTCCTCGGCCGCCGCCGCCGCCACCGCGAAATCCTCGCCCGCCACCGCCGCCACCACGAGATCCTCGCCCTCCACCACCAAATCCACCTCCACGGGGTCTTCCGAATCCCATTTTTTAATTGATCGCAATTTGAAACGTGTGTATTGTAAGAAAAGAGAAAAAACACGTGCGCGCTTCACACAAGACCACAGTCTGAAAATGTGAAAACGCCGAAAACGCTGTGCACAAATACCATATATACGGTCCTACTCGATGAACTACTGCGGCTGCGGAACTAGTACCGGGCCTATCGATAGAGTTTATTTTTAGATTAGAAGTAATATGGGCACACTGAACGAGTGTGTAGGTGTGTGTCAACCAAATCAATCGCCATAATAAAACTTTCTCTCCTTAAGCTTGGTTCTGAAGCAAATTTAATTGTCTTTGTAAGTTAAAATTCGCCAATACAAAATTTTTATGTATTGATGTAGCTGTGTTAAGTGTTTTCGCCTGTGCGCACCGCATAAAAGCATTGAAAGAAAATAGATACATTTGTGTGCAGGTATGTGTATATACATACAAAACAAATGTAAACTGGAATGACGTCATAGCGACAAATTTCAGAGAGAAAATTAAATGAAAACAAATCTGTAGGTCGTGCCCAGCCCATTGCTGCTTGCCGGGCAGAGAGGGTCTCGTAGTTAAGAAACCATCTGAGATGTTTAGCTGACTTGTTGTTTTTGGTCTGCATTTAAAGGAAATTGATCCCAAAACATGACACTGGGAGAGATACAAAACGGGAACGAGACGCAGGCGCAGCATAAAAACCGCAGCGACGACACAATGACAACAACAGCAGCAGTTCCAGCTGCAATAGGAATGCGTACACATCAGCCCATGGATATCGGGATGACGACAAACATAGATAAAGTGAATGGAAATGCAAGCGCCAAGCAGGAGAAACAGGTAAAGGGCGGGTTGCGGTGTTTGTGTGTGTGTGCGTATGCGTGTGCGAGAGAGGAGTGTGAATTCTGTCCAACATTCCGAAATTTAATTGAGCAGAAATCTAGAGCACAAGTGACCTGCCAACCGATGAGATGAGATCACGCACACACACATACACGCACAAACTACAATTATTTCTAGTGTTATTGTGATTCGCCGCCGGATGACGTTGTGTGTTCACAATTGTTAATCAGCGACCGCAAACGCGAGTGCGAGCGAGGGCCGTGCTCTTAGTACTGATCCGGGGAAATTCGAATATCTTTTGCCGTCTCACAAATGTAATTCCATTGACAGATCGATGTAACCATCTCCTTCCTCCGAGCTGCCCGCAGTGGCGAGCTCCGCAAAGTTCTTGAGCTGATTGAGAGCGGCCAAATCCAGGACATTAATGCGTGCAATGCTGTAAGTTGTTGTCCCCCACCCAACCTATTTTTCCGAGACTAACATTCCACCTATGCGACTAGAACGGTCTGAACGCTCTCCACCTGGCCGCCAAGGACGGATACGTGGACATTTGCGCCGAGCTGTTAAAACGCGGAATTAAGGTAGACAACGCCACCAAGAAGGGCAACACGGCCCTACATATAGCTTCCCTAGCCGGCCAGCAACAAGTCATCAAGCAGTTGATTCAGTACAATGCCAATGTGAACGTGCAGTCGCTGAACGGATTCACGCCGCTGTATATGGCAGCCCAGGAGAACCACGACGGCTGCTGTCGCCTGCTACTGACCAAGGGCGCCAATCCGTCGCTGGCCACGGAGGACGGCTTCACGCCGCTGGCCGTGGCCATGCAGCAGGGACACGACAAGGTCGTGGCAGTGCTGCTCGAGAGCGATGCCCGGGGCAAGGTTCGACTGCCGGCCTTGCACATAGCGGCCAAGAAAAACGATGTCAACGCGGCCACGCTGCTGCTGCAGCACGACCACAACGCCGATATAGTCTCCAAATCGGGCTTCACGCCCCTCCATATAGCTGCGCACTATGGGAACGCAGAGATAGCCAATTTACTGCTGGATCGCGGTGCCGATGTCAACTATACCGCCAAGCACAACATTTCACCCCTGCACGTGGCCTGCAAATGGGGCAAAACCGAGGTCTGCAGTCTCTTGCTGGCTCGCCAGGCGCGCATAGATGGGGCCACCCGTGACGGATTGACGCCCTTGCACTGTGCCGCCCGCTCCGGCCATGTCGAGGTTATTGAGCTGCTGCTGCGTCACCAGGCTCCCATTTTGTCCAAGACTAAGAACGGACTATCAGCGCTACATATGTCTGCCCAGGGCGAGCACGATCAGTCAGCGCGCCTGCTGCTTGATCACAAGGCACCGGTCGATGAGGTCACCGTGGATTATTTGACGGCGCTGCATGTGGCCGCCCACTGTGGCCATGTGCGCGTGGCGAAGTTGCTGCTCGACTACGGAGCGAATCCCAACTCGCGCGCTCTCAATGGATTTACGCCCCTTCACATTGCCTGCAAGAAGAACCGCATCAAGGTGGCCGAGCTACGTGAGTAGTCCTCCCTTAAGACTCTCTGAAAAGGGAAATTGACAATATTCCTACATAAACATACATATTTCAGTCATCAAGCATGGAGCCAATATTGGGGCCACAACTGAGTCGGGACTTACGCCACTGCATGTGGCCAGTTTCATGGGTAAGTCAATTAATCGGAATGGTCAAGAGTTTTGATATCTAAGAAGATCATGCCACATTCATAATTAGTATTCATACATAGATCGGATCAACAACAAAGGCAAGAGAAGCTTTAATACAACTTAAACAGGGCTTTGTAATATACTGGCAGCTACCCCGTCGCGCTTCGCTGCGCCTTCAACAGTATAGGAACAATAAAGGAATCAATTTGAAGTTAATCGCGAAGAGTCAAATGTTAACCGAATTATAAAATACTTTGTACGACTGCGTCCCTTGTATAGCCCACAAATCGACTCTGACATATACAGGCTTAAATCGACGTTTTGCTATTTTGCCTTTTCCCGTTAGAACTTTGCTGCTGGGGATTTCCTCCAATTAGCACCCACTTCCATGGGGGGTGATGAATTTCAGAAATTTTTTAGTTTTCGTTTCAGTTTTCTTTATGGTTAGAAAAAACCTGTTTTTCTCATTAAAATCCATTTTTCGATAGCTTCAAAACTGAGGGACTAGTTCGCGTAGAAGCAGACAGACGGACGGGCGGACAAAGCTTAATCGACTCAGCTAGTCACGCTGATCAAGAATATGATTCCTTCTATGCGTTGCAAACATCTGTCTTTCTCAGTCTGTCTTCAGTCTTTCGATAGACCGCAAATTATTAAGGATTTCCATTCAAAAAATTCGGGTTCATATACGTTTTCTTTGTAAAAGAATTTTTAAAAATGTCAAATAAATAATGAAAAATAAATATTTCAACGACTTACTCCAAGAATATAAGGTAATTGCCTAGTATAAGTCCCCCTTAACTAAAAAAATTCCTTTGATGCAGAGCTGTAATAAATTCATTACTTCCCGTATTTAATGGCTTTCCATTACTATAAACACAATTTTTTAGGTGATGAAAAAACAATTCATGATTACGATTTTTTAATAATCGTAATTGTAAGGAGGAATTATGTTATATTCAGTGAATATTCCAAAATGTAATTACTTTTACAATTACTTAGATAATTGTAACTGTAAAGGCTGATTATTGAGTAATTGTGCTTAAAATGTTGAATTATTTTGTATTTGTAGGTGAAAATGATGATTTTTTACAAATCAAGTTTGGAAAACACCAAATTTAATTGTTTGCTGATCAAGGTAACAAAACCCGAGCTAATAATATAAATCATTTAATTGAATTATATATATGGGCATTTCCATGACGTCGAACGGGACAATCGTACGCATTTAAACATTCAAAAAAGTCAAAATAAAACAGATTTTTATTTTCACAATTGGCATAGGCCCTACAATTGATGCAAAGATCGATTTTGGAAAATTTTTTGGTTTTAAGATAATCGCAAAAAAACATGACATTCGCACGGGACAAAAATAGAAGTGGTTTTCGCGGGAAACCATTCAAACGCCGAATTCAGCGAATCTTGAGGCAATATATTAATGCGATAAATATTAGAATGTAGTGCAGTGATGTCTCTTTAAAATGGTTTTTATTTCACCCAAAAATAACTTACAGTTTTTTCAAAATGTAAGGCTTAAGCATTTTCGCACGGGACATGTCGCACGGGACAGTTTTTTCCATCATTATATTTATGTGGTTTCTGCTATAATGCGAAGCAAAAACATACAGGTAATTGCATTGAAATAGTTTCTCATGGTCTCTTATGCATTCATGTATACCCCTTTGTACCATCAGAAATATTCTAGATAGCGAAAGTACATGTAATCTAAAGTCACTTTTTTCCAAAAAATTAAGCAATTTTAATGTCAAAATGAGAAAAATTGCGCTAGCACGGCCGTGGAACCGAATATATCCATTTGGGTTATTAGTAAATGTAAGATTAGCTTACATAAGCTTAATTTGGTTGTTTCCCTATAAAAATTCGATAAAATATAGTTTTTTTTACCTACTTTTAACTTTTTGGCCCAGGTTGACATTTCTGTGAAAATGCCCATATGGGCACCAAGACCAAAAAATTAAAATTGCTTAAAAACACTCTGTTTATCACATTTTGAAGGGGAGACAAATAAATTGAACTAGTGTAGGGCAATCTAAAATTTATTCATAACCCATTTCGAAATATTCGGCCTTACGACCTCGCTAGAGCAAATTTTCTCATTTGGACATTAATATTACTCGTTTTTTTTTTATAAAAACGCCTTTCGATTGCCTTGAATTTTGCTATCTAAAATCTTTCTGAAGTATCAAATGGTTAAAAAAGAATGTATAAGAAACGATGACAAACTATGTGATTGCACTTAACCGTAAGTTTTTTCTTCGCATTATAACAAAAACAATATAAATATAATGATGTCGCGTTCGCAATGTCGCGTAGCGAATCCTATTTTATTTTGAAGTAAAACTAAACAAAATTTTTTGATCAAATAAATTCTAATATACAGTTAAATTATTCAACAACATTTTAAAATTAGTCGCACTATATAGTTTTGGCAGATTTCGCTAAGTTTTGCTTTTATACTGATGTCGCTATTTTTTGTCGCGTGCGAATCGCTTTTAAATTGACTTTATCCTGGAACCAGCTCTAGGTGTGCTCTCTACTTGACCACTTAATAAAGTGCTTCGAAAGTGCTATGAGTTAAAGTAACAGAAGAAAAAAAAATATTTTTATTTGACTTCAATTCCACTTTAATGAGTACGATTGTCGCGTGCGACATCATGGGAATACCCATATATATCTATATAGATATTCAATATTTGGAAGAATACCTCATTTTGATGACGCCCATAGCAACAATTTTAGACTTTCTTTAGACAGAGAACAGTTTAAATTTACATTTTGAATGCAGCTTGACTATCTGAGAAAATATATACTTTGCGTTCTTGTATTGCGAGGCTTTGCAGATGGTTGGTAGATTCCTGGCTTGCTACAACCTCTGCTTGGTAAACACTACAATGATCAGGTAGTCTAAATGAAGTTTTGATCCCAATCTCTGGACCAGTTGGTCAGTGTAGAAATTAATGGCATTCGGTTTGGAGAGAGCCACTGAGTTCCAGTCCAGTCGACTTGGTATGGTGACTTTGTACATAGTGGAGACGTAATTGTTGGGATGCAGTAGTCAAGCTTTGGCGGTACCGCATCTCGATGCAGTAGTTTAGACGAGTGGCCAGAGTTGTTATCTTCCCAGGTACCACTTTCTCTCAGCCTAAGAGCGGTGTTACTGGCGATTTAGTTAAGTGCATCAGTTGGTTTGTACGCAATGCACCAGTAGTACATAGTGCAGCACTACGTTGAAATTTTGTTATGGTTCAATGATACCGTATAGTAGTATTAGATCAATGAATTAACATGCAGTCATGCGGCGGTCAGTCATGGTTCATTTTTTAAATCTTTCAGGCCTGTTCCCATATCTGAGGCCGATTAATCGGAATCGGTAAGAGTTGCGATTTCTAAGAAACTCTTAAAGATCGAAGAGGATCGAATGAAGGTAATTGGGACTTTGAAGTTAAAACTCGAATAAAATATTTGGTATTTGGAAGCGGAATATTAAACAATTCCGATTCCGCATGATTTGATCGAAATCGAAAACGGGAACAGGCCTGTTTATCTTAAAATCAAAATTTTAAAATTTTAATTTGAGCTCCTATGCTTTTTACAGTCCAAAAAATGTTTGAAGTGCGGCGCCGACTGAGTTCTTCGGTGACAAAGAGCTTTTCAAAAACACGCACCCACACAAAACATAAAAGGGATTTCGCGTGATGTAAAGAGCGAACTGCCACGTTTGACCGCAGAAAAGAGCAATATTTAAAAAAATTTTTGAAAATTCCGTTTCAACAAGTTTTGGCAAACATTTTTCAACGAATTTTGTCAATAAGTTAAAAAAATTTTTAGGTAAAGTATGGGAAAAAATGCGACGCAGTCATAAATGTTTTTTAAATCGACAGATTTTAATTTTTTATTATTTTACACAGTCCGCTAAAACAATAAGTTCCCACAGGCAAATAATTTCCCTATATTTTAATAAAAGTTTGGCTTAAATAGGCAATATTAGGGAATTTTTCGGCCATATTTGTTCACTACTATTTGAGACAATAGTTTTAGAATTAAGTCACGGTCCTGTATTTCAAATAATTGGAAACACCTGGGCTTTGCTTATATGCTCATGTGCTGTTAGAAAGTGTTTCTATCTATTAAAAGCACTGTGATGAAAGTATTTATCTGTCGTTCTGAGTATTAGGCTTAATTATGTATTTATTTGACATCGGGTGAATAGCATAAACAAATTTTCCTAAAAAATGCGCATTTTTGTATGTACCAAACATTTACCCTGCGATTTGTTTGCATGAAAATTCTTTATTTTAACCTTATTCACTTGCAGGATGCATGAACATAGTCATATATTTGCTGCAACACGACGCTAGCCCCGATATACCCACAGTGCGCGGGGAAACTCCGCTGCATTTGGCGGCGCGCGCCAATCAGGTAGGTGCATTCGGTTTGCCGACAGCTAATCGCTCATCTTCTTTTTGTCCACTTTGATCAGACGGACATCATTCGAATTTTGTTGCGCAATGGAGCCCAAGTGGATGCCATCGCGCGCGAAGGCCAGACGCCCCTCCATGTGGCTTCTCGGCTGGGCAATATTGATATAATTATGTTGATGCTGCAGCATGGCGCACAGGTGGATGCGAACACAAAGGACAACTATACGGCTCTGCACATTGCCGCCAAGGAAGGGCAGGAGGAGGTCTGCCAAGTGTTACTCGACCACGGTGCCCAAATGGATGCGGTCACCAAGAAGGGGTTCACACCGCTGCACTTGGCGAGCAAATACGGCAAGCAGAAGGTGGCCAATCTGCTGCTGGAGAAAGGGGCCGCGATCGATTGCCAGGGCAAAAACGAGGTGACGCCCTTGCACGTGGCGACTCACTATGACCATCAGCCGGTGGCTGGCCTGTTGCTGGAGAAGGGCGCCTCGCCGCAGGTATGCGCCCGCAACGGACACAGCGCGTTGCACATTGCGGCCAAGAAAAATAACCTGGAAATAGCCCAGCATCTGCTGCAGCACGGGGCCGACGCAAATCTGCAGAGCAAGTCTGGCTTCTCGCCGCTGCATTTGGCAGCGCAGGAAGGTCACGTGGATATGGTGCAACTGCTGCTTGATCACGGCTCCATCAGTGATCAGGCCGCCAAGAACGGACTGACTCCGCTGCACTTGGCTGCCCAAGAAGGACATGTGCCCGTGGCGCGGATGCTGCTTGATCACGGCGCCTGCATATCGGAGCGCACCAAAGCTGGCTACACGCCCCTTCACATTGCCGCTCATTATGGCCAAATCAATCTGATCAAATTTCTGCTCGAGAACGATGCCAATATTGAAATGACCACCAATATTGGATACACGCCGCTCCATCAAGCCGCACAGCAGGGTCACACAATGGTTATAAACCTCCTGCTGCGCCACAAAGCAAATCCCGATGCCGTAACCAATGTGAGTAAATTAAGTAAATCCCCTAGTTCCTCATCCCCTGACTCTGGGATCATTCCACAAATAGCGGAGTTTTTGGGGCTTCAAAGTGGAAATATCGAAAATCGTCTTTTAATCGGCCGATCCCAGATGTCCTAGTTCAGAATTGGAATCTATCTGATTATTATATATGGTTACTCTTTTTACACCCTTGCAAAGGATATTCTCCTTTTGCCCAGATGTTTGCCATGTGTTTTAGTAAACTTGGTCTCTTAATACTTATTGCTCCATTCTTTTACACTTGGATTCGGCGTTAAACTAGTTCCCTTTCTCTTGTGCGAAAGTTATAAGCACACACGTCAAGATATGAGAGAAGCTCAGCTAGTGCCCCTTTAGACTGTTTAGATCCAAGTATTATGAGTTTTTCCGACTTTAATTTCACTTATTTCAAAACCTCCATTTGCATGCATTCGGCTCAGCCGAAGTTAGCTTAGCCTTCTTGTTATTTTGGCAACCATTTTCAAAAAAGTGGATTCGAGATAAGCGCGATTATAGTTTCGACATCTGTTTTCGATCAAATAACAGTTTTTTCATAGATTACACAAATAGATTTGATTCATATTCTTTGCCGATAAAAATATTTATCAATGTCTGTTCAGTGGTTCTCGAGAAATTCGGGTCAAAATTCGTCGAGATGAAATCCAGAATTTTCCGAGTTCATTTTTGTTTAAAATAGCAAAATTTTAGGAAAAAAAAGATAGTTTTATAACAAGTTTTGACGTTGTTGTATTCAAAAACAAAAACGGGGATCTAATAATAGTACGAGGGTCCTTGAAAAAGTTTCTCATATACGAGGACAACACATACTTGATTGATTTTTATACCTTGAACCCATTGAAAATGGTAAAAGGGAATAATGGAGTTGTGCAAATGTATGTAACACGGAGAAGGAAACAGTTTCGACCCTATAAAATATATATATTCTTGATCAGCATCAACAGCGACAGAGATACAAAATATACCGTACACAGATCAAGTTTGTTTCAGATTTAAGATTTCGTAAATAGTCGGGTTGCGTGGGAAAAAAGGGCTATGAGACTGCCCACTGCTAATCAATTCAATTATCGTATCTTTATTAAAGACTACAAAAGCAACCGAATGCAAATGCACTAAATTACTTTTCTTTACGTCGTTTTTGTTTTTAGTTAGTTCTTATAAAAAAGTTGTCACCGCGTACTCAGAAGGTAGTAGCCCAGGTGAAAAGAGGCAGCCGCAAGTACACACAGTCGTGGGTTCTAATCATGACGTGACCCAAGTGAATTTTTTAACATTTGGTTTTTTTTTAAGATTAGTTTCCTTATGCTAGCTTTTCTCTATCAAGATTTATTAAATTTGGCAAAAGTGCCAAAGGTCAGAAGCCGCCAAAACCAAAAACTGTGGGCAGTCCCAAGTGAAATTTCCGATTTTTTTTTTGTAAGTTTTATTTATTGTTAATTATTATGCTTTTTATCTCATATCAAGAAAACACATTTCTAGTCTTTTTTTGAGCATTTAAACTTTTTTTCGATTTTTAGTGCTTCGGGAGCTGATTTGAGGAAATGCTTTCTTAATACAATGTCCGATCACTATAGGAAGATATTGTGAAATTGCCAAATTCTTAACTACATTTTACGGTTTTTCCTACACTTTGTAGATCATTTTCATTTATCATCATTTATGTATATTAGGCATGTTTTAGTGATAAAGCAATGAGATTTCAACTTGCTCCAGGTTTTGAGGTTGAGTAAAAAAATGAGTGAGCCAAAACGTCGTGACTGTGGGTTGGGGAGAAGTGACCCCGCATCAAGGTTAAAGTTCTCGAAAAATAGTCGAAAATTGATATATAAGGTCATTTCTGCCCAAGGGTTGCCTCTAGAGGGGTCAAATGTACCAGTGACCCCCTATTGATTTTCCTTTCCCCACATTTTTTGTCCCAGGCACCTACCCCCTATCTCTACTCCCTAGAAGAGGGTCCCCATACAAAAATGACATTTTTATAAAATTGCCCTCCAACCACCTAAAACACTTCCTGGAAGGGTGAAATGAATGACCAACCCCCATTATTTATTTTCACTTCCCAACAATTTTGTTCTTGACACCCAACCCCTCTCTCCACTCCGTAGGGGGGCTCCCATACAAAACTGATGATAAATGCAGGGACCGAAAATAATGATTATTTGTAAATTTATCATCCAACAAAATCATTAACTTGGAGTGCCCGTATCAAAAAAGGAAGATAATAAAATATGATTATTTTTCGATAATCTATTCATTTCTGCAATGAGTTTTATTCTTTGATTTTTATTTTATTGCTCAATGGTCAATGAATTTTTATACCCTTGGAGAGTGTATATTAAAATTGTCCGGATGTTTGTAACGCATAGAAGGAAGCATCTCCGACCACATAAAGCATATATATTCTTGATCAGCATGACGAGCTGAGTTGATATAGCCATGTCCGTCTGTCCGCCCGTCTGTTTCTATGCTATCTCCTCCGTCAGTTTTAAAGCTATCTTAACCAAACTTTGCACGAAGTCTTTTGGTATAAATACGTTGCACATTTGTCGGAACCGGCCGGATCGGATGACTATATCATATAGCTGTCATAGGAACGATCGGTTGAAAAACTAGTTTTAGTTAGAAAAACCTTTTGTTTTTAGTGCTATCGCTCCCAACGCTCGTATTTATAAGTTTTTAATGATTTCACATAATTTCACCAAGGCTTGTCGAAATCGGACAACTATATAGTATAGCTGCCATACAAACTGTCGGGCATATATCAAGCTTCAAGGGTATATAAACTTCGGTCGAGCCGCCCCTATTTTTTTATTTTCTAATATAAAACTCAGGAAAAAATCATTATGACTTGAGTAATAAAATAAAAATCAAAAATAATGATTACACAGGCCAACAAAATGACCATCTTTGAGAGGTGCAGCCCTGTTAATTTAAAAATATGATAAGTTTATGTTTACTGATTCCTAAACTGGTTTCGGTTTCGTTCCATCAGCTCTTGTTTCCAAGATATGACGGAAAAACGAAAATCTTGAATTTTTGGCACTTTATGATTTATGAAGGCCACACTAGGCATAAATGTCTGAGTTTATGAGCTAATTACGATAAAGGACATATCATTGCAAATTAAAAAAATCATAGGGACCTTATAAGTCCAGCGGAAAGTGTCTAATTTGGCCTTTAAAGAGAGACATCTTTCGATTTATAGCATTTTTATCAAAATAAATTATCCCGTTTAAGGAAGCGCGGTAATTGGATTAATATTTTCGCCATCTGAGCATATAGCCAAATTTTGTGATTTTTATGGCATTTAAATAAGTTTATTTGGCAAAGATATGGCGTGTTTAAGACGAAAATACATATTTAAATTTATGGGAGGAAAACTAGATTGATAGTCTAAATCTGTATAGGAACTGTAAAGGGGCTACTTGGTTCGGCGTAAATTGTTATATGTTTACATGTAGATGATAAATTATATTTGGAAACAAGTAACCTTTTCACAGTTCCTATAAAAATTTGAGTTACAAATCTAGTTTTCCTCCTTTGCATTGATATGTACTTTATCGCAATTAGTTCATAAATTCAGATAATTATGCCTAGTGTGGCCTCCATAAATCCTAGAGTTCCAAAAAGTCGACTTTTTGGTTTTTCCGCGATATCTTGGAAACAAGAGCTGATTGAACAAAACCAATGATACAGTTTTGTTCAGTGAAGTCTATATTAACATAATCTGGCAAATTAAATTTAATTTAATAAAAAATTTTTTTTTGAAAACCGCGATGTAATATATCTTTTAATGAAATCTTGAATGTGGATCCCCTTACTAGGTACATGCATCAAACTTAATACAATTCCTTATGCATTAGTCGTAATCAGAGCGGGCAAACAAACGAAACGTTTAACGAACCGTTCGCGAAAGCCAAGGAACGATTCATTTGTTTTGTAGCTGTTACCTCTAGTGAGGGAAAACGAAACCACTAACTTTATATTGCCGAAGAGCGCAAACGAAACGATTGGAATATTGTTCTTCCGAAAGCTGCACTGCCTTGAAACGTTTCGGAACGACAACAACAAAGCTGAGAGAAACAAAGAAGTAAGCAACAGAAAAAAACAATAACAATACAAATACAAATAGAGCTGCAAACGTTTCCGAACTATTCGCGCTCGTTGCATATCGTTCCGATTCCCTTTGTCCGCAAATCAAGATGAGAGCATTTCGCTTTACGTTTAGTTTGCGTTGACGAACGCAAACTGAACAGAACTCATTTTGTGTTATAGTTACTTTTCTCGGGTTTTGTTTGTGTTTCGCTCTGTGCAAAGAACGAAACGAAACGATTCAGAAACGTTTTGTTTCGTTTGTTTGCCCGCTCTGGTCGTAATCGGTGTTTGAGTAATACTTTTGAGCAAAAAAATAAAACTCTTACAATAATCATTATTTTTGATATTTATATTACTCAAGTCTTAATGATTATTTCCTGAGTTTTATTTGTAAAAATCAAGTTTAATCATTATTTTTTGAGGAATGAAATAAAAATCAAAAATTAATCATTTAAAATAGATTTTTATAATAGAACTCATAATCGTTACGGTCCCTGGATAAGTGCATGTTTGTATGGATTAACTAATACAATATTTCTCTGCTCGACAACAATTTTCCATTAAGGAACAAACCAACTTTTTCTAAGGTAAATTAGCTCTCTGATCTCGAAAGTAAAAAACTTCTATCGACGCGTTATCGAGATATTACTGATAATCGTTTTTTTTCGATTTTTTCAAAAGTTGCCTCCAAATAAACTCCCATTACTTTTTTGTTCTTCAATCGATTAAAAAACTTTATTCAAACTCGAACCACAAAGTTTTTTTTTGTACAAAAATGAGCTGGGTGTGTGCTTTTGATGCTATTGGCTTAAATGTAGAAAAAAAAATTTTTTTTGCAAATTTAAAAATTTATCGAAATTAAAACGTATGCGGATTCATAATAATACAAAATTGTTATGTTTTTTAATTGGACAATAAATTCTATTTAATTTACTTTAAAATAAACCTTCAAACACAGAAATCGGTCATAACGTGGATTTTCCGTGAATTTTTTGTGAAAATGGACGAAAATTTTGTTTCTTTAGATACCGCTGTGATTGATTTTTCTGATATATAGTGAGTTGTTTTGATCAGCTTTGGCGTAGAATAATTCGATTTACTTTAGACTAAATTTAGAGAAAAAAATGAAAAAAAAAACGTCCCTTTTGCAGCAATTAATTTTGGATCCCTTTTTTTGCGATTTAGAAAACATAAAAAAATGTAAGTGTAAGGCTGGAATGACACTTTCAATTTTTAGGGACAATTTTAGTCACAATTTTTCATCTATGGGCAAAAGTGGTTGGTGTAAGTGGGCCAGAGTATGCTTGAACTCTCCGCAGAATGCTTTAGAAGAGGCCACAATGATACACAACAGCAAATTTGACCTATTAACAAAAAATTGCAACAATAATTGAGCGTGTTCAGCAGCATAAATCGATGACAAAAAATCGACTATTTTTGTTAGATTGTGCTGCTGAACGGGCATGATGCGCAATCATGTTTGCTATTTTTCGTGATTGTGTTAGATGTAAATCTAACAAAGAAATAGTTTGTTAGAATTGCTTGATTATGATTTGTTATCGATAGCACACAGCTGTCAGAAGTAAACAAACGAGGAATTTTAAGAAGGCAATTGCAAAATGAATGTGGAAACCACTTTGTTTTGAATAAATGAATTGGCAGAGGACGTGGTTTCGCAAGTGGCTCTTGGAAATTCGTGCAAGGCTCTAAAGGCTCTACTGGTTACTGCGGAGGAGGAGGAAAGCTTGAAAAGCCGCCACTCCAAAAAGAAGATGCCCTGCGTACGCGTAGTAACCACTTCATCTAGGTACATGGACACCTCAACACAGTGTGTCAAGGCGCTACCATTCAGCTCCTCCCAGATAAGAGCTTGATGGGGACGCCCATATCCTCTTACAAGATAATCACAAGGAATGAAACCCGGCGCCTGGTTCCGGAAGAATGGTTCCGACTTGGGCTGTAGCTAGGGTCACGGGGTCCTCGTTTAACCTGAAATCGAAAACATCTTACTTGTGGTCTTGGCCCTAACGGGTCACTGCCTTATTGGCAGGCATGCTGCACGCTTGGGCGTCGCTCAAGGACTCATAGCTAGAGATGAGCTCGCAACGGGATTCCGGCGGGATCCGAGAGAAGTAGGGGATCAAGCTCTACGATATTGAATTTAAATTTGTTGGTCGGGATCGGGAGGGAACGGGAGCGAATTATTCTTATTCGCCCATCTCTACTATTAGCCCATTGCCACTTTGTTAAAATTAACATTTTGAGACACTTCTTTGCGTGGTCAGGAGTCCTTTTCAATGGACCCGCCGGGGCTGGGCTTACAACAAAGTTACAAAAACATTAACCGGCTAACCAAGTCTTAAGGAAAATTCAAGGTGAATTCTAGGAGCAGTTGTGGTTACGACGGTCATCAATATTTAGGGGTCAGTTCTTAATTATATTAAGCTGTTTGTTGTCAAAAATTCAAACCTTCCGCCAACAAAAATATATCGATAACTTTGTTGCCCAAAAATTCTAACAAGTTCGTTCACCAGCAGACTAACACTTTTTTTTTTATTAATGATTTTTGTTAGATGATTGGTGTATGCTGCTGAACACGCTCATTGTCTCTAAAAATTGAAAGTGTCATTCCAGCCTAAGTAATTTGAAAGTTAGGGTTCAGATATTAATTTACAGATTTTTAAAATATTTTAATTACCAATGGCTTTGGATAGCAGGTAAACAAAATGAATTAAATTTTTTAAATAGCTTAATTTTCAAATCGATTTTTCCCGCGAATTAAGCTTAATTCGACCAAATGCTGAAACAACAATCAACACAAATCCCAGTGGGCAATTTTTCATGGAATCACCCATATTTATATTATTGTATGTGTCGAAGAATGGTGGTTTTCCATTTTTTTTTATTGTTTTGTTATTTTAGGAACCGTAAGGCAAATGTCTGTACTCTTCCAATGCCCGAGCTAGACTAACTACTCGGTTCACAATTCATTACCCCAAATCTCATATTTCACTTGACACTAGACACTTGACTTACTTGGCAGAAAACGATACATTCGTCCCACCATGTTCCCAACAAGAGTAGGCTTAGCAACATTCCACTATAGGACAATTTATTTATACAAGCTTACTTTCTATTTTACAATATTTGTGTTATCTACGACATATGTATAGACAAACTTTGACAAAGTTTTTTTCAGATTTTAGCTAATTCTAGTTTAGCAATTCTTGGACCTCATATTCTGGAAACACGCGAAGAGACATTTCCTAGTTGCATTGCTTGTTGTTATTGTATCGTGACTTGAACTAACACGGTCACAATTACGCTTGTTCACAATAGAACACGTTTGAACAATTCCGTAGCTCAACGGGGGGTCGTGAATACACTAACTATATGTATCCAATCGACAAAATTGCACTGAAGAAGTTAATTTAAATAGCTGGGTAGTTTAAAGACTTAAAAATTAAATTGTAAAAGTTCTTCTCACTAGAACTTGATTTCGCCCGATCGTTCCCATGGCCATAGTCATTCGATTTGGAGTATACTTTTTAGAAAAGAGCATAAATTACAAGAGTGGGTCAGTCGAGGGTCTTAGTGAGACAAATTTTTTGGTTTTTAGTGCTAACGCCTTTAAACTCACCAATTATTAATCACTTATACTTTTACACAGATTTGCAAATTTTGGCCAAAATCGGATGACTATATCTTATAGCTGCCATAGGAACCATATGAAATGAGGAAAATGAGTTGCGTTAGAGAACTTTTTGATTTTAATGCTCGCGTTCTTAAACTCTTATAAACTCTGGAGCACCTACAGAGCGTTAAAAATGAGAGAAAATAGACAATAGCAGACATCAACACTCTCAGTGCCAAAATTAACCGTTGTTTCATTTTCGTTTTGTGCAAGGTGCATAATTATAATTATAATTTCTTATTATGTGTTTGCTGGCTGAGATTTTATTTGAGCACACTTGGTTAAGTAACTATTTGTAATAAATTTGTAAATATACCAAGTGGGCCAGTGCTGTCAGATGTCGCGCTCAAAAATGAGAATTAATTCTTAATTCGTGAAACTTACAAAAAAATTTATCGCTCCGACAAAGTTGTGAGAAATTTGTAGAAAAACAAAAATGAATACGAAATAAAAAAAACCCGGCGGACGCAATGAGTTAGTGACTAATTGTGGCCGAAAAGTGTCTCGCTGGACCGTTGCACAGTGTAAAATGTTGCTAGTCTAGGGGGACTTAAATCAATAGCAGTCGTATTTTTCAAGCTATCGAATTGTACTTTGGACTAAATGTTGAAATATTCCCCAAAGATATTTGTGGACGAAAAGTTTAAGTGGACGTGACACCTTAAAGGGCGTAAGGTGAAAGCTAACACCCAAATGCAATTTTTACATTTATTAAAAATAATTTTTATTTCGGAACCACTTTTTCCAAAATGGTTGCAAAGATTTAAAGAGTACCTGTTGGCCGATTTTCAAACTTTTTTTTTGTAATTGCTCCTAATACCCACCATTCTGGTGTGAACTAGGATATGTTTGATCGGTCAACAATTAATGGAACTAGGACCAATACAGTGGAAGAAAAGTCGATTTTCGAAATTTTGACTTTAATACCCCATAACTCCGCCTTTTATTGACCGATCCAAAATTTCTTAGTTCACACCAGAATTACATGAATTCTTAACAAATCCCCGCCTTCAGTTTTAAATTTAGATAATCCGTTCTCAAAAAATTGTTTGCAACCATGAGCCTATGTTTGAAACATACAACAACAACCGCAGAAACAACAACAAATCTTGCTAAATTTAATTTAACCAATTACCTATCGAATGAAAAAAAACGCTCGTTTACTTATAGTTTTTGGGTAATTTAATTTTTTGTAATTTAAAAAATGACACCTGAAGGTATACAGTACCCTTTACGGTTCATTTTTGCACTGAGAGTGTTGAGGTTTGTCATCTATTTTCTCTCATTTTTTTTATTTTATAGCTTAGATATTCAAACATTTTATCCCAAAAGAATTTTTCAAAATTCGAATTACGTTAGAAGATAAAGACTTTTCTGTCGACCAATGTCTTCGATAAAACAAGCAATTTTCAAATTTCTTGTAACTTTAAACTCGGTTTTCTCGAAACAACGTTTTTCGTGTGTGGCCCAGTGGTTAGTGTGCTGGACTGCTGGGCGCGAGGTCGTGGGTTCGATCCCGCCTCTGAACATCTAAAAAGAAAAGTTTTTTTCTTTCTTAAGAAAAATAGATTTTACACATACGGTCACCTTCACCTGCTATTGGCGCCAACGTTGAAGTATCTAGCCATGAAAAGGCAAATTCTCAAACTTTGCCGTTCGGATTCGGCGTTAAACTGTTGTTCCTTTTCTATTGTGCGAAAAATTTAAAGCAGCTTGGCCCCGTTGGAGGAGCTGTATAGCCAATTTTACATTTTACGTTTTTCAAAATGGTGCCCACGTTTTCTCAAGTTCTACCAAACCGATTTTGATTATGTAGGGCTTTGTGGACGCAGATCTAACGTGGCTATCGTCTCTACCTCAATCTATGTGAAAAAAAGTTTTTACTATTTACCGTTACTCGTAGAGTAAAAAGGGTATACTAAAGTCGTGCAAATGTATGTAACAGGCAGAAGGAATCATCTCCGACCATATAAAGTATATATATTCTTGATCAGCATCAACAGCCGAGTCGATATAGCCATGTCCGTCTGTCCGTCCGTCTGTATGAACACCTAGATCTCAGAGATGGTAAGAGATAGAAGTTTGACATGTATAGGACAAA
This sequence comes from Lordiphosa clarofinis, assembly GCA_018904275.1. Taxonomy (NCBI): domain Eukaryota; kingdom Metazoa; phylum Arthropoda; class Insecta; order Diptera; family Drosophilidae; genus Lordiphosa; species Lordiphosa clarofinis. The sequence goes on from JAEIGQ010000207.1 coordinate 243,435, forward strand.
TGCTTCTTTTATCTTCACGCAGATCAAGTTTATTTCAAATTTTGGCCACGCCCCCTCCCTCTCCTTTTAAAGATAGTTGGTAATAAGCAAAATGAATCGATTTGCCGAAGAAATGATCAAGATCGGATGAACGGTTCTCAAGTTATGAGCAAAAAAGTAATACAAGCCCCCCCGCTAACCCCCCTCCCACCATAAAAAAATGTTGCATACTTTTCGGATGTTCACCCTCAGGAACGCAGGAACACTATTAAACATGTTTTTTCATGAGTAACGGGTATATCGAAGTCGGTCAGAGCCGACTTTAACTTACGCTCTCGTTTTTTTATACGCTGGACTGCAAAAAAAAAATGCTCAAAAATCGATTTTTCGTTTTTAAAAGGCCGCCATTTTTTCCAATTCAATTTTATTTTAACAATTCTGCTACGAACGATAAAGGCATTCATACTAACCAACTTCCCATCTTCCGTTTTGCTTTCTGATAATTGTAACTCCCGGAAACGTGGGTACCATCGACATATCTTTTTTTGGAAAAGCCTTCTTTGGATCCCGAGAACTTTTTGAACAGCCCTCGCATTCACAAATTTTTAATTTTGTATTTTTTGTAATGAATTGTACAACCAAAAAAGTAAATGGCAAAATTTAAAGCGTTGCTACTGAAAACAAAAAGTGTTTTCGTACAAAAACTATTTTTTAGATTTATATTTATGTCCGATTTTGTCCAAACCTTGGTGAACTTATAAAAAAACATATAAAACTGATAAATACAAAGTTTCGGGACGATTCCAGTGAAAACTAAAAGGCTTTTTGATCTGAACAAATCATAATGTAACGCCTTGAAATTACCCATAACAGACCTGGGGAACTTGTAGAATCATGAACTTCTCCCACTCCAATAATTGGTGTTTTTCGAAAAGATCCCGCCTTTGGGCATTCGACAGGGCGCTCCCAGCATAAACATCAATATCCGAACCAGTTCGAGCAGCTACCTCACGTCTGCCGACTGTGTCTATTTTTAACTATTTCAATTTGGTCGTTTCTTATGCCATGCACATGTGTACATATGTGTACAAATTTGTATATCTTGCAGCTGATTTGGCGGCCGAAGTAAATCTACGTGGGGCGGCAGAAAAGTAGCCGGTCTTGTAATGAAAACAAGTTTCAATTGTTACTGCAAATCTATTAGTTTCTTAGGCCTTTCGTCCTTTTCTTGATGCCTTTCCAGTACTTGCTTCATTTCTGGGATCTTTTTACATGGGCTACTAATCACTCGCCCCACGTACAGTTCCGTGTGCTGAGTATATTGGTCTAATGGCTAAAATTCAAATGGAAATGATTGGCTCCTCTCCCCTAGCCACTCATTCTCTCTTGTATATGTTTCCCAGTCAGTTGCTCCCGTGGTGGATGACGAGAGTCTTGCTGTGTGTGTGTGCGATCGAAATGTGCGATCCGTGAATGCTCCAAAACAATTTTTGGGCGTAGTTTGGTTTCGTTCATGGAAGTAGATGCTCTCTCTGCGGACGTCCGGATCTCTGACTTTCCATCTCTTTCCACTTTCCAGAATGGCAAAACGGCTCTAAATATTGCTCACAACTTGGGCTACGTGACAGCAGTAGAAACTCTGAAGGTGGTAACGCAAACATCGGTAGTTAACACGGCCACCGGAGTGCAGGAGGAGAAATATAAGGTAGTGGCTCCAGAGCTAATGCACGAGACACTGCTCTCTGATTCCGAAGACGAAGGAGGGGACGACCTTTTGGACCACAATCAATATAAATACATGGCTACCGATGATCTTAAAACGAACAACGATCACGATCACCAAAACTTTGACACTACGGACCAGGAGCATGAACACGTTGGTGGTGGAACTGGCGGACGCAGCGTCGAACGAGGTAGGGTTACCTGACACCCTGGCGCAGAGCATTGGGCGAATGTTCAGTTCTAAACTCTTCTCCTCCGCACTTCATTTCCAGAAATCGTCAAGAATGTCGGGCCCAGCTTAAACGCGTCTGCCATGGAACGTCGGAGCGATAACGTTGTCATCGTTCGACCACCGGTCCACCTAGGGTGCGTTAGCAGTGGCAAGCTCCTTAAATGGCTTAGCTAACTTGGGCATTTCATTTTGCAGTTTTCTAGTCTCCTTTTTGGTGGACGCTCGTGGTGGATCCATGCGCGGCTGTCGACATAGTGGGGTGCGCATCAACGTCCCCCCCAAAGCCTGCGCGGAGCCAACTCGCATTACCTGTCGTTATGTCAAACCGCAGAGGGTAGTCAACCCGCCCCCTCTGATGGAGGGTGAGGCGTTGGTAAGTCGCATTCTGGAGATGTCGCCTGTCGAGGGAAAATTTTTAAGGTAAGCGAATAATTTGACCATAGGGAGAAATGCGAGTGAACTATTTGGGGGGCGTTGGGCACCATTAAGATGCGGTCTCAGTGGAACTCGATATTCAGATATAAATTGTTTTATGCTTCAAGTCCAATTGTGTTGGAGGTTCCTCACTTTGGGTCACTGCGCGACAAGGAGCGCGAGATCATCATACTACGCTCGGACAACGGCGAGAGCTGGCGCGAGCATAACATGTACGAGAACGAGGAATGCTTCGTGGAAGCTCTTAACGAAAGCACCGGCAATGACGCGGACTTGAATCCGCTAGAAGATCTGCACACCAATCGCATCATTCGCATTGTGACACAAAATGTGCCGCACTTCTTCGCTGTGGTGTCGCGCGTCCGCCAGGAGGTCCATGCGATTGGACCCGATGGCGGCAAAGTTTCCGCCACAGCTGTACCTGAGGTGCAGGCTATATTCCCACCCAATGCATTGACCAAGAAAATTCGAGTCGGTCTTCAGGCACAGCCAGTCGATCTGGTGGGTTGCTCCAAGCTGCTCGGCCAGGGCGTTGCTGTGTCGCCGGTAGTCACCGTTGAGCCGCGTAAGTACCACCGCTTGCGGAATCCTGCCGAGCGCAAGTCATTTTCTGTTACTCTCCCATTTAAAGGTCGACGAAAGTTTCATAAGGCGATCACGCTAAGTATTCCAGCGCCCAAGGCATCTACGCAGGGCATGGTCAATGCACCTTATGGTGCCACAAATGGCAACGGAACTGCCAACGTGAATGCGCCCACGCTGCGCCTGCTGTGCTCCATTACTGGTGGCCAGACTCGTGCAGCTTGGGAGGATGTAACCGGATCGACGCCGCTGGCGTTTGTCAAAGACAGCGTAACTTTCACCACCACAGTCTCGGCGCGCTTCTGGCTCATGGACTGTCGGAACATTGCAGACGCTGGCCGCATGGCCACCGAGCTCTACACGTACATGGCACAGGTGCCGTTCATGGTGAAGTTTGTGGTCTTCGCCAAGCGCATTTCTGCCACGGAAGCGAAGCTCTCTGTTTTTTGCATGACCGACGACAAGGAAGACAAAACGCTGGAGCATCAAGAGTACTTCCACGAGGTGGCTAAGAGTCGGGACATTGAAGTGCTTCAGGATCAAAGCATCTATCTGGAGTTTGCAGGCAATTTGGTGCCGGTATTGAAGTCGGGTGAGCAGCTAAACACCAAGTTCCAAGCGTTCCGCGAGAATCGCCTGTCGTTCATAGTGCACATCAAGGATCAGGAGCAGCCGCACGGACACGTCTGCTTTATGAGCGAGCCGAAGGTTGGACATGGCGAAGCACCTCAACAGCCCATTTGTGCTCTTAATGTGTCGCTCAGCGGGTCTAACCTGTTGGGAGCCGAACACTTGGGAACTGACAACGGCAATGGGGTGGACCACAATCGTAAAAGCTTCGGCCTCGACCGCGGGCTTAATTACAAGGATCTGATCAATGCTGAAATCAAGGCTGCGGCCGCAGCAACTACCACTCAGACACGACCAGCTCAGCAGGTGGAGGAACAACCCCTGAAAAGCTCCGGATACGACTCGAACGAGGACATACAGCGCGCCGACATCAGGCTGTCCGACATTGCCAGTCTGATAGGCAATGACTGGCCGCAGCTTGCGCGAGAGCTGGGTGTGCCCGAGACCGACATCGACCTGGTCGAAGCTGAGTACCCCAGTGCCAGTGCTGAGCAGACTGCTCAGCAGGGCAGGGTGGTATTGCAGCTCTGGTTGGCTCAAGAGGGTTCTTCGCGGGCCACAGGCAACGTGATGGCACAAGCCCTCCACAAAATTGGCCGTGCGGACATTGTAGATCGTTGCATCTTCAACCTGGAGCCGGTCACAGATCAGGTTGAGCGGGGTCTTGCGACGGCCAGGCTTCAGTCGCACCAGCCTGATCTGACAGAACGAGTGTCCGATGTAATTGAGGAAGCGGTCCATTTTGTTTCCTCTAGCACAAGCGACGAACAACCATTCATGAGGCAATCCGTTGAGGCCATGGAGCAAGAACAAATTGGTGACGACTGTAGCGAAGGTAACCATCTAATGTCTTTACAGACGCTTACAAATGCTGTCGCTCATGTACCTTCTCTTCTTCTGTAACCAGGTAGATCCTGTGCTACGCCAGCATCAACTCCAATCGACACGAACCAACCTGACTACGACATCAACACTATTCGGGAAGTAGCCAGGGAGCACACGATGCAGCTATTGGGGGAGGCCCAAAAGAATGTCGAGAGCAGAGGTAGGTTAGCCAACCATCTAAACACTTTTTTCACTACATAATCCAACAGCGCAATCAGCTATGCAGCACGAGGACAAGCTCTTCCAAAATGCCTCTCTGGCACCATTTAATGCCGGTGCTGTCGAGGATGGGCTGCTGATGTCCTTGGCAGAAACGAGTAGTCGGACACCGGCTGCGGTGCCTGAAGATGTCGGTGCACTGTCCAAGGCGTTGGCAGCAAATGAGGCTCTCATATCAGCAGCAGCCGCAGACGTGGCTGGCAACAAGGCGGACAACTGAATCCGGACTTATTACTGTCGCGTGGCATTGTCTATTTATTTATTTATTTATCAAGTGTATTCGTTCGTTGTTTGTGTGTATGCCAGGCAATTAATTATTTTTCGAATTATGTATATGTTTATACCTAGGATTGTATCAGAACGAACACATGTCTAACATTAACCCGATATCAATAGTGAGCGCGTTTCATTTGGTAGCTACATACGCATCTAGTTGCAATATATGTATGTATGTGTATGTACAACAACTACATTATGTTCATGGAACAATATAACAATATGAATGTAAGTGGAAACACGCCTTCTGTTGGAACGAATAAAGATAGCCCGTTTGTCAAGCTAATCGAATAAACTGTTACTGAATTATACAATGTTTTGGCTGTGTTTTAAGCAGTTGGCTACGCCGCGGCAAGAGCCGATCTTGTAGAGTGGAACTCGCCCGAGGGATGTCAAACCGAAGTTACAAGCCGAGTTTCGCTTTCGCGCAGCTGAACTTTGCGCCTTCCACCAGAATGCGATCATTTTTGATGTGAAACATCTTTAATTTCGGTACGGACGATTTTAGTAGGAGTAAAATTTTATTTCAGAGTCACGTGACGCTGACGTCATTCATATTTTCTGTTGTTTTGATTTGTGCAGTTTCCCGGCAAACACACACACAAGAGGATGGGCAGAGGGGGGAAGTGAATAGGTAGGAAAGATGCTGAAGAGGGGCAACTGGGTGGGTTCTGGAAAAGCTCTGGGTGGATATGTGGGAGTGATTTGGGTGGAATCTTATCTGGGCGCGATCTGGGAGGGATCTTGGAGCGATATGGGTGGGATCTGTGTGGGATCTAGATGAGGATCTGGGTGGGAGCTGGGCGAGATCTGGCAGAGTACTGGGTGGGTTTTGGGTGGGAATGGGGGAAATATCTGGGTGGTTTCTGTGTGGGATCTGGATGAGGATCTGGGTGGGAGATGGGCGAGATCTGGCTAAGATCTGGGTGGGATCTGGGAGGGTTATGGACGGGATCTGGGTGAGAATGGGGGTAAGATCTGGGTGGGATCTGTGTGGGATTTGGTTGAGGATCTGGGTGGGAGCTGGGCGAGATCTGGCTGAGTTCTGGGTGGGATCTGGGAGATGGGGGGATCAGGTATGGGATCTGAATGAGATGTGGGTGGGATCTGGAACGGATCTGGGCAAGATCTGGGTGGGATCTGGAAGGGATCTGGGTGGGATATGGATGGAATCTGGAAGGGATCTGGTTGAGATCTGGGTGGGATCTGGGTGGAATCTAGATGGGATCTGAAAGGGATCTGGGTGGTATCTGTTAGGGATCTGGGTGGGATCTGGGTGGTATCTGGGTAGGATCGGGGTGAGATCTGGGTAGGATCTGGGTGGAATGTGGGCGGGATCTGGGTGAGATCCGGGTGGTATCTGGGTGGGATCTGGAAAAGATATGGGTGGGATATTTGTCTTCTTTCGAAAGAGTTTCCTTGCTGAATTATATTCTATTGACAGAGCTTGTGATTTGAAAATAAGCTATTAAACTTATCATCATGTTTCACATCAAAGACTCGTGAGTGCTAGCGACACTCACATCTTTTTTTTCTTCTTTCGAAAGAGCGACCCTGCTGATTTATATATCATTGAGAGAACTTGTGATTTAAAAAAAAGATGTTAAACTTATCATCATGTTTCACATCAAATACTCGTGAGTGCTAGCGACACTCACATCTTTTTTTGTTAATTTTCACGGCATCCGTTTCTTCCTACTTGGCTCCGCTCTGTCTGTGGACCATGCTGATCGTGTTTTGGATTTGTCGTTGAACTTTAGGTAGGGAAATGCTGAGAAATTCATTTATTTGACAAATTCATTTATTTTAATAATACAATTTACATATAAATATTTCATTCCTTACTTTAAAGAACCATTCATAACGTCGCTATTCAAGGGCTATTCATAATACGCTACGATTAATACTTAAATAAGACATAAATAAAAAAATTGCAGCCGAAGTGCGTTTTGGTGGCCGATAGCAGAGGTAGACTTTAGTTGTTTCATATCAAACAAATTTTAACCACACGCATTGCTTCGTTTAAAAGGAATATTCCGACTTAAACTGGCTCAGTAAGTACAAGTTTCTTGAGATGCTTATGCATAGGATTACGTACATGGCCACAAACAAAATGACAGTAGCTCTGCTTAAAGGAATCTTAGATTAGCCTTATGATAAATTAGGTGCCTAACAAGTACTTGCTCACATAAAATCAATGCATAATATTTCTATGTACATACAGAGAAAAGGCTCTGCGGTTTGCATCTCGCTTTTGGTCTGCATCTGCTTCAGGAGAGTGCCGGCTGCGGCTTATTGCGAAGCGCACCAGTGTCCAACACCTCAAAGAACCCAGGAAAAGCGGTGGGCGGCGCGTCCAGGCTCTGCTCAGCGCCCAAGTTGACATACGAAGGCTGCGCTTCTTCCTCACAAGACGGATCGTGGGGCTCGAACACTTCGGTTATGGGCGGCCAGTTTGTGAACGAGCCGACAGAATTCTCTATGCGCTTGAATTTCTGCTTCGACGTGCCCATCCTTTGCTCGCGCCGCACTTGGAGCTTGTACACCAAGTTCTCGACTACAAACGACTCAACGAAGACATGACATACGAATGCCACTGCGCCGTAAACGAGCATTACGTATCGAAAGCTCATGGGCGGCACGATGAGCTGGAAGAAATTCGCCACCCATTCGCTTGGATAGGCAACCAGATAAACTATGATGCAGGCGTTGACCACCAGTGTCAGGCACAGTGGCCAGTTGGACCATATTGGTCGCCGGTAGGGGGCGCCCTTGGAGAACACAAACGCGAGTATGATGTACTGGAAGCTGGATATGGCAAACATAGTGTAGTTCTCAAAACAGCCCAAGTGCTCCTCATCGGAAGGGCTAAAGGGCTTGAACCACGCCTGGTGATGCAGCTGAAACCAACCTGGGAACGTAATCGCTTCAGTTAGTTTCACAACATTCAAGGCAGCAGCCAGTAATCTACTTACCCGCCACTTGGAAGGCAGTAACCACGGCCAGGTGCAGCACGAGCGAAGCCAGCGGCGTGGGCGATATCAGCGAACTGAGCGGCACTTGCTTAACCAGCTGGCCAGCAAACGCTTCCGTTTTGCCGAAAAAGAAGGCGAATATCGATATTAGCCCAAGATCTATGTACAGGTATTGCTTGTCCGTCAAATTCGATTGGATCGAGTAGAGAATCATTACTGAAATGAACTGCACCAGCGAGTAGGCAGCCATGTATTTGAATATGCCAAACGAGGTGACCAGTGCGGCACGGCCCTCCTTGATCACATTGGGAACGGCAGCAATGGTTGGGTTGCGCGAAGTGAACGGAGAGGCTATTGAGGACTCGCTCTCACTAAGCGAAATACCCGTGTTGGCTGCCTTCAGAGCTCCGCAATCGTTGGCGCCGTCACCGCACATGGCAACGCAGTAGTCCAGGTTCTGCAGTTCCATAACCAAGGCTTGCTTCTGGTCCGGCGACATGCGCGCGTAAATTGCGCAGCGGGTCAGGAGTATTTCCAGCTGCTCTGGAAACCGATCTTTAACAACCTGCCATGTTTGTCCGTCCATGGCGAAAATGTAGTGCTTTGGCCAATTGTCGCTTCGCACAACTGCAGATCCGAGCTCCACGTCGGTCGCATCGTTATGTGTCCACGTATCCAACGTCTTTACACTGGTCAAGCTGTCGCTATTGGGTAACATGCTGACCGTACAGCTCGAACTGGACCCATTCACCAGCGAGTTGGTGGACTTTGAATGGTTCAGGCTGGGAGCAGACTGCTCGTTCCCGTTGTAGTGACCCGCGATGGCCCCATTGCCATTCCCATTGGGTGTCTGGAGTGTGGGGGCGGAAGCCTTGCTCCCCAGCTCGAGTGTGTACTGCAGCTCATATTGCCAAAGTTCATGCTGGTCGCCAAATGCATGGTCTGTACCGGGCTTTGGAGAGGAGCTGGCGCCAACTTGTGCTGCGTGCACCGTAATCACTGCCTGCGAGGTACTCACTATGCCACAGTCTCGCGCCACACTAGTGGCGGTGAGGATATTATCCCCGGTGACCATTATGGTGCGAATGCTGGCAGTGTTCAGGGAATTTATCACCGAAGTGGTGTCGGGCTTCAGGCGATTCTCGAGTATCACAAAGCCCAGAAACTCCAGATCGTGTTCAACTTCCTCGCGGGAGATGCGCTGCACTTTGGTGTAGTTGATCTTGGTGGGAAGTGACTTGAAGGCCACTGCGATAATGCGGTAGCCCTTTTTGGCAAACGTGGACAGTTGCTGCGAGTAGTTGTCTGGCAAGCTGTGAGGCTGGCACAGCTGCTGCAGCATTTCCGGCGATCCCTTGCAGTACACATTAAAGCCCTGTGCGCTCAGGCAGCGGGTTATGACTGACATTCGCTGGAGACTCGAAGTGAACGGGAACTCCCTGACAATGCCATGGTCAGCGTTCTTCTCACTCTGCGACAGGCCAATGTTCGCCAATAGATCATCCACCGAGGACTGCCGCTGCACCGCCGTTTCCAGTTCCCTTTCCGTGTTGCAAGGACCAGTTTCAGGACCGGCGTTTCTGTTCGGCTGACGCAGGATGGTCGGATAAATCAGTCCATACTTCTCGTTCTCTGGTATGTCCTTGGAGTCCTCCAGTATCCAACCCGTCGACTCAAACATTTTCAGATCCAAGGGGTCGCCCATCAGTTTTCCATTCATAAAGGTGATGGAGTGACAAGTGACCATGCCAAACAGGAAATGATCGTAGGGCAGTCGTTGCACATCCTTCATGGGTATTTGGAACTGATTTGTGGATGACTTCGGCACAACCCCCCACATGTCCAGCCCGTCCTCGGTGAGGGTGCCGGTCTGCAATCAGAGAGACTCGTTGCCAACAGAATACCACAACCAGCTGACCCACTGGCCAGCCACTCACTCACTCACCTTGTCAAAGCAACAGCAGTTGATGCTACCCGCCACGTTGATGGATCGCGGCGATATGCAAAATATGTCGTTAGACTTTAACCGCTTCTGGGCATAAAATCGGCCCACAGTCATCGCCGCCGGAAGGGCTGGTGGCACCACAATTGTAATCAAGTCCAAGGACTCTACAGCCAACTTAACGGGGTCCACGCCTTCCAGTATCTAGGCATACAAAACAGATGCAGACACTTGGCAGAAACGTAAAGGATCGCCTTACCTTGGTGACCAGTGTGTAGATGAAGCCAATGCCTGCGATCAGCGCCAGAAACTGAATAAATTTATACGAGTCCTGCTCGAACTTGTAGTCCACGGGCGGCGGATACAGGATTGAGCGGATTAGCCCGCCCTTCGCTGTTATGTTGCCCGTGTTGATTACAAAGGCCAACACCTTCTTGGACCCAATGAAGCGCGTCTGTATGACCTTGGTGCCGCAAAAGAGCGTGTGCCGGGCGTGCTCCCTTTTGTCAAAAATCACATCGCGCTTCGACGGGAGCGGCGTCTTGGTAACTGGTACGCTCTCCCCCGTTAGCATGGACTCATCTAGAATGCAGTTGCCAGACAGCAGGACCGCATCGCACTGCATGGTGCAGCCCGATGACGGAATCTCAATTATGTCGCCGGGCACCAGGGTTTGCGTTGGGAACTCCTTGGACACTCCCTTGGCGTTCACCAGCCAAGCGTTGCCAGTGTTGAGCACGGTTTTGTGGAGCACGTCTTGATTCTGAAATCGATTGAAAGCTTTACCTCTGGCGTTCCCGCCGAATGCCTCGCCTCACCTTCTTTGTTTGGATGATGGACATGGCTATGCCGAACACCGACATCAGGAGGATGACACAGGCATAGTAGTAGTAGTCATACGCGAACCACAGAACGACTGAGAATATTTGGAACACGTAGAAGGGGTTGAGCACCTCCAGGAAGAGCAGCGTCTTCACGTCGCGCAACGGCACACTGATTGCATTGGGTCCAAACACAATGCGCCTGGAAAGCTGCTCCTGCAACGTCAGACCGCGCTGCTGGTGAAAGTATGAGCAGGGCACGTCGATGTCCAAGCCATTGATTTTGTTGAATCCATTCAAATTGGCGTCCCACGCATAGACCAGTTGCTTGCACCGAAATATCCGCAAGGACTCGCAACCTACGCAATGAAAAACCAGAGCGCTCTTGCAACTCAAACCTGTTTTTATTGGCCTCACACTCGGAACTTACTTTTGAACTGGGCCGAGGAAAAGTGCACCGACAATTGCAGCTGATTCTCATCGAAGAGCTCGTGCTCCCGTTCCCGCTGTTCGCTCTGTAGTAATGTCCTGAAAAGGTTGGCAAGATTTGTTAGATCGCTGCCAGCCTCCAGATAACGCCTCTACTCACTTCAAATGCTCAACCGTCAGCAGGCGCACGCTTTTCACATGATACAGCTTATGCTTGCCCTGGAAGTCCTCCTCGACCAGCACTTGCTCAGCCTCCTGCAAAGGGCAGGGACGACAGGTGGCCAGCAGGTACCAATGTCGCCACCAGTACAGCACCAACCGCAGGAGTCCGCCAGTTAGCAAAATGCCGACCCAGCAGAGAATGGTGCGCGTGCGGGAGCACCGGTACCCGCACACCTTCATCTGATCCTCCTGGCCTTCGTTCAATACACCCACGCATGGCTTGGGATCTGAAAGTAAAATTTGATTACAAAGCTGGCGTCACTGGAGAATGAACTGGACGACTGAAGTGCGAGACCCATCCACCATGCATCCGTGTTTCATACCTCGCAACAAGTCGCCGCTCAACGCCATTTTCAGTTAGGGATACGCCTATGGGAGATCGTGTTTCGGGAACGGGGGTGGGGGGATGTCTGGATTAGCCAAAAGTGTAGGATTTGTTTGGTTTGTTGCTTTCTCCTTGCATGCCTAGTCTAGAACTCGTACTCGGGTCCAGTCTGCGTACTTGCACGCAAGCTTACTCCGATTCTCCTGAAGCCTAGACTCTTGGATCTATTGGGGACTTGAATAAGTTCTCTGTTTCCCGCCGGGACACCTGACAATGAATAAGCCAACACCTTCGTTAAGCTACTGCCCTGGACACAAGGTGCTGTGTAACCACATACAGAAATACAAAATAGGAACGTGTGAACAGCTGTGCCATTGTGAAGTGGGGCCTGACGAATGGTTCACGTGTGATTGCTATCGACTACGGCCGAGAGATGATCCCATCTGCTGGGCTAGAATGCGTTTATTCATATTGAGAAGGGACAAGGCAATACTCTGTGAGGCATTATCTTTGCCCATTTACGTCCACTTCTTGTCTCAAGCACGAAAACCATCGAGAACTGATGCAAGTCCCCAATACATACCGATTCTATACAAGTTTGGCCCTGACTTAGACGCTCGCTTCAAGCGATTCTGCCACTTGGTGGCATTTAAGATCCACGACTGAAACGGACACAGACTCAAGGCTACTCTACGGGTCGGGCCAAGTACGCCGAATGGGCCGAGTAATCAAAAAGGCAACGGCAAATCTGTAGATAAACGCGACTTGATAAGAGGCCAGCCGTGGTGTGCACTTGCCTGGGTGCTCGACTCGCCATTGAAGTCTGCCTCTGACATCGTGGTGTGGGTTTTTGCTTAATTCGTTTATTTGTTTGTGCCGTTTTGAATTATGCTTCTAACAATCCAAATTGCTCAATCGCATTGACGAGTGTGTGCGCGGAATATGGGCATAACAAAACAATTAATGAATTGGTATATGATGTGTGTACACACACACACACATGCGTACACACATGTGCGCATGCATGCGGGTCTTGCACAATCACTGCTCGGTTTGGATGCACTTGGCATTCTGCGTGGGAAGTCCACTTCAGGTGTCAACATACTGATCATCCCATTCGAGTCCAGTCACAAAAAAACCAACCAGCGTTTCGACACTTACACATGCTCGCGCTCGCACTCCACTCACACTGAAACAGAGAGCAATTAGTTGACAATTCTGAACAATTAATTTTTGACTTGACTTTGGACAAGAGTGGCGCGGAGCACGAGCAGAAGATTACCAATACACACCAGCGCGGGCACATACATATGTACGTATGTACTCAAATATCAAAAGTACTCAACTCGATCACTTGGCGAATTGATACGCGTTGCTGCGTATGCGTCACAGCGCAAGCTTTTGTTGATAATCGTTTATAACGGCAGAAGCTGAGGCAGAGCAGTCGTCGTCACCAACGCAACCACCCACACTCGCACACACACACAGGGCTACAGCTACATGTGTATGTGTGTACATATTTGCATAGCTCTTGGCCGCAATCGGCAGCCGGCGCTCGTTCTTGACCTCTCCCCGAGCACAATCATCTTCAGCGGCCCTAGATGCCGCCCGCCGCGTAGACACCTGTTGCTGCCTGAGCCTACAAATCGAAACCAAAGCAACTTCTGTTCGATATCGATACCAAGAGGAAACGCAGGTTGACAGTGATAATCGATCAAGGTTTCACGTAACGAGCGCGTAGTCGACTGTGGGTTCGTATCGAATGCACGCTTATGATTTAATCATGCAAGACCCCTGGCCGTACTTCTCAGAGCTTTAGCACCGAACACGAGCCCCATCAAGTTTCCGACTGGCAAGCAGCGACGGCGGCACCAAGCGCGAGCATAGAGCAGCGTTCAGTAATTAGCAAGCAAAACTCAGCTGGCGCCCACTGAACCTGCGTACACTTGGAAAAATCATCAATCTTTAAATCTTACATTCTTATTTCTTTTGTGATTTTTTATTTATTGCCGGAAAATTCAAGGAAGAATGTGAGTCGGTCCTGAACCCATCCCCGCAGAACCGGTTAGGGTTTTCTTAGGTCCCTCGAACCGACCCATGCAAATACTTAATCTCCGGAACATAAACCCGAATTGGATTCTATGTTTAACAAAAATGTACCCGGTTTAAATCATTTTCTTAGGAATTTTAATAATTGTTGTTATTTAAATAATTATAGATGGGTTTTTAGTAATCGAATCCCCAATGGGATTGCCACGGATTGACAAGGAAAAAAAATGTCAGGTTGGAAAAGGGAAAATCAGATTTCGTACTTTTATGTACAAAGAGGGAGGAAACGTGTTCAGAAAGGAAGTTGCCGTTAACTCAAAAAAAGAACGAAATTGTCTCAAATTTTAGGATTTCATACATTCAACACTTTTCCGTGTTGAATGTAATCACACTGTTTTTGAGTCCATTCCTGAATTTCTTCCTCTGTGTACGTAGAAAGTAAGGCTACCTTCCAAAATTAAAGACGGCACTTTTAAAAGCCTCTTAGTGGGCCTATGAACGATAACAATAATAAATGTGGTCCATTCGTCGAAACGATTTACAAAGCCTGCAATCCTCCTGATAATAAGGCAACATTTTGACCGAAAGTATAGTCAAAGTCGGTCAAGTACGTAACAATATATGAACCCAGTTTCGAACCAAACCCTTAGGTTTAATAAGTACGAGAACTGTTCCGCGAACCGAACCTTACCCTTTACAACGGTTTCGAACCACCGCACTGTGTAAGATTTTGGCGATCTGGGGGGACTTAAATTGAGTGCGGCCGTGGTTAAAGATATATCGACCTAAAATTTTAAGTGGAAGGGTTTTTTGGCCATACGGAAGTATGTTTCTAAGATGAACAACATTGGACAAAAACTACTTTCCCCTCCCATACAATATCGCATTCTTCAGTTTTAGCCAGAACACGAGCTATATGATAGAGTCACCTGGATTCGCAGACTTGTGAGAAAGCATATTTAATTAATTATTTTCAAGTTTGGTGAAGTTTTCACTGAAAACAAACAAGTTTATCTCACTAGAACTAGTTTTTGTCCCGATCGTTCCTACGGCAGATTTATCATATAGTCGCCTGATTTTGATAAAACTTGGTAGAACTACGTGAGAGCATATCATCTTAATCAATACTAAGTTAAGAGACGCTACCATTAAAAACAAAAAAGGTTTTCTCACAAAAACTAGTTTTTCGACCGTACGTTCCTATGGGAGCTATATGGTAAAGTCATCCGATCAGGGCCGTTGCGACACACACACAGCCTATATGTATTTCGAGACTTTGTCCAAAGTTTGGTAACGATAGCTTTAAAACTTGTTTTCTAACAATATGCGCGTCCGACTTTTTTTTCTTTTAGATAACCTTATTTTTTTTCTTCTTCTATTAGTTGTCGGACTTTTATTGTTCGTTTTCGTTTTTTTGTAGTTCCGAAGGATTTTTTTTTTTTTGTCTGTAGGTGATTAGTCGTAGACTAGGAGAGTATCTGGGACTAGGACTCGACTAGGTTCTACTAGATGGTCTTACTGGTGTATCTGTGGATCATGTGGGATCTGGAGAGGATCTGGACGGGATCGAGTCTGGGGATCTGGGAGGGATGTAGATCTTGGTCTAACTGATTGATCTTGATTAGGTGGATTGGAAGACTGGACGATCTGTGATCTGGAAGATCTGAGGATCAGACAGATCTTGGACTGAATGAATGATTGTGGACTAGATGATTTGTAAGGATCTGAGGATTGGACAGAGGATTGAGCCGGACTGAGTTCTGCGGACTGGGAGGGATGGGGGTAGATCTTGTTTCTATGATCTTGGCGACTGGGAGGTGGAGAGGACTACGATCTGATCTGGAAATCTGATGGATCTAGACAGACGGACTAACTTATTCTTGCTACTTATCTTACTTTCTTACTAATCTTTAATACTGATGTCTGAGATCTAGAAAGATTTACTCATCTTATCTGTGACCTCTTATCTTTCGATCACGATTAAACTTCCTGAAAAATTTAGACTCGAGAATCCTTTTTATATTTCACTCCCCGTTATTTTCTTCTTTCGAAGAGCGACGTGTTTATATATCATTGAGAGAACTTGTGATTTGAAATATTTTGTTTCACATCAAATACTGTTAGTGGGACACTCCCTTTACCCGCTTGTTGTCCATGTGGTGGCACCGCCGCACTCGGTGGAACTTACCTCACCATGTTTCCAAGCTATTGCCATGGCTGTCTAGGAAACATGGTGAGGTGAACTTTCACCTAACTCAGCTTCTTAGTGGGCATGGCTGTTTTAGAAGCTACCTGAAAAGAGTCGGCCATGATGATAGCGAGGAGTGCACATACTGCGAAGAAGGCCCTGTGGAGGACGCCAGGCACGTCTTGTTCGTATGTAAAAGGTTTGAGACCGAAAGGGCGGAACTATCCAGGGTGATGGGTGGCGATATAGCCGAAGATAATTTAGTCCCATACATGCTGATTTCGAAAGAAAACTGGGATGCTACTTGTGAGTTCGCAGCTACCATTATGGCTAAGCTTCGGAGACTGGATGTGCAACGTAGAACCAGGGAGTAGGCGGGTCATTAAATCGGCGAAGCAATGCCTTGCGGCCGTCCCGCAGGTTTAAGATGTTTCTGTCTAATTTTTCTGTACCACGTTGTTCAAAAGCGCTTCTTATGTATGTATATAGTAGTATTTTTAAGGTAACAATAAAGGAATTAAAAAAAAAAAACAAGTTGGAGTCCATAAAAGCAATAAGTTATTTTCAAACTTGCCTAGTTTTTAGGTGTTTATTAAAAAAATTATATTAAATGTTCCAGAAGAGGTATTAGAACTCGATATCGAAATTGTTGCAGTTCAACTATTCAAGATCTAGCTGAACCCGCCGCGACTTCGTCCGCGTCAAATTTTTGAACAATCGTAGTAAGAAGAACGAGAAAGGCAAAGCTAACTTCGTCTGTGCCGAAGTTTTGATACACTTGAAAACGCTTGTCTCAACGGTTAGCGACTTCGACCAAACTTCGCAGATCATTTAAAAAACATTTAATATTGCCCATGACCGTGATTGGGAGCGGTAATATTGAGAAAAAACCTGTTTTTCTCATTAAAACCCATGAGTATTTGTATGGACTATGTAGTGAAGTGCGTACCTACACACATTTGTTTAGTATTAGATCTCTAGGATATTCTTTTCTGATAAATTAATGTAAATCGACGCAGTATGAAGGTAATAAAAAAAAAATATAAAAAATGAGAAGCAAAATTTAACTTTTCTTATTTAAAAGATGAAAAAATATGTATTTTTTAAAAAAGTTCACAATTCCCGCTGCCCTCTGATTTGTTATCTGCAAAAAGCTAACTTGAAAAAAAAAGTAAGACGTTGAAGTCGAGGAGCTCGACTTCGAAATACCCTGTACAATTGACAAACACACACATACACAAACAAAATCTGGAAATCTGAAACAAACTTGATCTGCGTACGGCCTAAACCTATGTACATGCAAAAATTTGTATCTTTATCTCTTATAGTCTTTGAGATCTACGCGTTCATACAGACAGACGGACGGACGGACAGACGGACATGGCTAAATCGACTCGGCTGTTGATGCTCATCAAGAATATATATACTTTATATGGTCGGAAATGCTTCCTTCTCTCTGTTTCATACATTTGCACAACTTCATGATCCCCTTTTACCCATTTTCAATGGGTACAGGGTATAATAAGCTATTTTGGCAACACTGTTTAACTTTCCCCTTTTTTATACGCTGTACCTAGTTAGTAATTAGATCGGTTTTAGGTTTGTTTTGTTGTTGGTCTAAAAAATTCCAAATTTTATCATTGGAATAATAATATATCAGTAATTTTTTCAGATGATTATATCCAAAGGCATAAGGTATAAGGCATATGCTGAAATAAGTCAAAATATGTTAAAATAGGTCAAAAATAAAAAAGACCGAAGACAAGAAGGTGCCATGGTAAGGCAAGCACTGTAGATGGTTCGTAGCGTACTAATCAAAGCACAATTACGGTAAATACCTGTAGTTTGTATGTTACTGTTATTTCCGTCGTATGACGTACAGACCGCAAACTTCAGTTTTGCAAATGTGTTCAGTTGACGCACGAGCGAAAATTATGAGTCAGGGAGGCGAGCCTTATCATAAAATTGTTATGAAATTTAGATTTTGCATTGCATCTGCCTGGCTTCTGTACTTAGTTGAACGAGAAAAAGGTGGACCTGGTGATATCGTTGCATTTTAACTGATTTGGTTTCCTTTTGGTATTTTTTCATAAGCTCGCAAATAAGTTGCATATCCGTCATAGTAAAATTATACAAAACACATTCTGTATGCTGCGGTCATCCATGGTATTATATCGCGGTTCGGTAAGATCACAATCATAGTTATGCAGTTATTTATGGTACTTAAAAAAGTAGTTTCTTAGGTAAATATTTAGTTAACCACAATGGAGGACTCTTAGCTAAAAAGCGCGCTAGTGCAATCGATCAGAAATGATTTTAATCTTAATTGGCAGTTAAGTTTGGTGCAATATCCTCATTGATGGTAATTTAATGATTCGTAAATCACGGTAAGATGGATTGAAATAAGATTCTGCTTTTTCCTCAGTTCCTGTCTAAACCTATTTTGCTCGCTCGCATGGTGAGATTGGAAACTTCTTTTAGTATTTGCCTCTATACGGTATTTGCCAGGGTTGTGCCGCTGACATTATTTTCGTCAATTAGCATTAATAATTGGTAATGCCAATTGATAATGCTTTATTTTAATTGGCATTAAATCTAGCAATGTAAGTTCAAAAATTTTTAATTGGCATTATAAAATTTAAATTCTAATTAAAATATTTTGAATTGGCATTAAAATGAAATAGTTTTAATTCAAAATTCTCAATTGAAATTTAAATAAAATAATTTTAGTTCAAATTTTTCAATTGGCATTAAATTTAAATTCAAAATTTTCAATTGGAATTGAATTGAATGTGAAAACGCGTTTAACACCATTGAGTGACAAAACGAGCAGTGAATTTTGTTGTGAAATAAATATGACTTCTTTCGAAACCAACATCGATGTCGATTCCGACGATAGCATTAAGGCCAGCGAAGCTAACACAAGTTCAACTGATGTCCCGATTGAAGAGAAAACGAAGCCTCTAACTCGGGCGGTAAATACCTCGCAGTGTTGTAAGTAAAGTACCTAATACTGTGGAAGAGGGTGGAGCAATGCACTCGAAATGGCGATTGAAGCGTCAATTTTGTCAAAATCGTTTCGAAAGTACCCACTGTGCCGAGCCAGACTGCCTACAATCCTTTGACCACTTCACCCACTGTGCTGGCTCAGAGTGCCTCCAGCTGCCACCAAAGATCATTTCGGAATGAATAAAATAAACTAAAATTATTTCATTTTAATGAAAATTAAAAAATTTGGATTTTAAATTATTTCATTTTAATGCCAATTGAAAAATTTGAATTTGAATTATTTCATTTCAATGCCAATTTAAAATATTTCAATTGGAATTGAAATTTATAATGCCAATTAAAAATTTTTTAAATAATCAAATTCAAAAATTATGCTAATGCTTTGGGACCCAACCCTGGTATTTGCTGCCTCAGTAAGATTCGTTTTGAACAAAAAGGCATACTTAGAAGTGCAGATGCCTACTTGCAAATATTCTCGAAATTGGTTTTACCTTAAAATTGTGCAAAAGTATGAATCAGAGAGGAATCATTTCCAACCTTATTAAGTATATATATATGGGCATTTCCATGACGTCGAACCGGACAATCGTACGCATTTAAACATTCAAAAAAGTCAAAATAAAACGGATTTTTATTTTCACAATAGGCTTAACTTATAGCTCTTTAACAGCCCTACAATTGATGCAAAGATCTATTTTGGAAAATTTTTTGGTTTTAAGATAATCGTAAAAAAACATGACATTCGCACGGGACAAAAATAGAAGTGGTTTTCGCGGGAAACCATTCAAACGCCGAATTCAGCGAATCCTGAGGCAATATATTAATGCGATAAATATTAGAATGTAGTGCAGTGGTGTCTCGTTAAAATGGATTTTATTTCACCCAAAAAAAAAAGGTTTTCCCTTTATTTTTTTTTTTTTTTTTTTTTTTTTTTTTTTTTTTTTTTTTTTTTTTTTTTTTTTTTTTTCCTTTTTTTTTTTTTTTTTTTTTTTTAAATTTATGGGGGTATAAAAAAAAAAAGGGAAAATAACTTACAGTTTTTTCAAAATGTAAGCTTAAGCATTTTCGCACGGGACAGTTTTTTCCATCATTATATTTATGGGGTTTCTGCTATAATGCGAAGCAAAAACATACAGGTAATTGCATTGAAATAGTTTCTCATGGTCTCTTATGCATTCATGTATACCCCTTTGTACCATTAGAAATATTCTAGATAGCGAAAGTACACGTAATCTAAAGTCGCTTTTTTCCAAAAAAAATTAAGCAATTTTAATGTCAAAATGAGAAAAATTGAGCTAGCACGGCCGTGAAACCGAATATATCCAATTGGGTTATTAGTAAATGTAAGATAAGCTTACATTAGCTTAATTTGGTTGATTCCCTATAAAAATTCGATAAAATGTAGTTTTTTTAACCACATTTAACATTTTGGCCCAGGTTGACCTTTTGGTGGAAATGCCCATATATTCATGAGCCCATTGGTGGTTGCACAGGTCATTTTTTGGGCTCTAGGAAATCCAGTGCAACTGTTGATTTGTTTTTATACTTTGCACGAAGGTACACAGACAATATAGTAGGAGTGCACTTCAAATTGGGAAAACAAACACACTCTCTATCAAAATCGCACTTAAAACTATTTTAAAACATTGAAACTTTCTTAATTGGTAGTCAGAATCGTCCACAAAGTATATTACATTTCAAAAGTCGAGCTTTTTATTCCACTACGCAGATTAGCTTGGAACGCTTGCCGGCGCGACATATTATCAACCCAAAGCCTAAACGGCTTATATTACAGGTTTCAGATTAGACATAGACCTTTGTTTAGTTTTGGAAAATTTCACCGATAACTAAGAGAAAACGCAAAAAAAAAATTGAGCGCGCAAGAGAAAGAGTGCTAAGTGTATGTGTGTGTTTTTTCTTCACAAAAAACAAACAAAAATCAAATTGAAAATAGCCTTATCTAATTTTATTGAATCTTATTACACATACAAAACACATCGATAGCTTCAACAATATGTTGATCGTATTTCATAATAAAGTTGTTAAAATTTCACAAGGCTAGAAGCCAAACAAGGGAGAAAATCGGTCAAGCCCGACTATGTCATACTCTGTACCAAGAGCAGGAGCTGAATGCAACGCTTCTGCTGCGCTCATCTCTAAGTTTCTCTCTCTCTGTCACTCACACGTTTTTGAATGAAATGCGGTGTTGGTTAAGAACCGCTCATCCGATCTTTATCATTTCTTTGGCAAATCGATACATATTACGAATGACTAACTATCTCTAGAAGGAACGAATCATCTATCAAGAAAACTGCAGGAGATATGACGTTTTTTTCAAAATTACGGGGGCGGGAGGGGGCGTGTCCAAAATTGAAATTAAACTTGATCTGCCTGCAAGTATAAGAAGCATTTGTGCCATACATGTCAAACCTCTATCTCTTACCATCTCTGAGATCTGTTTGTTCATACGGACGGACGGTCGGACGGACGGACAGACAGACGGACATGGCTAAATCGACTCGGCTGTTGATGCTGATCAGGAATATATATACTTTATAGGGTCGGAAATGATTCCTTCTCCCTGTTACAAACTTTTGCACAAACTTAATATACTCTATGTACCTTCGGTACAGAGTATAAAAATGTATGTATGTGTAATTGCTTTTATCTGTTGTCCGTCTTTTATTAGAAGTGGTGGTACTTGATCTAAACGAATTATTCGGAAATGGCACACTAAAAATGAGTTGTCTCCTTATCTGATTTGCAAGTCTTTGTTAGTAAACTTCCGCCTGGTTGCTACGCTCTGTCTAATTATTTGAAATTGTTTAGCTATATAAAATTAATCATAGAACTTATATAAAATTAATCTCTGTCCAATTTGTAGCATTTTTTAGCAATCGATTTAGCTATGAGTGATTTTTCAAGCTACAACCGCAATTTTCAAATTTGTGGAATTTTGCGTAACATTGAAGACTGATGTATTCGTGGTCCATTGGGACAAAAAAGTAAAGTTTTGAGCACTTTTGGAAAAGGGGTTTAGGCCTAAAAAATGGCAATATTTCCTATAGTACTATAGTACTATATATCGTTACGTACCGGTAAAGCCTCGTACGGAGAACAACAGAAAATTCCTTTCGTCACAGTATTTCATATAATTAGAGACATATTGGCTTTGCTTTGCTGCTCATGTGCGCTGTTAGAAAGTGTTTCTTTTTATGTGAAATACTGTGACGCAAGGAATTTTCTGTTACTCTCCGTACGAGGCTTATACCGAAAACATTCGTTTCGGGACGTACCGGTAGCGGAACCGAAATTAGTTTCGGGATTAAGCCCTGCTTCTCAGGCATTTTTCAAGGTGGGAAAGGAAAGAAAAGAAACCCGAACTCTCTCATTACAAGGGTTACCCGTTGGTGAATTTGGCTTCAAATTTCGCTGCCCTGTCTGAAATTGAGTTTAACCAATTATAAAGAATTGATTGATGACAATTGTAATGTAAGCCTCACTTCTTTCTTTTGTGTTTAAAATAATTATGCGGGCGTAGCAACGCGCGCCGGGACAGCTGGGGCACAGTATAAATGATATCTAATATGTATATTTCCTAGGCTTTTGTTTGTGATAGCAAAGTTTGTATAACTTATTGCTATTTGTTTACCCTTCCGACCCCGTAATCGATACATATAATTGATTCGATTGAAAAAGCGCAAACATTGTCTTCTTTTTACTGCACGATGCTAATACGAAGGAACCGCCCGGATCGAATGACTATAGCTTATGTCGGTAAAAAAAAGTGGGTCCCCAGTGAAACAATCTCTTTTAGCATCCCCAAACTCAGCCATTACCAATACTATATTCTTTTTAACGGATTAGTAACAATTGGTCAAAGATAGGAGCAATTTGTCGAAAATTGGCTCAAGTGAAAAAAACTTGTTTGCTTTCAAACTCTTCCAACAGATTTGGCAGAAATCTCATGGTTGCCATAGGTTATCGTTCTTAAGAAGCTAGGTGATTGTTAATTTGTTATGTGTACGGTCGGAAAAGTCTTTGGGGCATTCTTAAACTGTAGTATGGGACAACCAGTTATTGCAAGGATATAGAAACTGCGGCACAGGCAAGTTAATCTTGCCATTCTCGTCAGTTATACACGCTCGCTTACCATCCACAAGACGCTGCGAATCCTGCGGTTCAAAATCTTCGATATCCTGGTCACATGCGCTGCCCAAGAACTTCAGGTCTTTAAGGTCTTCCTGCTCCCGATCACGCTGTGAGGCTGGAGTTGATTTGGTTGGCGAGTTTAGGCTGCTACGTGCTGCCTTATTGTTGTTGTCCGTTGCGGTGACAATATGAACCGGTTCTTTGTGCGCCCCAGTGGGGGGAAGGAACGCTGCCTCGGCATCCTGTGGCTGGGTGGGCGAGTGCCACCAATTGAGCTTCAACAGATTGTTCTTGGTGGCCATGCGAGGAAAATGGAGAGTCGGCTCTTGATCTGTAGACTGCGGTGCAGAGTTGCAATCAAGTAGTAGTTGCAGCGGCAGGAGCTCCGGGCGAGCAGGAGGATCTGTTGGAGCCGTATCGATATCTAACAGACTGAGAGACATTGTTGCGCCGATTCGCTTTTAGGTTTTGCCTGTGTTCAAAATGGCGCAGATAAGGCTCTGGGCGAGTTGGCCACGAATGTAGCTGCTGAAGTGTCAGCTGCACGGCTCTGGTGCTGCGGCGACACTGATGCACAACTTGAAATGGATCGCAAGAGCACTAGGTGATCGCATTTTAGGTGGCCAGATTACAATGGCGAAGACGCAAGTCCCCGCTCTTTGGTGATCTCAGAGTTTGAAGCGCTTCTTCTTGCGCTGGCGATGGCGGCTCCTGCTTCCGCTCAACTCAGGCCAACCCCCGGCTGTCTTCAATCATCCAAAGTTGGCGCTCCGCTTGCTAAAGCGATGGCGGACTTGGTACGCCGCTCCTCCGCTGCCCACGCGCTTCTCAAAGTAGAACTGCTTCACAAATTCCTTCTGCAGTAGCACCAAGTCTAGCCGCGCCACGCTCACGACGCTGGGTAGGACGCTGACAACGCCAGCCAACCCCGACCCGGACTCTGTCACCGCCGCCGACGCACCGTAATGCCGCTTGCGCAACTTTCTCTTGAATAGCCCAATTTGCTCCTGCTGCTGCTCTGTAGCGCCTCGAACTGAATGCATTACGATGTGAGGCTCCCTCGGAGAAGAAATGGTTTGGTTTTGACAAGCCAGAGACGTGCCAATGCCGAGTAAATCGTCGTCACTTCCGAATTGTTTTGCCCGCTCTCCGCCAGTAAATGATGCTGCTGGAACTTAGTGCACGTGAACTTGTAGGGTTTCTTAGAATGTGTGGGTTCGGATTCGGCGTGTGACCTGGCTGAGGTCACCGTGTATAGTCTTATGTGGGCTCCTTTGTATCAGTTAATTGGCCAGCAACCGCAGTTTTCCGCGCAGGGCGCCGATGACTCCCGCAAGCGATCAATAAATCTGTGTTTGTGCTTGGATTGGTAGATGGCAACTGTAGTCACGTTACTAACTCGCTTTTGCTTCGCCAAACAGTTCTCGAAGTGTGCACTCATTCCTTGCCGCGCAGCGTTCAATGTCAAATTCATTGCGGCGCTTGCATTTGCATGCGGATGCGGACTGGCCCGGTCCGGTTGCTAGTGGTTGCCAATGCGGGTGCTACTGCAGTGTGCGTACCTAGAAACAAAGCAAAAGCTATCAAATGTGTTGCAGTTCCAATGAACCAGTTAAATTTAGCTGGAATTCCAAGTAGGCTTGGGATGGACCAGGCGTCAAATTAAATAGTTATCTGGCTACCCAGCTGGGTATGCACCTAGATACATACGTATGTATGAACGTCTGCCTGGCCGATAGAATTAAACTAAAATAGATTTTTTGTCCGTGAAATCGGTGCGGCACTGTCACATTTTCCACATTTACATACATATATACATATGTATGTAAGTTCAAGCGTTATCAGTTGGCAACAGTCCCGCAGCAGTCCAAAAAAAAGTATGCTGAGTAAGCGGCTCTTCCGTGTATTTTGCAGGTGACATAACGTACATACCTACACGCGAGTGTGTATGTGTGCATGCGGGGATTTTCATTGCCTGTTTCAAGGCATCATGAAATAGAAGTATGTATGTATATATGTGTATCTGCAGATACTTTGATAAAAAATACAATACCATATATGGACCCAATACATACTTCAAGATTGATTGATTTTCGCTTGGTGTGTCCAACTTTTGCAGAGCTGCTAACGTACGTCGCTCTTCAACACTCCGTTAATTCATAGACATATGCTATTGATTTTTGCATGGAAATTCCTGAGATAGATTATTCATTAGTGATGTGAGACTATTGAGGCACTCGCTTTTATCGATAGTGTTTTGGTTCGTATCGATATATACCCCAAAATTATATATTGTCAAGAACTTCGTAATGCAAAAAACAACAATAAACTATGCCTTTAAGTTCGAAGTAACATTGTATTTAGAAAGAAAACGAGTCTAAGGCGAAACACAAATTAGATGAAGATGCTGGACCTACATTCACACTTCTTCCACCCATCTGGCAACCCTATTGACACAGCAGCAGTCGATACACAAATATGCCTTATCGGTAGCAAAATGAATAACTCTGCCATCACTGATGGGGCGCAGTTTTTGAACCAAATTTTGAAACTGCGTATAAAACTTGAATTTAGGTCTTACTCTAAAGTCATTTCTTTCAAAGGGAGGATGTGAATGACACATGTCTTTTAAATAATTTTTAACTGTTTAACTTAAAGCCAATGAATCAAGTAGTTTAAATTTAACGCCAAAACCTAAACTGTCCTAAATCGGAAGAATTTTCACTTCTAGTATTTTTTGCAGTTCCTTTGTTGAGCTGTATACTAGAGTGTCCCAAGTAAAAAATTATATTTTTGCACAATCATTTTCTGAAAATTTGTGGAGTAAGGTATTTTTGGAATTTTTTTAGATCTCTAGTCAAATGTTCCCCAAAAATCGAGGTTTTGAATTTTTTCTTGGATTTTCATGGGTTCTTGAATTTTCTTTGTTTATGAGCAATAACCATAAGCTTTGTCTGTGCTTTTGTTCATTTCTTCGTAAACTGAAATTTCAATGAAATATAAAAAACCAGTGACCAGTTTAAAAGGTGGGTAAATTTAAAACAAATTAATGGCTCAGCGTTCCATGAAGAAACTTTTTTATAGCTTTGCACCCAATGTATATTCTAATAATAAGGCTGGAATGACACTTTCAATTTTTAGGAACAATTTTAATTAGTGAGTTTAGCTGGCTCAAGGTCTGAAAAAGTTGTGTTTTTTTCACAACTGAAAACAACTTATGCATTATTGTACACAAAAAATGAGCTGGTTGCCTATACGGTAGAGTTGGAAATTTTAGTTCATTTTAATGACCTAGTTCATTAGTTCATTTTTTCATGAACTATATTTCATTTGAACTATAGTTCATTTTTTGAACTATAGTTCATTTTTTGAACTATAATTAATTTAAACTAAATATTTCATTTGAACTATAGTTCATTTTTTGAACTATAGTTCATTTGAACTATAGTTCATTTTTTTAACTTTTGCTCGTTTTCTTAACTATTGTTCATTATTTTAACTAGTGAGGAAAATTTTAATACTGTTTGATACATGATACACAGTCGGCTTGGTTTCGATGGATTTGTTGAGTTTGCGTGCGCGTAAAATCAGTGCTTCGGTGCTTGCTCGCGCAATTGCTCGGTCAGTTTGTTGAGATTAAACTGTTTTACTATCTACATAAAAGTTAGCAGCAATTTCTTAATGTTGTTATAGGCAAAATGAAAAGCTTTATCTTCATAGATGTCGCAGCCATGGATTACACATGTCGCGCTTGGGGAATCTTTACACAATCGGCGAGTCACCCTTAACCCGTGCCTCTTAGTAAATTCAAGTTAACATGTCAGCCAGTTGGGAAGCCGGCTCATTAATACCAATAGCGTTGGCACGCTTTACCGAAATTTTCTCCTCGCGTACGACTACCTCTAAACAAGAGAGTGTTACCATTTGGTTGGACCACTTTAGGCAAGTTCTTCGATCGTTCACCATTAATGATGGGCAGCAGTGAGAGAACTACACGATTGGCACCATAGATCACTGGATAGACGGAAGAGCCACGAATGATGTGGCTTAAGCTGGGCATATAAGTCCATCAACTGCAGACCTGTCATCTCCTGAGTTTGGTTATGCGGTTTGAATTTGATTCCTCTGACGCCAAATCCTCGCAGCTGAAGGCTCCCTGTAATGTGTCAATGTCGTGGGTGCCCATGGCCACCAGGGTATATATTTTGGAGCAGCTTATCCTGCGGATCAATGAAACTTTTGCAGGACTCTTGGGTAAAGGACACATTGCGAAGCAAAGCGGCCACGGCATATGGAAGAATCTGAGCCGAGGAGAAGGCAACACTTAGCACCTGCTGCTGGGTTGGCTCGAAAATCTCATACTTTGGCTTTGAGAAATGATAGTCTCGAAGTACTGCTATATGTAATTTTTTAAATGTAAGTTTGTTAAATTTATAGAAAATCATTATTAAATGCAGGCCCACTAGATTTTCATATCTCATATATCAGACAATGAGTAAACGCCTCTAAATTTGCTTCAGTGGTAAAAAAATAATTAACTATAGTTCAAACTATGAACTATAGTTCAATTGAACTATAGTTCAAAAAATGAACTATAGTTCAAAAACTGAGAAATACATAGTTCAAAATATGAACTATAGTTCAAAAACTGAGAAATACATAGTTCAAAATATGAACTATATCAAAACCAAGACCTAGTTCATTAGTTCATTTTAAAGACTAGTTCAATTGAACTAGTTCATCAAAATCGGCACAACTCTACTATACGGTACCGTTTCATCATTCTCCCAAATAAATTTTCAGTAGGCTTATCGCTGTCGAAACCATCGCTTCACCTGCCTTTTCATGCAATCAATGTTTTAATCAGTTGGGAGCCGCAAAAAACAATGAAAGTAAAAATAGGTCAAGCTACCATGTTTTCAACTTTTTGGTGTAAATAAGCTTAAGCTTAAGCTCAAAGTTCCAAGTCCAAATTTAGATTAGTCAGACAATTTTAGACACAATTTTTCATCTATGGGCAAAAGTCGTTGGTGTAAGCGTGTCAGAGTGTGCTTGAATTCTCCGCAAAATGCTTTAGAAGAGGCAGCAATGATACAAGTTAGCAAATTTGACCTATTAACAAAAAATTGCGACTATAATTGTTTCTAAAAATTGAAAGTGTCATTCCAGCCTAATAAACACAAGTTTACAAATAGTTAAATTTTTTCTAATCCTCCACAATTTGATGTCACTCCTTATGTAAAATAACGCTCGGATTCAGCGCGTGATTATATGGAGCTTAAAATTTCTAAAACTTCTCAGTAGAACAGATTTCCCCCAGAAATCCCACATTACCGTTTTCGCATTTTTGAAAAAGGACCTCACCTTATTTGAAATATCTCAATTATGAAATAACTTATAAATAAGTTTTTTAAACCAAATTAAAGTTAATAAAAGTATCTTTCAATCGTTCATACATCATTTTATTTTCAAATTTGTGGTGTAGCTGCTAATTACAAATATATCGAGAATTTAGTTTCATTTTTATCGAAAAGAGGAAAAAAAACGTAAATTACACCTTTATTTTCACCAAGAAACCATTTTTTTTAAATTCCATTCTCTATAGGATGATGTAACCTGGTGTATAAGAAATTCAAAACGTGGTTATACATCGAAAACTGTCTTAATTTGTGGAAGTTATTAGCACTTATCTAAAAAATTAACAATTTCAGTTTAACCGTTTAAGTAGCATTAAAAAATGTCTATGGTCCATTATGTTTCGCCGTTTGTGTGCACAGTTTTTGAGTAGTTGATCTGTTGTATAATGATTTTCGTCCAACTCCTAGGTAAGTGAGGAGCATGAATCATCTGAATCAGCCGATGACTTAGTAAACTACCAAAAACCATCTAATAAGTGTTCTAGATTTATTAAAAGAAAAATCGGAAATTTTAGCATCACGTTTGCTAGAACGGATTTTGTTAAAGGATGATGTCAAAATAACGTACTATAATAATCTTCAAAAGCGAAATGCTAAGTACTTCTCAAAAAATAAGAATATTTGTTATTGCAATGAAGTGGGTGGTTTATTTGAGGAGTTAAAAGACGTTTGGTTATCGTCGGTTGAAAGCTCAGTCTATAAGCTGTATTGTTGCACCAGGGAAACATCAAGACTTCGACACCGCTAGCGTATGCCGTTAATATATTATAAAAGAATCATATAAATCAATGGCCATATTTCTTGATTTTATTAACTACAAGGAACATAACTGGAAAATTTGCGCACACCTCAAAGATTCAGGACTGCAGTTTTAGAATTTTTCATATTTGATTTTAATAAAAAAAATCGAAATTGGATCCCGAAACGCCCACCAAAACGTAATTTTCGGTTTTGCACAATAATTTTTGGTTAATTTTATAAACAATTTCAAAAATAGAGGCAAGCTAACTTCGGCTCGACCGTAGTTTATATACCCTTGGAGCTTGATATGTGGCTGACAGTTTGTATGGCAGCTATACTATATAGTGATCCGATTTCGACAAATCTTGTTGAAATTTTGTAAAATCATTGAAAACTTATATATACGAGCGTTGGGAGCGATAACTTTGAAAACAAAAAAGTTTTTCTCACTAAGACTTTTTTCAGACCTAACTTTTGTATGGCAGCTATACTATATAGTAGTCCGATTTCGAAAAGTTTTTGGGAAATTATGTGAAATCAATAAAAACTTATAAATACGAGCGTTGGGTGCGATAGCACTAAAAACAAAAAAGTTTTTCTAACTAAAACTAGTTTTTCAACCGATCGTTCCTATGACAGCTATTTGCTATAGTCATCCGATCCGGCCGGTTCCGACAAATGTGCAGCGTATTTATACCAAAAGACTTCGTGCAAAGTTTGGTTAAGCTAGCTTTATAACTGACGGAGGAGATAGCATAGAAACAGACGGACGGACAGACGGACGGACAGACGGACATGGCTATATCAACTCAGCTCGTCATGCTGATCAAGAATATATATACATTATGTGGTCGGAGATGCTTCCTTCTATGCGTTACAAACATCCGGACAATTTTAATATATTCGTCGCAAAACTAATTTTTGAAGCCATGTATAATATTTCTAAGACTATATTTAAGACGCCAATTTTTAAAATAATTTGTATACCCTTGCAAAGGGTATTATAATTTTGCCCAAAAGTTTGCAACGCATAGAAATATTCATTTCCGACCCCATAAACTATATATATTCTTGAGTATTGCTCCATGTGGGGCATGGAGATAAATCTATCGAAGTCTGAAATTATGGTCTTTAGGAAAGGTGGTAAACTGGCAGCGGCGGAGCGGTGGACGTTTAAAGGAGAACCCATTAAAATCTCGCCAGAGTTCACATACCTAGGAGTTATATTCACACCCACAGTCTCCTTTTAAAAAACACGTGATTAGGCGCAATGATAAAGCCAAAACATGTATGAATATAACATGGAACAACTTTCTAGCCAAACATGAAGTTAGCATTAATGTCAAATGGAAACTTTTTAATGCAGTTGTGCGAGCAGTTCAATCCTATGGAGCTCAAGTCTGGGGATGCAGGCACTTTGAAGAAGTGGACAGGCTCCAAACCCTTTTTTCTTAAGAAGGTCTTGCGATTACCTACTTGCACACCGAGCTATGCATTAGCACTAGAAACGGGACTGGACGATGCACACCTATATTCTCTGGATCTGCATCTTGGCTATATAGGTAAAGTTCTGCATAAGTACGATGATCAGCGCCTACCTAATTACCTAACAGGCAAACTTCTGGAATCGGATCGCAAAATTTTTTGGATTTCTGGACTAGAGGAGCTATGTAGGCCTTTGGGACTAGACTGGCGAAGTGCTACAAGAACGGCAAAGCAATGGAACACCCTCCGCGCGACCGTACTGAATATACTCAAACATAAGTCCTTAAGCGAAC
Organism: Lordiphosa clarofinis; assembly: GCA_018904275.1. NCBI lineage: Eukaryota > Metazoa > Arthropoda > Insecta > Diptera > Drosophilidae > Lordiphosa > Lordiphosa clarofinis. Next base: position 274,443 of record JAEIGQ010000207.1, read on the forward strand.
GAACCCAACGACAATGCTCTAGCACCTCGAGGATATATAAGTATCTCGACCACACAGTATCCAATAAATATCTGTCTCTGGCAGCGCACAAAATTCCCTGGATTATTAAAGCTCGCTTCGACTTAATAAAATTAACGTCAAATTTCTACAATCGAACGGAACATGTACCATGCCCCCTATGTAACACCCAAGAAAACGATGACATATGGCATTTGCTGGGCAGATGCCCAATCCTTAAAGAATTAAGAACGCTGCATTTCAGTAAGCAGCTACTCAACAGAGAAGAGGTAATCAGCATACTAGATGACAGGAGTGACAACTTGTGGGAGAACCTAGTCAACTATTTAAAAAGTTCACTAGCTTATCGGACGGCTATTCTGGAGACACTCACTGGCATATGATTCAGCATGGGTAGGAGTCTAAGCATTATACTGAGGAACGATCAGGTATCTGGGGACGACCCGGGCAGCCTGGTGTAGTAGATCAGTGTAATGTGTGACGAACTGCTCATGGCCGACAGACGGATTGAGATGTCCATGTCGGTACACAAAACTTTTTATTTTATTGTTTAATAACGGGGTTTATAGTATAAAGCTAATGTATTCTAGATCAAATTTTTTTATGTTAACAGTTAAACAATAAATAAACATTATTATTATTATTATTATTATTCTTGATCAGGGCGACGAGCTGAGTCGATTGAGCTTTGTCCGTCCGTCTGTCTGTCTGTCCGTCTGTCTGTCTGTCTGTCCGTCTGTCTGTTTCTACGCAAACTAGTCTCTCAGTTTTAAAGCAATCAAGCTGAAACTTTGCACAGAGTCTTTTTTTTACTGCACACTGCTAATATGTCGGAACCGACCGGATCGGATGTCTATATCTTATAGCTGCCATAGGAACTATCGGTCGTAAAGTGGGTTTTCGTGAGAAAACTTGTTTGTTTTTAATGTAAACGCCTCCCGCTTCAGCAAAAATTAGTTTTATACGCTTTTACATAGATTTGGAAGTTTTGGTCAAAATCGGATGACTATATCTAATAGCTGCCATAGGAACTATCGGTCGAAAAGTGGGTCTTCGTGAGAAAAACTTTTTATTTTTAATGTAAACGCCTCCCGCTTCAGCAAAAATTAGTTTTATTCGCTTTTACATAGTTGTGGAAGTTTTGGTCAAAATCGGATAACTATATCTTATAGCTGCCATAGGAACTATCGGTCGAAAAGTGGGTCTTCGTGAGAAAACCTTTTTATTATACCCTTGCAAAGGGTATTATAATTTTGCCCAGAAGTTTGCAACGCATAGAAATATTCATTTCCGACCCTATAAACTATATATATTCTTGATCAGGGCGACGAGCTGAGTCGATTGAGCTTTGTCCGTCCGTCTGTCTGTCCGTCTGTCTGTTTCTACGCAAACTAGTCTCTCAGTTTTAAAGCTATCGAGCTGAAACTTTGCACAGAGTCTTCTTTTTACTGCACACTGCTAATATGTCGGAACCGACCGGATCGGATGACTATATCTTATAGCTGCCATAGGAACAATCGGTCGAAAAGTGGGTTTTTGTGAGAAAACTTTTTTGTTTTTAATGTAAACGCCTTCCGCTTCGAGAATTATTAGTTTTATTCGCTTTTACATAGTTGTGGAAGTTTTGGTCAAAACGGATGACTATATCTTATAGCTGCCATAGGAACTATCGGTCGAAAAGTGGGTTTTTGTGCGAAAACTTTTTTGTTTTTAATGTAAACGCCTTCCGCTTCGAGAAGTTTTAGTTTTATACGCTTTTACATAGAATAAGAAGTTTTGGTCAAAATCGGATGACTATATCTTATAGCTGCCTTTGGAACTATTTTTTTAAATATGGGTATTATTTCATTTTAAATAACATCCCAAACTTGGCTCTTCTTCTCTGTTTTTCGGGCTTTACTTTATCGCAGTGGGGCCCTATTTCATACTTCAAATTGTTTTATTATGAAAAACCACCCCAAATTTGGAACCTTATTTCATTTTATATTTTCGGGACTTTTTTCCTGCTGCCTTAATTGAGCGGTTTGTTCAAAAACTCATAAGCTCGTTACCACGTAAAAAAAATTCGACTGCGGCGCTCCATCTTTTTCCAATTCCAGAAACCAGAAACAAAACCCGAAATTAAATTCAGTTTGAGTCAAGGCATTTAATTTGAGCTAAAGCTTTTTTTACTTGTGCAGGAATCGAACAAGCAAACCATTCCCATTTTCTATCAAATATATCCGTAATCGAAATCGGACGAGTTAGACACCGCAACCGAATCGTTGATCAATTTTATGATTACAGTGTGTGTTTACGGAAACCGCTTGTTAAATGTGGATTTTATTACATTTTCGAAATATTGCTAATTAATTGTATTTTTTTGTAGATTAGAGCCAGAGCTTGCAAAGTAAATTATTACACAACTAAATTTAGCAGTCGTATGGCAGCTATAGTCAACCGATCCGCGTGATGTTGACATTTTTGAAAAGTTTGATAAATGTAAAGCACACGTGCCGAGTTTCAAGAAAAATGCTTTGAAATTGACTGCATGGAGAAGCTTTTTTCAAGGGCATCTTCTTATTTGTTTATAACTTAAAAAATTAATATCTTTTAAACTATAAAGTCTCCATCTTTTTGAAAACACTAATTGTTTATAAAATTAAACAAAAATATTTGTGCAAATACGTTTTGGTGGGCATGTCGAGATCTAAATTCGGATTTTTACACGCTTGAAGAGGGTATATTGAAATTGTCTGCATGTTTGTAACGCAGAGAAGGAAGCATCTCCGCCCACATAAAATATATATATTCTTGAATCAGCATGACGAGCTGAGTTGATATAGCCATGTCCGTCTGTCCGTCCGTCCGTCTGTTCTTTTCTATGCTATCTCCTCCTTCAGTTTTTACACGAAGTCTATTGGTACAAATACGCTGCACATTTGTCGGAACCGACCGGATCGGATGACTATAGCATATAGCTGCCATAGGAACGATCGGTTGAAAAACTAGTTTCAGTGAGAAAAACTTTTTTGTTTTCAATGCTATCGCCCTCAACGCCCGTATTTATAAGATTTCACCAAGACTTGTCGAAATCGGACAACTATATAGTATAGCTCCCATACAAAATATAGGTCTGAAAAAGCCTTAGTAAGAAAAAAATTTTTTTGTTTTAATGCTATCGCAGCCAATCTTGTCACTGATCAATGTTACATGCTAACCACACAATTCTGCGAAGTTTGATTTAAATTGGATGACTATAGCATATATAGCCATATAGCCATAACACTTTACACTTTTCAGCTATGAATATTTCGATGAATTTATTGTATAGCTGGCATATATATGTATAAACTTCGGTCGAGCCGAAGTTTTCTTGCCTCTATTTTTTTTGTGGCCAATATTCGAGTGACTCACAACCCCAGCGGCTCAGAACCCCACACTCTCCCCTACAAATGCGAAGTTAGTAATGTAAATCTAAAATTTGCTATACAGCCGCAAAGGGGCGAGCTTCTCTTAATTTCTTGCCGTGTGTGCTTTAAATTTTTCGCACAAGAGAAAGGAACCTACAGCTTAACGCGAAATCCGAACGGCAGAGTTTGAGAGGCTTTTTCTAAAGCTTAGTACTCAGACAAACTAAATCGTCCGCTAGCGGAATTGACAGCTTATTCCGATGGGTGGGCGAGCGTACGGTGCGGTGTGACTGCTCAACGCCAAAATACCACCCTTCTTCAATATACCACAAAATATAAAACGGTCACACTGCGCCGCTCTAAAATCATAACCAAATGGTCATGATTGTAGTCTGTTTTTTCCTTTCATAAAACATGAACGGTAGTCATGAAATGCGCAAAAGTGTTCATGAAAATATAAATATTTTAGATATTTTATTTTTAGTGCTTATTAACTTTTACTTATATCATACTAGCAAAAAGCCCGTCGCGCTTCGCTGCGCATTGAACAGTATAGAACCCATATCAGAATCAGTTTGAAGTCAATCGTGAGAGTCAAATATTTATCAAATTTGAAAACATTCTATAAATTTGTTTCCTCTGTAGAGCCCAGAAATCAAATCATACATACATAGGCTTGAAATCAACGTTTTACTACTTTGCTTTTTCACCGTTACGACTTTGCTGCTGCGTTCTTACCACCCCCATCCCACCTACACCCCACCCACTCCCAATCAACTTCTTACACAACTTCCACCTGTTTCCCACCTACTTTCCACCCACTTTCAGCCTACATCCCACCCACTTATCACCCAATTCCCGCCCACTTTCCACCCACATTCCACCTACTTCCCGCCCACCTCCCACCTCACTTCCCGCCCAAATCCCACCCACCTCCCACCCACATCCCTCCCACTTTCCATCCAGTTTCCACCCATCTCCCACCCACATCCCACACACCTCCCACCCACATCCCCTCCAGTTCCCACCCATCTCCCACCCACATCCCTCCCACTTCCCATCCAGTTTCCACCCATCTCCCACCCACATCCCACACACCTCCCACCCACATCCCTCCAGTTCCCACCCATCTCCCACCCACATCCCTCCCACTTCCCATCCAGTTTCCACCCATCTCCCACCCACATCCCACACCTCCCACCCACATCCCCTCCAGTTCCCACCCATCTCCCACCCACATCCCTCCCACTTCCCATCCAGTTTCCACCCATCTCCCACCCACATCCCACACACCTCCCACCCACCCACATCCACTCCAGTTCCCACCCATCTCCCGCCCACCTCCCACCTCACTTCCCGTCCAAATCCCACCCACCTCCCACCCACATCCCTCCCACTTCCCCTCCAGTTACCACCCATCTACCACCCACATCCCACCCACTTGTCGCCCAATTCCCACTCACATCGCTCCCACTTCCCACCCACCCACACATTATTTCATGTTGCTGTTATTTTAATTGTGGCTGGAGTTTTTGTATTTGCGTTTGTTTTTGTTTTATTTGCAACTGTAGTTTTTTAATTTGTACTCTGTCTTGTTGTTGTTGCCGAGGCAACGGAACAAAACGTATTCCTCTGCCTTGATTCATTGTGTTACAAATTTTGTTTCATTTTCTTACGCTCCTGATCGGTAACTCAATTCAATTGCTCCCACGCACACATTGAAATCGTTTCTCTTCGATTTATGCTCTCTGGGCTTTGGTTTTGCGTGCGCTCTCTGCTCTCGCAACTGTAAAGTAAAATGTGCCTTTCGAAATGAACTGGAAGCAAATGGCTGGCAACCTTGACCACCATCTTTCCACCCAGTGGTGGTTGATTTTCCGGAAGATTAGTATGCAGTTAATGTTGAATTATTTTTATTGATTTTTGAAAAAAAGTTTGAACTTGATCGGATGAAAAACAAAAAAGTTTCATACAAAAGTTTTCCGCGAATTTTCCACATTTCCCGGCAAAATTTTCCAAAATCCTTTCTTAGTACTCACTTTCAGCATAAGATAAAACTACTGTGAAAATCTCATCTTCCTATCTTTTATGGTTTCGGCTGTGCGACGGTCACCAGTCAGTCAATTAGTCAGGTTGAACAGTTTTATATATATAGATATATATTACTAGCAAAAAGCCCGTCGCGCTTCGCTGCGCATTGAACAGTATAGAACCCATATCAGAATCAGTTTGAAGTCAATCGTGAGAGTCAAATATTTATCAAATTTGAAAACATTCTATAAATTTGTTTCCTCTGTAGAGCCCAGAAATCAAATCATACATACATAGGCTTGAAATCAACGTTTTACTACTTTGCTTTTTCACCGTTACGACTTTGCTGCTGCGTTCTTACCACCCCCATCCCACCTACACCCCACCCACTCCCAATCAACTTCTTACACAACTTCCACCTGTTTCCCACCTACTTTCCACCCACTTTCAGCCTACATCCCACCCACTTATCACCCAATTCCCGCCCACTTTCCACCCACATTCCACCTACTTCCCGCCCACCTCCCACCTCACTTCCCGCCCAAATCCCACCCACCTCCCACCCACATCCCTCCCACTTTCCATCCAGTTTCCACCCATCTCCCACCCACATCCCACACACCTCCCCACCCACATCCCCTCCAGTTCCCACCCATCTCCCACCCACATCCCTCCCACATCCCCCTCCAGTTCCCACCCATCTCCCCACCCACATCCCTCCCACTTCCCATCCAGTTTCCACCCATCTCCCACCCACATCCCACACACCTCCCACCCACATCCCCTCCAGTTCCCACCCATCTCCCACCCACATCCCTCCCACTTCCCATCCAGTTTCCACCCATCTCCCACCCACATCCCACACACCTCCCACCCACCCACATCCACTCCAGTTCCCACCCATCTCCCGCCCACCTCCCACCTCACTTCCCGTCCAAATCCCACCCACCTCCCACCCACATCCCTCCCACTTCCCCTCCAGTTACCACCCATCTACCACCCACATCCCACCCACTTGTCGCCCAATTCCCACTCACATCGCTCCCACTTCCCACCCACCCACACATTATTTCATGTTGCTGTTATTTTAATTGTGGCTGGAGTTTTTGTATTTGCGTTTGTTTTTGTTTTATTTGCAACTGTAGTTTTTTAATTTGTACTCTGTCTTGTTGTTGTTGCCGAGGCAACGGAACAAAACGTATTCCTCTGCCTTGATTCATTGTGTTACAAATTTTGTTTCATTTTCTTACGCTCCTGATCGGTAACTCAATTCAATTGCTCCCACGCACACATTGAAATCGTTTCTCTTCGATTTATGCTCTCTGGGCTTTGGTTTTGCGTGCGCTCTCTGCTCTCGCAACTGTAAAGTAAAATGTGCCTTTCGAAATGAACTGGAAGCAAATGGCTGGCAACCTTGACCACCATCTTTCCACCCAGTGGTGGTTGATTTTCCGGAAGATTAGTATGCAGTTAATGTTGAATTATTTTTATTGATTTTTGAAAAAAAGTTTGAACTTGATCGGATGAAAAACAAAAAAGTTTCATACAAAAGTTTTCCGCGAATTTTCCACATTTCCCGGCAAAATTTTCCAAAATCCTTTCTTAGTACTCACTTTCAGCATAAGATAAAACTACTGTGAAAATCTCATCTTCCTATCTTTTATGGTTTCGGCTGTGCGACGGTCACCAGTCAGTCAATTAGTCAGGTTGAACAGTTTTATATATATAGATTTATCAAATCGTACACAACGGGTATTATTTAACAATGTATTTTCAACAGTTGTGAACGTGACATCAGGTGTCCCACAGGGCAGTCACCTAGGCCCGTTGCTTTTTGTCCTTTTTGTAAATGACCTCCCACAAGTCATATCGTACTCAACTGTATTTATGTATGCAGATGACGTTAAAATCTGTCTACCATACGCCGATTGGTTCTTGCACACGCGCCTTCAACTAGACCTTAATGAACTGGAGAACTGGTGTTCAAATAATCTTCTTTTCTTGAACCATTCCAAATGCCAAATGATGACTTTTTCCCGCAGCTCACCTCACGTTGTCTCCTATTCTATAGGGAATCATACCCTGGACCGTATTACACAGGTAAACGATCTTGGTATACTATTTGACCAGAAATTGTGTTTCAACAGCCATATCGCTGCTACAGTAAATAAAGCCAAAGGTGTTCTGGCATTTATTAAGCGTTGGTCCAAAGAGTTTGATGACCCTTACACAACTAAATCATTGTACATATCCTTAGTACGCCCTATTTTGGAATACTGCTCTAGTGTATGGGGCCCACAGTACAAAGAGCAGCAATCGCTAATCGAATCTGTCCAGAAACAATTTCTAATTTTCGCTCTTCGCAATCTGCATTGGGACCCCAATAGGCATTTACCGTCGTACCGATCGAGGTTAAAACTAATTGATCTTCAATCTATGCATCACCGCAGAATATGCAATGGTGTCCTATTCGTCCACAAACTTCTTCTCGGATTGGTAGACTCTCAATCGCTCCTCACTTCTATAGAATTTACAAAACACCCCAGGTTCACCCCCACCTTCCCCCCCCCCCTTTTTTCCCCATCTGCAGGTCCAACTATGCCCTTCATGAACCTTTTTCGTGTCTTATGCTCTAATTATAATTCCCTTTCTTTTATCTTTTCGTTTGAAAAATCTTTTAATGTTATTTTAAGTGAAATTTATGAACACCTTGAAGTATATAACCTCTAACCTATTACTCTAAACAACTTTGTATTACTATTGCCAATTGTTTTAAGTTAGCAGATCATTGTTAACCAAATAAATAAATAAAATAGGACCAATGAGGTGTCTCAATGCTTACTTAAGCACTTCATTCTTAAGCATTCATTTCTTAATTTGATTTTGTCGCTGCCCCTCGCGTGAGCTCAATAGCAGTGTGGGCTAAATTGACGTCGTCCGTGTGCTTCAGTCTTCGTGGTCCTGGGTTCAACTCCCAAATTAATCATTTTTATAATTTTCAGCTACAGCTTAGAAAAGATTGTGGTGTGGTGTAGTCTGTGCCTTCCTTCCTTTGCCGGCCGCCATTACCGAGAAACCAACCACCACCACGACCACCCTGGAGGAGGGCGGAGGCTCCTCCACATTATTCACCTATCTATCGACAACTATGGGTAATATTTTTTTTTTATGATCTAGTCGCCGTCAAATCGAGAATAAAATGTTCTTGAAATGAGCGCATAACGTTTATAAGACAAGCCCTAACCGTTCATGTGTGAGAACAAAATGTTCATGGCATAATATGATCGAAAAAGCGTGCTTAGCAATCGATAACTTTTTGTTGAGCTTTTACTGACATTCCGACGGGTCGGTGTCGGAAAAATTACAAACTATTTTTTCTGCTACCACCCAATCGGAATTGAATCACCTGTCAAGTTAGCGGAAATTTTAGTTTGTTTGAGTTCAACCGAGCGTAGAAGTCTTTCGGAGTTTATGGAGTTGACACCTAGAGAAAGCGATTTAGTTTGTCTGAGTACAAAGCTTAAGGGTACTGTATACCTTTAGAAAATTTTTTTTATTTGCTTAAACGTTCTATAAGGATCTTTTTAACATACTGCAAACTTTCAAGCAGATCCGAAACTCAGTTTTACAGAAATAAGCAAAAAAAAATATTTTTCCCGAGCATTTTATAGGAAAATTGTTTTCATCGACCCACGTATTTTTAGAAATTCTAAGTATTTTCACTTTTTTGGTCAGATACTTTATAAACATTAATAAAATGTTCGATATTTTGAAAAAACAAAGGGCATAGCAGAATAAGCATACAAAAACTGCCCCCACTCCGATCAGAACCAAATTAAAATATGTTGTTACCATCAATGAGAAACTCACTCTTCTAAATTTGTAGTCTTCTAATCGCTATTGGAGTAGAGTTATGAGGGCGGAAAGGTAAAACAAAAAACTCTTTATCTGGAGAACTGCTTAACCGATTTGAATGCGTTAAAAATATGTTATAGTTTAGAATTCAGGTGAAATTTTTTGCTTACCAATCTTAGGCACAAAAAATATTACTAAAATTTTCAAATAATTTTTCCAGATGTAAATCGATTTCAACTTATTAGTTTTTTTTTATCGAAATCCTTAGCTATCGAAACTTTTTCACGGTAATCGCGAATCATCTCATGTGAAACCCAATAAAACATTTAACAGTTTTACAAATAGATTTAATTAGACTGTAACTACTAACCGAATTTTCAGAAAATTTCCCCTTTTTAGTTATTTACAGTGTGCCTTATTTGTATAAAATATTAATGAAAAATCGACTAATTTAACGTTTAATTGAACTTCACGATGAGTTAATTGGAATCGGTTTGCAAAAATTATATGTTGTTAGCTTTTGATGAAAAGACCAGAATACAGTCGGAGTCAAAAAGCTAACACCGTAAAAATTTTTGCAAATTTTAGTAATTTTTGGCGAAGAATTGGCATGAAAAATCCGCAAAAATTATTTTTGATTGACCTGTGGACCCTTACAATATTCTAGTTAAAACCACGAATCGGTTACAGCGGTTCTTAAGAAAAACGCCTCTTTAGAATTTATCTTTTAACTCCTACTACCCACCACTAGCGATTAGAAGATAAAATTTTAAAATGAGTTTCTGATCCCAATAAAACTGCAATCAAAATTTTGTTAGCAGAGTACTTTTCAACTTTTAGACATTAAATTAAGTAATTTATGTTAAAATTAGGGTAGCCAGTAAAGAACATTGTTCAATTGGCGAATAAATTAATAAATGAAGTAAATGAAATGAAATTCAGACCATCCGTTCTCAAAAAATATTTGCTATGCTTTAAATTGTTGGTTAACTTTGAACAGAAATACAACAACAACCGTAGGTACAACAAAAATTACGTAATTTATTTTAACCGATTAGCTATCGAAAACCACCTTTAGTTTTTGAGTAATTTAATTTTTTGTAAACCTTTAAAAAATGACACCTGAAGTGCCCTTAAAGAAAGAAAAAAAACCTTTTGATGTAAAACATCTTTAATTTCGGAACGGACGATTTTAGTAGGATTAAAATTTGATTTGAGCGTCACGCCGCGCCGCCAACCATATTTAGACGTTGTTTGCTTGTGACGTACAGTGATGGCAGGAGGAAGATTGGTGATGGGGGGCGGAGAGAGATGCCGATAATGTCAATATCATCGGCATATGCAAGTAGCATTAGATTTTTATAAATAAATCCGCCGGTTCTGTTGGCATGTCGGCACTTGCGCAGTATATCTTCCATCAGTAGATTAAAGAAGTCGCACGATAAGGTATCGCCCTGCCTAAAACCTCTTTTGGTATCAAATGGCTCGGAGAGGTTCGTTCCTAATTTGACGGAGCTTTGAGTGCTTCTCAACGTCATCATGCAAAGTCGAACGTACTTTGCTGGAATACCTAAAGTAGACAGGGCTTCGAAAAACCTTGACCTTATCGGCGTGTCGAAAGCGGCTTTGTAATCGATAAAAAGATGGTGATTTTCGATGTTTCTCTCATAGGTCTTCTCCAGGATTTGGCGCAATCACAAATAATGCGGGACAGAACCTTATATGCGATGGGGAGGAGACTGATCCCGCGGTAGTTGGCGCAAACTGCAGGGTCTCCTTTTTTAAAGATCGGGCATAGAACACTTAGATTCCAATCGTCGGGCATGCTTTCGTCAACCCATATACGGCACAGAAGTTGGTGCATGCACCTTACCAATTCTTCGCCTCCAGCCTTGAACAATTCAGCGGGCAGCTCATCAGCGCCTGGTGATTTGTTGTTCTTTAGTCTTCGTATGGCTAAACAGACTTCCTGTTGGGTCGGCGGGTCTATCTCTGTGTTGTCGATTGGTGGCATCGTTACTTCTCTAGGAGCGGTATCATGTTCGTCACCGCCTCCCAGTAGGTTGGAGAAGTAACTTCTCCATTTGTAAAGCGCCACTTGCGGATCTGTGACCAGATTCCCGTGCTCGTCTTTGCATTGTGCGACTCTGGGCTTAAAACCTTCCGTTAATTGCTTAATTTTTTTGGTAAAATTTTAGACTCTCACCCATGCCGAATAACCCCTCGACTTCCTCGTGCATGCGCCTTTCCTGCTCAAACTTTTTTCTTCTAAAAAGGCGTTTCTCCTCTTTCTTTTTCTCCAGGTATCGCTCCTTAACAGCCCGCGTTGCTCTCGGCTGCAGAGTTCTCCTGTAGGTAGCGTTTTTCTCTGCAGTAGCGCGTCGGCACTCCTCGTCGTACCAAGTCCGCTTTCGAGGTGGCTCGGAATAGCCGAATATCTTCTTGGCAGCCGTACTCATGAAGTGCGATATACGCTGCCACTGTTCGCATATATCGGAAGGGAATGGGGAGGTTTCCCTAAGCAGTTGGGCGAGTTTGGCTGTGCTTCCGAGGTCACTTGTGATTGTAGCTTCTCGACGTTCAGCTTTCGACGTGTGCCAGAGCGTGAGGCATGTGCCACACTGAGCCGAGTGCGTACCTTGGCTGCGACAAGGCAATGATCCGAGTCTATATTTGCTCCTCGAATCGCTCGCACGTCTAGTACACTCGATGAGTGCCTTCCGTCGATCACAACGTGATCAATCTGATTTCGAGTTCGTTGACCAGGGGACTTCCAGGTCGCCTTATGGATGTCTCTATGTTCAAATCTGGTACTACTTACGACCATGTTCCGGCCCGCAGCGAAGTCTATTAGCCTCCCTCCGTTACCGGAGGTTGTTTCATGAAGACTAAATCGTCCGACTGTCGATCCAAAAACTCCGTCGTAAGGAATTCAACAGAAGAGAACTCGCTAAAGTGAAAAAAAATCACTAAAAATGGATGCTGAGTATCCAGACACTTTCAACACGCAAAGGCAGAGAATAGCCGAAAATGTACAAATTGAAACAAGAAGCCCAAGCTAACTTCGTCTAAGCCGAAGTTTTCATACCCTTGAAAATGGTTTGAAATATCAAAGTTTTAGAACTCTAGCTCTTTTTTTTAAATTAAGCCCATTATTTGGCCTATGGTACCTATGGCAGCTATAAGATATAGTCATCCGATCCAGTCAGTTTCGACATCTTAGCAGGCTGTAGTAAAAACAAGACTCTGTACAAAGTTTCAGCTCGATAGCTTTAAAACTGAGGGACTAGTTTGCCTAGAAACAGACAGACGTACAGACAGATGGACGGATAAAGCTCAATCAACTCAGCTCGTCATCAAGAATATATATAGGTTATAGGGTCGGAAATGGATACTTCTAGGCGTTGCAAAGTTCTGGGCAAAATTATAATACCCTTTGCAAGGTTATAAAATTGACATGTTTCATATCAACGCTTCGTGAGTGTTAACCACACTCACACATTTTTTTATTAAATGTTCCGAGGCGGGATCGAACACACGACCTCCCTCACAGCAGTCCACCACACTAACCGCTGGACCACACATTATAAATATGTTTTCAATGTATTTGGCGACCTTTCTAATGTTACTTTCCGGGTTTTTTGTCTGTGTATAGATTGAACCCGATTAGTACCTGTTATTTCATGTGCAACGACTGGCTTTCGAAGATCTGCTGAAACTACCCATTCCGAAAGCAGCGCAGTTGGCGACAAGCGCGAATTATTGTAAGTCGTCTCGAAAACTGGTTTGATCAAAATACAAATGCCATTTGGTTGATATTAAAAGTTGCGACGGCAGCGGCTCGTCGTTGTTGTGGGCTCTTCACCTGATTTGGTCAGACAAGTCAGACGCTTATTTCCCGTAATGAGTATTCATCATGGTGTGTCTCGTCGGACCTCCGGACAGGTGTAGCGTTTATTCAGTAAATTTTTGATCTGCTTTCAGATAAAGTCTTGAATTAGACTAAATAAGACGAGATATGGCAAGATATGAAGATGAATTTAAGGTCATAAAGAGAACGATTCAGAGCTTTAATTATTTTACCCAGGGGTATTCCTTAAGGCTGCCTGATATTTTAGTAGGCCTGCATTTCCCCATAAAATTTTACGAATTTGATAAGCTATTCAAATTGAAAACATAGCAAAAAGCAGGACTACTAGACTTTCATGTGTCATGCCTACTCTCTACAGAGTTTCGTATTGGCGTTTGCATTTCAAATAAAAACTGTTTGCCTGTATATGTCAACTCCATGTCGACTCAGCCACCCAAAATGTTTTCTTTCTATAAGCCTCTAAGCATTCAGAATATAATCCTTTTTGTTTGGCATTCTCACCACTAACAGTTCGCGAGATAAAAGACAAAAAAAATAATTCTTGTTCTTGTAATGGTGCATCTGATGACATCCTAGTCCAATACGAGCCATAGCCTTCAAAAAAATATCAATATACATACAAGGGAATCTGAACTGGAGAAAGTGCTGAATGGCTTGAAGGAAAAATGGAAATCCGTAGAAAAATTTCGTATATCAGACTTATCGAAGTTGAGAAAGCGACTGTCAACTATGATTGAAAACCATGCTTCATGTAACCACGGTTGATACTTCAACAGATGATGAAAGATGATTTTGGTAGATAATAAAATAATTTTATTTATGAAAAATATCTTTTTTCTAAATTCAGGTTTCTCCGTACATGGTAAGATGTTCTCTATAAAATGAAAATTAAACTGTATGTGTTAAAATAATATGCGTGCCTTTTTTGCCCTTTCTGAGAAAAAATTAATTTGAATAAGTGAAGTCATTTCCAAAGATTAAATATCGCCAGCCCTGGAACACTCGATCGCAACTACAGTACGAGACCCTAATTGAAAGGCATTAGCCAGCTGTTTTAACATCTGTTTTGTTTGTTTACTTTCTTGATATTTGCGACATCAGCCAACAATTTATGAACATTGACCAAATGAAGAAGGGGGCAGGCCAGATCGGTGAACGACAAGGAAAAAGAAAAAATCGAATTCAAAACTAGGCTTACTTACACTGTGCAACACTAAAAAGTTGATACGGTCGAGACCAAAAAATTCTGAAAGGGTATGATGGTAGTACAAATACCTTCCGTGGGTTTGGTCTGGTTAGCTGCCGATTTCTTTTTATAGCACTCTGAAGTTTTAAGCATATGATTGGGACTTGTAACTCCCTATCTCGTAAACTATTTGGAATTTCGCTTTGACGTCTGAAAATAGGTCGTTGCTCTTGACTTGGTTTACAAAACATTTCTAAGTAACAATTCAAAATAGTCACATCTTTAAACTCAAAATTGCAAAAATGTCGTAAATTCATCATGTTTTCCCCTCATTTTGTACTGTTTTTCAACTTTTTCTTGAAAACTATAACGAATTTGACCAAGCAATGATGGACGAAAAAGTAGCATAGACTTACGTAAACAATCGGTTAGAACATACCAACTTCATTCGAATGGTCCCTCATATAGTTAACCCTAAAAGATGAGTAATTTCAACCAAAACTCGAAAAAGTACAGTTTTTGGTAGAAATTGGCCGACACTATAAAAAATTTCGATTGTTTTGTATTAAATCAATAAAATTGTCAAAAAATATAACTTAAAAAATGTAGCTAAAGAAATTTAATTTATTTACTTTTTTACCGATAAAATTCGTTTTTTTTTCGATTTTTTTTGACAGTTTTTCATGCTTTTGGTCTCTTTACTATATCAAAGAGTACTTAAATGAAGTGTGTTCGTACTAACGGTTTGTTTATTTTGGTCTAAGCAACAACTTTTACCTACATTACTTGTCCAAATTTGTAACGGATTTCAGGATAAAGTTGAAAAACTGAAAAAAGTTGTGAAAAATTGATTTTTTTTGGACATCTTTTGTAATTTTAAGTACCACGACGTAATTTTTTTGATTTGCTACTAAGAAATGTTTTGTAGGCCAAGCCAAGAGCAACAACTTTGCTAAAGACACAAAAGCAAAATGCAATATAGCTTACGAGATATGGAATCATTAATCCTACACTGAAGCTGAAAAGTTCAAAGGTCAATAAAAAGAAAACGGCAGCTAATCAGACCAAACCCATGCAGCGTTACCATCACACCCTTTCAGAATTTTTTGGTCTCGACCGTATCAACTTTTTTGAGTTCAAAAATGTGTCACAGTGTTATTGATCTTCCGAATCCTGGATTTGGAAGTAGTAATGATGGTAACACTGCTTGGCGAATCTTTAAAACAGCAGAATTGTCTGCAGAGATAACAAAGATAGATATCGATAATTTGAAAAAATGCGCAGTACTTTAATGGTTGTGTCACGCTATGAACATTTGCTTCATATTAATGTAGACAAATTGAAACATTTTTATCTAGGATACTGTTAGGCATTTCGTAAATTTGTACCCTTGGTATAATCGGGGCGCCACAGAAACCTCTTCCAACCAAATTCCAACCGAATTTCAATTCTTAGGTGCCTCAGAAATTTCTTTTGGTTGGTTTCAAACCTCTCATGTTTTGTTAGGAGATTTTGATATGCTCTTTTCTCACTAGCTCCCTCTGTCGATGTGTTAAACCGCAACATGACAGCAACGGATTAAGGGATGAAAAATTATACCTCATGTTTGGCGACAACAAGTTTTTAAATTTTGCAACTTATTTTTGGAGAATATGACATAAATTTGAATTATTATTTAAAAATGCATCATAATACAATCAAAAAATTTCAGTTAATCATCAAATTAACCCACAACTAAAATAAAGGAAAGGGCATAGCCGGATAAGCCTGGGAAAACTGCCCCAGCAGATTTTAGAATATTTTGATTCAGGGATGGTAGCTATTATATAGGAGGGTATGTATGCCAAATTTCAAGTCAATAGGTCTTTTGGTTGACGAGTAATCTGCAGAAATGCTAAAACATAAATATCGATATATCTGGTCTCACATCACGATTTACCATGAACTGTTGATTGAATATTGAAAAGATTTAACACAGTTATCCGTTATAAAATTCTGGAATTTTTACTCTTATTCCTTTGGTCCAAAAACCGTGGTCAAAATTTTCCAAATTTAAAATGACCACTTTCCAGTTTTGACAATACCATGGTATTTTAACAGTTCATGTGTCCTTTAACCATCTAATTATTTAAAAAAACTCAGATTTTTAAGAGTGGTGCAACAAGGTCAAATTAAGAAAAAACATAAGAATTTAAATATTTTAGCATTTAATTTTGTTTAAGTCTTCATCACTATCTTCGTTTATAATGGTACATTCACCAGTTGTCTTAAATATATTTGTCAGCATCTCGACAGGCTTAACGATTCTTGACCTGAACCTTGCATAAATAGCTAGTTTTTCGAACACGACTTAAATATTCTGACTGCATTCTGTGGCTTCAGTACTGTTTCAAAATCAGAAATTGCCGAATTGCTCAATTTAATAGTGGATAGTAGAGGTGGGCGCGGGCCGGGCTTTTTTCGTGGCCCGCGGGCTTACACAGGCCCGGAGCGGGCCCGGGCCTTAAAATTAAGTTTCGTGCGGGCTTCGTGCGGGCCCGGGCCTTAGCAAAAAGGCCCGGCCCGTAAAAGCCCGAAATAGGCCCGAAAACTATTTTGATTTGTTCGCGCTATTTTTGTTTATGCTCGAATTAGAACCGCCATTTATCGCATTTTAATTGTTTATCGATACTACTATCGATTTGCTACATATTTTACTTGTTTGCTCACCACTAATTCAAAATTGGCGTCCTATTGTGAATATTTGCAAATATTTGCATTGTGGTCAAAAAAAATTATGTAAACTTTGCAGAGCTAGCACACTTGATTCCCAAATAATAACAGAGTTTAAAACAATGACCCTAAGCGCATTAGAAAAAAGGTTTCTTCCGGCAATCGCTCATTTGGTTGGGCTTTTCTTGAACCCTCCTTATAGAGAGATGAATTTCCTCTCAGAGGAAAAAAGAGATAATGTGTGAGCTACGGTAAAAGCAATGCTCTCCGAATTTATAGGGGATCATGAATATAGTAGCGTTGATGATATAACTAATAACATAAACCCAAATAATTCCGAAAATGGAATGTTTGCTGAATTTTTAGACTTAAGTTATATAAAAAAACGAAAAGTTGAGAAAAACGCTATCGACATAGAGCTTGACAAATATTTGGCCTATCCAGCAGCTCCTGGCACACATATTTTAGAATTCTGGAAAAATGCAAGGGACTTAAAATACCTTCCCAAATAAGCTCGGACCATTCTGGCTATTGCCGCCAGTTCGTCTACGAGCGAAAGGCTTTTTTCAACATCGAGACATGTTTTAAATGAAAAACGCACTAGGCTAAAAAGCTCAAATTTAGAAAAAAATTAAGTTTCGTGCCGGGCCGGGCCGGGCCCGGGCCTTGGTGAAAAAGTTTCGTGTTGGGCCGGGCCGGGCCTCTCAAAAAAGAGTTCGTGTTCGTGCGGTCCCGGGCCTCAAAATACAGGCCCGCGCCCACCTCTAGTGGATAGTAAAACCCAAGTGGTTAAGTGATAAGCAGCTTTTATATTTTACAGGTATGTACGTAACGATTTGTCAAAAACTTATGTACATGCAAACATATATAATTAAAAATATAAAAATATAACTTCAAAAACTTAAAAAATATAGGTCTTAACTGGGAGCAATTATACCAACTGATGGCATCTTTACCTTCAATGAGAAATTCGACTGGACGTACAAAGGCAGAGGCTTAAATACATTTTTAATCCAGAATAGGACTTGGCAAAAATCAACAAAATATAAACTATTTTTAATAACCCCGCCGCAAGTGGTTTCTTAATTTGTAAAAGGATTAGCAACGGCTTTTCAAAATAATTTATAACCAATCTGCACTTACCAAATTAATTCATACGACAACTACTAAAGAAAGGACCAAATTGTTGTGAAAAGTAGGGGACGATAAATTGGTGATCATTTGCGATCCGCCATCAAAAAAAAACCCATTTACATCTCAAAAGAAATCATATTCAGACCAGATGAACGTTCCTTGTGCAATCCATTCACAACTTGCACCTTCAATGGTTATATTATTTACATGGCAGGCCCATATACTACCAATGTAAGCGACGAAACAATTATATAGCAGTTACTACATGATCAGAACGGACTTCAAAAATTGCTCCACCCAGGAGATATAATTGTTGTTGATTGATGGTTCAGAGATGCTGTTGCGGTTCTTGAAGGCAAAAGGTTCTGAAGGGAAAAAGAAATCAGCTGCCGACCTTGGAAGCAAAACAATCCCGGACTGTCATCAAAATTAAGTAGGCATTTGAAGCTGTGCTCGGAATTTTAAAACAAATGTACCAGCTTCTTTGTCGAAAAGTTGACAATAAATTGCTGCAAAATAGAAATCCTGTGCAAGATAGCGTGCTATCTATCCAATCGATTTGGAAAGCTGCTATCGAGTGATTGTGTCATTTCGGATCAAATCTCTTGTAGCGTCGTGGCACGGAAATTGTCATATCACATTTTGAATAAGTATGCACATAATGGCAAAACTCCTGACTGCATTATAAGGCACTATTGCAGTTGCCCTAATGGTATGCGAACTGTTAACTGTTGTACGCATATACCTGCAGTTATTTTTTCTTTGATAAAGCAACTTTCAAGTCAAGAATCGTTAAACCTGCCGAGATGCTGACAAATATATTTAAGACAACTGGTTAATGTACCATTATAAACGAAGATAGTGATGAAGACTTAAACAAAATTAAATGCTAAAATATTTAAATTCTTATGTTTTTTCTTAATTTGACCTTGTTGCACCACTCTTAAAAATCTGAGTTTTTTTAAATTGGAGGACACATCAACTGTACAAATTCCATGGTATTGTCAAAACTGGAAAGTGGCCATTTTAAATTTGGAAAATTTTGACCACGGTTTTTGGACCAAAGGAATAAGAGTAAAAATTCTAGAATTTTTTAACGGATAACTGTGTTAAATCTTTTCAATATTCAATCAACAGTTCATGGTAAATCGTGATGTGAGACCAGATATATCGATATTTATGTTTTAGCATTTCTGCAGATTACTCGTCAACCAAAAGACCTATTGACTTGAAATTTGGCATACATACCCTCCTATATAATAGCTACCATCCCTGAATCAAAATATTCTAAAATCTGCTGGGGCAGTTTTCCAGGCTTATCCGGCTATGCCCTTTGTCGCCTACATACATTTTTTATTCATGGAAAGTATGCATTGCTCCCAATCGGTCAATTAACCGAGAAGGCCCATGAAGCAGAAAACAAAAATTTTAGATTTTACCGAGCACATTTTTCGAGAATATGCAGTCGAGAAAAGTGCATCCTTGAAGTTCAGAATGTTCATTATCTCGAATCCTTTAGGGGTAAAATAGATTAATTGCCAAAATCAGCTTTAGATTTATTACAAAATGTACCTTAATTTAAAGAGGAATACTCTGATTTATGTGGCCGGGTGTGGCCCAGCGGTTAGTGTGCTGGACTGCTGGGCGGGAGGTCGTGGGTTCGATCCCGCCTCTGAACAACTAATAATAAAAGTTTTTTTTCTTTCTTTAGAAAATAGCTTTTACACATATGGTCACCTTCACCAGCTATTGGCGCCAGCTGTGAAGCCATGAAAATGCAAATTCTCAAACTTTGTTGTTCGGATTATAGAACTACTTTTCGACCGATCGTTTCTATGGCAGCTATGCGATATAGTCATCCAATCCGGCCGATTCCGACAAATGTACTGCGTATTTGTACCAAAAGACTTCGTGCAAAGTTTGGTTAAGATAGCTTTAAAACTGACGGGGGAGATAGCATAGAAACAGACGGACCGATGGACATGGCTATATGAACTCAGCTCGTCATGCTGATCAAGAATATATATACTTTATGTGGTCGGAGATGCTTTCTTCTATGCTTTTCAAACATCTGAACAATTTTAATATACCCTCTCCAAGGGTATATTAAAAACTGTTTGTGTTGTTTTTTGTATAATTATTTACAAACTCAAAATTTGTCCAAATTATTCCATTGCAAAGTATAGAATATAATCCTCCGATTGTGATAAAATCAGGGACTTATTGATGCTGAGCGCTTTAAGCGCTGCTTGGCTATCGGAGAGTATTGCTATTTCTCTATTATGGTAGTTCTTTCCCATATTACGGTCTGCACAACGGGAGATGGCACATACTTCAGCTTGAAATATGCTTGTGTCACATAATAACTAATAATACCCAAAATAATACATACTACATACTCACTGCAACAGAAAATAGAGGAATAAATGAAATTAAATAGAAAATAGTAGATCCTTAATATTCGTCCTTGAAGGAGATGTGTTGTATCATATGTAAGGTATTCAATCATAGATCAAGAATATTTAATCACATCCGCGAAAAGTTCAACACAGAAGCCGTAAATTAAGTTTGTGTTTTATTTTGAGCAAAAAAAAAAAATAATTTTTAAACATTATTTTTGAGTTTTATTGTTTTGCTCAGAAATAATTATTATTATTTAAGTTTTATATTTTACTCAAAAATAATCATTATCTTTGAAGAAAATCGTAAAAATCAAAAATTAAACAAGTGAGAAGGTCGGTCAAGCCCGACTATAACATACTCTGTACCTGGAGTAGAAGCTGAATGCAATGCTGCTCTCATCTGTAAGTCTCTTTCTCTCTCTCTTTTTCTCCCTCTCACTCTCTTCCTCTCTCTAAGATTGTGCGGTGTTAGTTGTAAGAGGGTGGGAGGGGGTGGGGGGAAGGTGATTAACGATTTTGCTCCTAACTTGAGAACCGCTCATCCGATCTTTACAATTTCTTCAGCAAATCGATACATATTACGAATGACTAACTATCTCTAGAAGGAACGAATAATCTATCTACAATAATGTGGGAGATAGGGCTTTTTTTCAAAATTGCGGGGACGGGAGGGGGCGTGGCAAAAATGGAAAATAAACTTGATCTTCCTGCAAGTATAAGAAACATTTGTCCCATACATGTCAAACCTCCATCTCTTACCATCTCAGTGATATGTTTGTTCATACGGACGGACGGACGGACGAACAGACAGACGGACATGGCTATATCGACTCGGCTGTTGATGTTGATCAAAAATATATATACTTTATAGGGTCGGAAATGATTCCTTCTCCCTGTTCCATACTTTTGCACAAACTTACCGAAGGTACAGAGTATAAAAACGGCTCGATATTTTCATCAAAGGTTGAACAAGATTACCTTGATCCTTCTGTCAAGCTCCCTTCTATAACCCAAAGCATTATATTTCCAAACAATCAATTGACTAGTCTAACATTCTCTCCAAGCTCTCTGCCACTTCCTCTATTCATTATGGGTACTCTATCGCCCATGTTCACAAATCAATTCATTATTGCCCGCGAGAGGCGTCGCTTTGGACGCCAATGCCTATTCTCGGACCACAATGAGCTGGTGCTCAGCGTTCATCCCAGTGGACGTCTGCGTCTCAAGTACATGCTGGGCAATCCCGTCAGCAAGGTGACCCAACTGAGCGAACAAATGGCCATGAGTGTCATGGAGACGGAGAATGTGTCGTTCGATGAGCACGGCATGTACCACTACGAGGGCGGTTGGAATGCCAAGGAGGTGAACATGCTGGACGAGGAGGCCACCCAAAGGTATCGCAAGAAGGCCGAGCGTGAGGATAACTGGGGCTCTGAGGTGGGCTATCTGTTGCGTGAGGCCATGTCCATTGCGCAGCAGAACAATGCCTTGAACATTTACCAGAACTTCTTTGAGGATCTGCCCGAGGAGCTGCTGGGACGTGGCATTAAAATGAGCTTGGCTGCGCGCGCCATAAATATTTTCCATGATTTGTGGCTGCCGTCGCGCTATACGCCCTGGTGCGAGTGGATGCCCTCCAATCCCGAACAGTTCCTGGTCAGCTTCTCCAAGCTGAATGGTCCCGGCACGCGAATGGATAGCCAGGTGCTCGATTTTGGCAACAGCAACTCCCTGTACCTGTGGGATATACACGATCCCTTGAAGCCCTTGGCCTACTTCGATAACCAGGAGGTGATTTCGCTGGCCAAACCGTGTCCCAAGGATGAGTTCTATATGGTGGGCGGTTTGCTGACGGGCAAGGTGTGCCTGTGGAGCCTCAATGAGATGGGTCCGCCCAAGAGCATGTGTCCTCTGGAGGCGGCCCATCGAGAAGTGACCTCGGCCGTATGCTGGGTGCATTCCAAGTCCAATACCGAGTTCTACACCGGCTCACTGGACGGCTCCATTAAGTACTGGGATACGCGCGATCTGAAGATGTGTATGCAGGAGCTGCTGCTGCAACCGGACACCAGTGAGCTGGAGCAGCAGCAGCGCCAGGACGCGCACGGTGTCACCGTGCTGGAGTTTGAGTACACCATCCCGGTGCGCTACATCATGGGCAGCGACATGGGCTACGTGTTTGTGGGCAATCGCAAGGGCGTCACTCCGCCGGACCATCTCAGTTGCTTCCAACTCTTTTCGGGACCCACCGCAGCACGGGAACCCGGCGTTTGTCAAGAACTTTTCTTGTGGGCGATTGGCGGGCGCGTATTTGGTCCGAGGAGTGCAAGAACTCGCCGAGCACCATGTTCATCAAGAAGCGTCACCAATTGATCTGTGGGGCCTGGAGCCCGGGACGATGTTCGCTCTTTGTCACCGCCGACAGTCGCGGCACTTTGGACTTTTGGGATCTACTGATGAGCCATCGTCGACCCATTCTGAGCGTTCCATTCAAGAATCCCATTACGCATGTGGCTTTCCGGCACGATGGTCAATTGCTGGCCGTCAGCTTGGCCAACGGCGACACGGTGCTACTTATGGTGGAGGATGGCATGCGCATGGCCACGGGCAAAGAGAAGGCTCTGATGTCGGCGGTAAGTGGGGGGGGGGAATGAAATTTCTGGGCCAGTTTAAAAACTCGGTTTTGCGGTTTTCAGCTCTTCGAGCGTGAAATCTCACGCAGCAAGCTGCTAGATGCACGCGAAGAGGAGCTTAGAATGAAGCGACGCACCACCCAAATGCTGCAGGAGCAAGCCGAGCTTAAGGCCAAAGAGAAGGCCCTGGAACCTTTCCCCCTGTTGGACTTGGATCCCGATAATCCCAATGACTTTCTAAGACTAATTGAAAATGATCACGAATTTCGCCGGGCTTTGACAGACTTTCATGATTTCCTGGAGGGGATTGCCAGAAAACGGTCCAAACGGTATTTTACAATGGAGCGCACCATTTTTGAAACGGATCCCGAGGATGCCGAAATGTCTTAATGTGTTTTATTTAAATTATTATTGAGTTGAGTTATTTATATGGGAAAAGGAAAATATAAAGGACTAAATAGAAAAAAACGTTTCTATGATCCTCTGAGTGGGGAAAATATCTTAGTTTAATCCCTTGGTATATTTATTGCGTGGGACATTTCAGTAGGTTCTCTACACATCAATCTAAATAATAACAAAATATAAGAAAGCTTACTTTGAATAATTAATACAAATGAAGGTTTTAAATGATAAACAATGTTGGCAGAGTTATTTCCCCAAACTCAGCAGTAGATGGCGACACTGCTCTGACCATGTGGCTAGGCCACGTTAACTATATAGTTTAAAACACAGTTAAGGTTTAAGTTCGGTTTATTGGAGACGGCGTGTTGCCGGTAAGAATGAGTGTTACACAATAGCGGAGGGTTAAGTGAGTCACACTGTTCGACACATGACCCAGGACATCTAGTAGGCCCGCACTTCCCCATGAAATTCTATAAATTTGACAAGCTATTCAAATTTCAGACAGAACAAAAAGCAGGAATACTAGACTATCATGTGTCATGTGTCGAACAGTGTGAAGGCAGCCTAAGTTAGAGATGTAAGATATAAAAAGACGAGAGTATCGAGCACCATTAGAGTTGTTAGTGATGTGTGAACCAGATAGATGAAAAGAATCTGTGATTGGAGCTGGATGAACTGGAACCGTCACAACCATTTTGCTTGCCAGTTTGTTAGCTATACTAGGCAGCTATATTATTTCATCATCCGATCAAACAGAAAGTATGAAGAAAAGTTTTTCTTACTAGGACTACTTTTTACTTGCTATATCATCCAATCCGGCCTGTTTCGAGAAATGTCCAGCGCATTTGTACCAAAAGACTTCGTGCTAAGTTTGATCCATATACCTTTAAAATTGAGGAAGAAGGTTTAACAACAAAGCTTCCGAAAGTGTCAACTTCAATGAAACTAAAAATGCTGAAAAGTTAAAAGGCCATCGAACTTCGCAAGAAGCGTTCGGGGAACATGCTTAAAACGAAACAAGTGAGAAAGTCGGTCAAGCCCGACTATGTCATACTCTGTACCAAGGGCAGGAGCTGAATGCAACGTTTCTGCTGCGCTCATCTCTAAGTTTCTCTCTCTCCCTCTCTCTTTCACTCACACGTTGTTGAATAAAAATGCGGTGTTGGTTGTGAGCGCTTGGGAGGGGGTGGGGGAGGCGGGAATTTATTTTTGGTCATAACTTGAGAACCGCTCATCCGATCTTTATCATTTCTTCGGCAAAATTATACATTTTGCTAAATACTAACTATCTCTAAAAGGTACGAATCTATCTTCAAAACTGTAGGAGATATAACGTTTTTTCCGAATTGCGGGGGCGGGAGGGGGCGTGGCAAAAATTGAAAATAAACTTGAGCTGCCTGCAGCTATAAGAAGCATTTGTCCAATACATGTCAAACCTCTATCTCTTACCATCTCCGAGATCTGTTTGTTCATACGGACGGACGGACGGACGGACAGACGGACAGACAGACGGACAGACGGACAGACGGACATGGCTATATCGACTCGGCTGTTGATGCTGATCAAGAATATATATACTTTATAGGGTCGGAAATGATTCCTTCTTGCTGTTACATACTTTTGCACAAACTTAATATACTCTGTGTACCTTTGGTACAGAGTATAAAAAATCATGGTGGATTTGCAGAGATTGTACAAAAATAAGAATTTTGGAGTAAATCATTTTTTTCTAGGTCCATTATAAATGGGTGATTTTTTTACTTAAAAAAAATAAAATAATCATTATTTACGGTCCCTGGATAAAATTGTTCAAGCTAAGAATTTTAATAAAGAATATTATTGGCTAGTTTTTAAATTCCTGTTCCTGTTGTTAGTTTTTAAGATTTTTTGTACCTTATATTTTAATACTTAGAAGTAGAAGATCAACATCAACATTTTGTTGCTATCCGTACGTTTGTCTGTCTGACCGTCTGTCTGTTTTTACGCAAGTAATACCCAAGAGAATGGCTTCAGAAAACTTTCCCTTTTGTGGCCGAAACTAGGAAAAAAACACACCAATAATATGTTTAACAAGTAAACAAAATGGATATTTCGAAATCCCTAGGTAAGACTGGGGCGTGCAGTTGCATTATAATTTATAAATGGATTATTAAAGGGGGATGCTGGCATTGTAGTTTGTCGTTCATGTGGTATACTTAAGCCGTGCAGGCAGAAGGAATCATTTCCGACCATATAAAGTATATATATTCTTGATCAGCCACAACAGCCGAGTCGATATAGACATGTCCGTCTGACCGTCTGTCTGTCTGTCCGTCGGTCTGTATGAACACCTAGATCTCAGAGATGATAAGAGATAGAGGTTTGTCTTGTATGGGACAAATGCTTCTTATACTTGCAGGCAGATCAAGTTTATTTTTATTTTTTGCCACGCCCCCTCCCGCCCCAGCAATTTGGAAAAAACGTTATATTTCCTACAGTTTTGAAGATAGACGATTCGTACCTTCAAGAGATAGTTAATAATTAGCAAGATGAATTTGCCAAAGAAATGATAAAGATCGGATGAGCGGTTCTCAAGTTATGAGCAAAAATGTCAACTAAGCACCCCCCGCCACCCCCCGCCCCCCCCCTCCTTCCATTTTACAACCAACATCGCACAATCTTAGAGAGAGAGAGAGAGAGAGAGCGAGAGACAGAGATTGAGAGTGCTCCAACTCCAGGTACAGAGTGTGTCATAGTCAGGCTTGACTGACTTTCTCACTTGTTAAGATATCACCAAAGACAATACATATATAGATACCGCATCTCATACAATATTTTTTTTTTGGGATCCAATGTCAGCTCCCAATAAAAATCGTTATATGCGTCACATGTGTCATCTAAATTACCTATAAATTTTTGCTCTTAGCAGAATAGCTAATTTAGAAAACGTATAGCTAAGTTTCAGTATACGCATCCTCGTAAAGGCAGCGAAATGCAAAAATTTGCATCCAATGTCAGCTCCCAAAAAGACTCGTTTTTAGTTTCACATGCGTCATCTATAATATAAATAAATCTTTGATATCACGTTCAAATTTATAACTTAAATTTATATTAGCAACTATAATCCCTGAAAGGGCATAGCAGAATAAGCATACAAAAACTGCCCCCACTCCGATCAGCACCTAAATTAAATATGTTGTTACCATCAATGAGAAACTCACTCTCCTAAATTTGTAGTCTTCTAATCGCTATTGGAGTAGACTTATGAGGGCGGAAAGGCAAAACAAAAAAGTCGTTTATCTTGAGAACCGCTTAACCGATTTGGATGGGTTTAATATATGTTGTAAGTGTTCCACACCACAATTCAAAAAGTTATTTTGCACATCTTTTTTGCCAATTCTTTGGCCCAAAAAAAATTATTGAAATTTTCAAATAATTCTTTTACGGTGTTAGCCTTTTGCTGGTTTTTTTTTATCAAGAGGTCCCCAACAAAATATAATTTTTGTAAACACCTCCCAAGTGTACCTCATGGTGAAATATATTCAAACGTTAAATTCGTATTTTTCATTCAAATTTTATACATTTTAAGCACACTGTAAATCAACTTAAAAGGGGAAATTTTCTGTCAATTCTGTGTGAGTAGTTACAGTGTGCCCAATATTATAAAATATATTTGTAAAACTGTTCAAATGTTTTATTGGCATTCACTATGAAGATGATTCCCGATGACCGTGCAAAAATTTTACATTGTTAAGGACTTCTTATTGAAAAAACCAGCAAAAAACTATAAGGGTTAAAATTGATTTACACATCGAAAAAATTATTTAACAATTTTAATAATATTTTTTGTGCCTAAGAATTGGTAATAAAAATGTGCAAAAATAATTTTCTGAATTCTATGGTGGACACCTATAACATATTTTTAACGCATTCAAATCGGCTAAGCAGTTCTTAAGATAAACGAGTTTTTTGTTTTGCCTTTCCGCCCTCATAAGTCTACTCCAATAGCGATTAGAAGACTACAAATTTAGGAGAGTGAGTTTCTCATTGATGGTAACAACATATTTAATTTTGGTGCTGATCGGAGTGGGGGCAGTTTTTGTATGCTTATTCTGCTATGACCTTTACAGCTAGATCGTATAATATATAGCCGAGTTAAAAAATGGTTGCATACTTTTCGGATGTTCACTCTCAGGAATGCAGAAACACTGTTAAACATGTTTTTTCATGGGTATATCGAAGTCGGTTAGAGCAGACTTTCTGAATTTTATCGTTGAAAATGGGGACATAAGGGCTTATATTTACACGTTCATAACCAATGTTCATTGTTTCTGGTAGGGTGAGTGTCAATGTGATTAGTCCAGTTTCGTTGATTGTGTCGTTTTCTTTTTATACTCTTGGAGAGGGTGTATTAATATTGTCCGGATGTTTGTAACGCACAGAAGGAAGCATCTCCGACCACATAAAGTATGTATATTCTAGATCAGCATTACGAGCTGTCCGTTTGCGTGGCAAAAATGTAAAATAAACTTGATCTGCCTGCAGGAATATAAGTTTATGTTTCATAACTGCAAACCTCTATCTCTTACCACAGAAAAAAAATTCGTTAGATCTCTTAAGCGAAAATGACATATTGATGGGCAAGGGGGTAGCCAGGGGAGGGCAGCTGCCCCCCCTTAATCACAGGTTTTGCCCTGGAAAATGCACTTTTTCAATTATAACCTAAGTTTTTCGCCATTATTTTGAAGATTGCTTTTCATTTCATATCAAATGCATCATCATCTAAATATAATTTGATTAATTAATTAATTTTAATTGTTTAAAAATTTAGTTTATGGAATATTTAAGAAACGTTTAGACACAGCTGCCCCCACCTTTTCGGAAAGCTGGCTACGCCCTTGTTGATCGAGGAGTTAACGTTGGGTGACGGTGGAAACCCGAGCCACCTGCGTTTTATATCAAAGATAGCAGGTCTCGATGTAGAAGATGTGACTAAAATTTGTATTGAATATATTAATGGGTAGATTTCTTTCTATACTTTTATTTGTCTTCCTCGTAGTGGATGAATTCAGAGCTGGACTCCCTAGTTAAACTCACCATTTTGCTGCTTCAAGTGTCGAAGCGCTTTTGTCTCGGGCAGAGCGTCAGCGTTGGCCAAACTATTTATACCACGATGACAAATTTCTGAGTACCCAAAACCCACCCAAAAGTCACGCCAACGCAGCAGCGGCGCTGAAGTTTTTTAAAAAATTTTGTTTATTATTATTTTTTAGTGAGGTTTTGAGTCCTCTACGTTGTTAGCTATAATTCATAAGATCACATATTAATAATTGTCCACTGCTGTCTTCCAAGTTGAATGGCTGCTTATATCCTGCGCTAGGTTTTCCCATACATGAATAAATTGCGACTTGGTTCCTACCAAGAAGTATGCCGCAATCGTCTTGTGCTTTTCAGCTATGAATATTTTGTTAGCAGCCCAATTTTGACGATTTTGATCAAGTTCGGATTTATCAAATACATAGCTAATATTGTTCAAAGCGAAAATGGAATTGTTCTATGAAAATCATTCAAAATTTGAATTTCTATATAGTGTGCGACCTGCAAGGGTATATAAACTTCGGTTGAGCCGAATTTTGATGTCTTAACTTTTAAAAACTTTTTTAAACACTTTTTATACCCTTGCATATGTCGGAACCGACCGGATCGGATGACTATATCGTAAGGCTTTCATAGGAACTATCGGTCGGAACATGGGTTTTATTGAGAAAAATTATAAAAATTTCGGCAAAGACGAAGTTAGCTTGACCCTCTTGTGTTGATAACTTTTTGCAAATTTAGCAACTTTTGGCCATTATATTCTGGCAACACCGCTTGCTCTAGCTTAGCTCACAACATGAGTAGTGACCCTCGGAGGTAGGCAGGGGCGCCATCACTGTGCCAAAGTTGGCGTTTGGTAACATTTGCAGATTTAATAGCCACGACTTGATTCTGCTTTTGCTGCTCTCCCACCGCACAATAAGCGACAGAGTCGCTGGTGACTCTTGGCTGGTACTGGGAGCCGTTGAGGCTTAAACTAGCCAAACCAGGTCCGTTGGCTCTGTCTTCGTGGTTGGGTTTAGTTGTCTTCGGGTTTGAGTTTGAGCCAGCAACTTGATGCGGTTGCGATTGAAGCTGGCCAAATCAGTTCTCTGTCTTTCGTTTGCTTGGAATGGTCGTGCGTGCTCCTCCTCGGTGGTGAATGAAGCGGTATCCATGTTTGTATGTGCAAAAGTGTGCGTGAGTGCAGCCAACTCGTAGTGCACCAAATAGCGATCCTTTGTGTGTGTGTGAGTGTGAGTGAGCGAATGTGTGCCTACATACAATATAGGTACATATGCATCGTTTGTAAGCGCTGGGACAATTGTGAGGTACTCTCAATTACAACGGTGTCTAGCGATCTAAGTAACAAAGATTAGGTACTCTTCTGTGAGACTGCGGATGTACAGATGTATGTACATACATGCAAATGTGAGTGCGTGTGAGATCTTTGTGTGCATATGTATGTATAACGATGTTGCATAAGATTTCATTTCCAATCGTTAATGAAATTCAACTTGTTTACAAACATAGCAACACATCCGTGTGTGTATGTGTGTATGCGAGTGTGAGTGGTATGTCTGCCTGTAAATCGCAAGGGTGAAGATATTTGTATGTGTACCTCATTCCGATTAACAAATCAGATGTAACAAAAGAGGCACGTAAGCAACCGAAACGCAACCCAAATTGATTCGAGTCCGAAATAAAAATAACGGAAAAACGCGCACAACCAAATCGAACAGCAGAAGCACCCAAAAGAGGCGGAGCTGAAACTGGCGACGCAGTACGTACCCAGATCCAACCCCACCTGAATGATGCAAAAACCAGTACACAGCTTGCTCTTTCTCTCTCTCTTGAAGGAGCCAAAAATAATGCTGCAGCCTCGTATACGCATCCCAAAACTTAACGGATCGAGCACAGCCTTGCGCAGCAGCAGCCATAAGGCAAGACATAAGCCAGACGCAGTTGGCCGCTCTTGGAGTTCCAGGATATACATGCTCTCCACAAGCATGGCAGCTCTCGCGCTGGCGGCGGTGCTTATGTGCACGGCAGGAGTGGGGGCTGTCCAAGCAGCGGGTAAGTTGGAGTGAAATCTACGTTCGGTTGTGTTCCTTGAACTCTTTGTTTTGGCAACAGACTAGCTAGCGTTTTGGGAACGATCAGTATGTCAAATTGAATGAAATCTGTCCCACATTGGAGCAAAGATCCCGAGCTGAAGCTCCACTGTATTGTCTCCCATACAAACGTACATAAATTAATTCTGATTGTCTTGCTGCAGATTTCTTTTCCGCCGAAGAAAGAATAGCTTGGAGTTGAACACAATGGCAACAGCCGTGTAAACAGACAAGCACACACACATACGCCTGAATGAAGGTGAGGGGCTCAAAGTCGCACGGAAAGTCGCACATTTTTCGGTAGTTTGTCATTTTGTTGGGCGTTATGTGACCCGATTTCAACTCTGGGCCGGAGGTACCGCACGCATGCCGATACATATAGGTTTGTCGCTTAGTACCGAGCACATGCACACTTGGGTCGGGTAAACGATGCGACCCCGCCGTCTCCCTCTCCCTTGCAGGGGTAAGTCGGGCCGCACTTCTGGTTTCAATCCAAAACGCTGGCAATGCACCTGTCGTTCCCACTAGTTAAACCGGATTCACGGCATCCAGTGCAGAGCAAATGTGACGAATTGCCATTGTCGCAGACAATGATTTTAATACCCTTGCCAATGTGTAGGAAATTGAAAAATGACTCAGCGACTTGAAACCGTTTTCATACCCGTTACTCGTTGAGTAAAAAGGGTATACCAAAGACGGGCAGGCAGACTGAATCACGTCCGACAATACAAAGCAGGGCTGCAAACCTCCTAAAAATCGAAAGGGGTTCACTTTTTGGGTTTGGGTTCACGGAGCGGGTTCAGAAGGTCGCTGGACCTAGGTTCAGGTTAATAAAAATTTATGTTAATTTGATAAACTTTAAACATTTCATACATATTTGGAAGTTTAGAGTATTGATATTGGGAATACAATATTTGCACCCAATAATATTTAGTTTAAGGGATATTTTAAAATTTTTAATTTTAAGAAAGTGACTAGAAAAGTTCGACCTTATTCGACAACAGAAAAGATAGCAAAACTTCCATATGTGTATATTTAGTCGCTAAGCTCAAACAAAACACTTGGGAAAAATAATATTCAAAAAATAATATTCCATATAAAAATTCCCACAATCCGACCCACAAATGTAAGCAAAGCCTGCTCAACGCACGATTATGTAAATATCAAGGCTGCAAACCTGGGCCCCTTAGAACCGGTTCGGTTCGGGTTTTTGGGGTCCGACGAACCGAACCAAAAACCAAACCAAAGACGAGGACTTAAAGAAAACTGCGTTAACTATACGTGCTGTTTCAGAAACCCCGGTATCAGTTTAAAGGGCCTTTTCAACACTTTCCAATAATCTAAGAGCTAGAATATAGATGAACAGCTCGTAGCAGATAAAACGCTTATTAACACAAACTAAGCGGCGTTCAAAAGTTCTATATGTCAGCTAATGAATTTGATAATTAAAAATTGCATTATTGACATGAAGAATATTATTTTAAATAATATGTGTTTATAAATCGAAACTATTCTTCTAAATATATTCAAGCGAACCGAGGTTCGAACCATAACCTAGGGTTCAGGGGTTCCGTGAACCGGTCCGCGAACCGAACCTAAGACAGCGGGCTCGAACTCCTGGCCCGAACCTTCTGCAAAGTTTTAGAGGTTTGCTGCCTTGGTAAATAAATCATAACCCTGACGAGCTGGGTGAAAACGGAGAATTGATTTGAATTCAGATAAAATAAGAGTTTGCTATCTTTCCTGTTGGAAAAGTTTACCTTTTTTTGTAATCCTGTGTTATCAGAAAAATCTCCCATATTCTTATTTTTAGAAAAGTTTTATCTTAAACTATTTTTTATGTCATATTTTTCAATGTTTTAGAAAGCTTTTAACGTGCATTAGAAAATTTTCCAGGGCAAATTTAAAAAAAAAAGGCGAATTGTTTAAATTCATGCCATATTTTTTCCTAAGTGTGTGTAGATATATTGGAAAATGGCAAAGTTAACCATTATAGAATCTAGAAAATATGTTATAGGCTTTGAACTGAACCCATTTTTGACTTTCTTGCTCCGGTTCAGATTCGGGTAAAAAAAATATTTCTGCTCCGGTTCGCGTTTGGTTCGGATTTCCTAAAAATCCCGGCATCAACAGCCGAGTCGTACGACTTGATCTTAGAGTCTTGAAGAGCTGGAGCAACCAAATTAGAAATGAGGGCTCCTATCGTGTGCACGCAGATCAAGTTTGTTTCAAATTTTTGCCACGCCCAGTCCCGCCCCAAAATAAAATATATTGAATAATCAATCTCTAATTTAAAACTAACATTTATAATCGCAATCCATAAAATTTTCACAAGGAGTGGGTAATAATTAGCCAAGTTAAAAAATGTGGCTTACTTCTCGGCTTTCCCCCTTAAAAGTAAAAAAAAGTAGTGCAAAACGGATTTTCCTCTATATCTTTAAAACGAGCTGATGGAGAAAACCCGAGTTCACTTCGGGAATCACTAAACTGGATGAGAATTTTTGCATCGAGAAGGCTAGACCAAAATGGCTGTTCGTCTGTGCTATTGTTTGTTTGTTGTTGTTATATGCGTCTAAACCACTGCACCGATGTTCTTGGAATTTCCACAGTATGTTCATTTCGATCCAAAAAAAAGTCTTAGGCTAAATTCTCAGTCTGTAAACAGGATCAAACTAGGTAAAAACGGTTCAGATGTGGTTCAGAGCGATATCTCATAAGTAATTTAAGCTGTGAACTTGAAATCTGGTCTGTAGGTTGGTAATATAGAATTGGAAACTTTACTGGATCTGGACCGTTATTGAACCGATTGTGCCATATCTCAGAGTTTATTATACTCTGTACCAAAGGTACAAAGAGTAAATTAAGTTGTGCAAAGCTATGTAACAGGGACCCTATAAAGTATATATTCTTGATCAGCTTGTCCGTCTGTCTTTATGAACACCTAGATTTCAGAGACTAGAACGGCTAGAGCCACCAAACTTGAAATGTAGACTCCTATTGTCTGCACGCAGATCAAGTGAGTTTTAAATTTTTGCCATGCCCAACCCCGCCCCCGCAATAAAAAAATGTTGTATAACTCCCAAATTTCTTAAGATACCGGGTTCAAATTAAAAATTTTATCAAGATCGGATAATAAATAGCGGAGTTAAAAAAAATGTTTTTCTGATTTGCCCGCAGTAACATAATTGCATTCAATGTGGTTGCGTCCATGCAACTTACTAGCAGATTCATTATAAATTTTACGCCTAAGAAAGGCGTTCTAAGCTAACCTGTGTTGTGGAACAAAAAGCACGACTTTTGAAATCGAATATAGTTCTGGGAAATTTGTGGAGGATTCTAATTATAATCAATTAAGAACGTTTTAATGTTTTCAAATTCGTTTAAGTGAGATTTTGATAGAGAGGACGACAGCGTTAATTTTTCCAATTTGCAGTGCATTCCTACTGTATTCTCTGTGTACCTTCGTGCAAAGTATAAAAACAAATCAACAGTTGCACGGGATTTCCTAGAGCCCATAAAATGGCCTGTGCGACCATCAATGGGCTGATCAAGAATATAAATACTTGGTAAGGTTGGAAATGATTTCTCTCTGTTACATACTTTTGCACAAGCAGAATATAATTAGGTACATTGTATAAAAAAAAACCGAAACTGTACCGGTACCAAAGTTTTGGTTTCGTTCCAGTACTATCGGTTCCAATAAAATTCGATTCTATTGAATTTATATCTAAAAGTGTTAGTATGTTTGTTCCCTATTGGCGGCTAAAGCGCTGAACTAATCTTCACGAAAATGTTCAAAGTATGTTTATGTCGATCAGGAAAGAGTCCTAGGCTATGTCTTAAGTCTGTGAACCGGTTCATAAGCGGTTAGAAACGGTTCAAGAGTGGTGCAGAGTCGCACCTCAAAAGTAATTTAAGCTATGAGCTTGAAATTTAGTTAACTGGCTGGTAATATGAAGTTGGTTGTTTTACTGGATCCAGCCCTGTTTTAAACCGGTTTAAGGTAGCTATTTAAGCTATAATTACTAGGATGGTAATGTGGAGTTGGATATTTTACTGGATCAGGATCGGTATCAACCCGGTTTGGAACCGTTTAAAAGTGGTTCAGAGCCATATCTAAGAACCTATTTAAGCTATAAACTTGAAATGTGGTTTGCATAGGCCATAGAACCATTACACATACGCACTTTAATTTAAAACATGTCAACAAATGCTTTATTATAAGATTTATTCGATTTGTAATCAGACTTATACATTTTATTTTACCAATGGCCTATGCCATGTTTGACTTTGTTAAGCGCAATGCCAGCCAAATTATGGACCCCTTACATTTGTTTGAGCCTTTGGAGTATGCAAAATTTATATGGAGTCCCTCTAGTGTGGATCTTATTAAGAGGCTTAAAAGGGAGCAGAAAATATTTCGAAATTTTGCGCTCCTCCCGCTAAATTTTTCTAATCCTTTGCCGCCATGTTTTAGTAGATGCGCACTGCTCCATCTCTTAACTCTTGAAGATAGATTAACTATTGCGTCATTACTATTGCTTGTTTTAGATTTCAACCTTTTTCCAACCAATTATTCCGTTAACGAACCTATATTTGGGCCCCTTAAATACTTCAAATCCTTGCCTGTTATCATGCGATTTGAATTCGCTCATCATTTATGCTCATTATTGCTCATCATTTATTACAAAAATAAAGAAATTCCCTCAAAATGCTCGATTTTGATCGAGGCATCGCGTACTTAAAAAATGTTAGGGCAACAGTAGTAAAAATTGTTCATTCTTTTCCTCCATCCACACTCAAGATCCAAGCGCAATTGGTCAAGTTACCGGCGTCAAGATGGAAAGAAAAGTTTTCTCTCACACATATGTAATATGTACATTAGCATGCTTCATGCCTTTTTCCATTAACATTCAGAGGAAGAGAGTAACTTCAAAAAAGCGCAAACAACAACCATATGCGTGGATACTTTTGTCTTCATCCCAACAAATCGGAGGTGTAAAAACAAATGGAAGGAAAGATAAGGAACGTAAAGATTTTAGTTAGCTGCGTTGTCTCTTCCTCGTTCGCTCTCATTCCTTTCTGCTCATCAGCAACTATGGAGCATTAATACATACACACCTGATCATATTAATAGGTACACACCGGAATTTTTTAATTATAGATGGTTTTTTCGTACTTTTAGTGTTGACAACTTTTTAACTTGTGGTTTTTTGTTGTTGTCAATGTCTGGCTACACTATGACAAAGAGTTGAAAGAGGGGCTGCCCCGTATATCAAAGCTTTTCTATGAATTGCGAGTCCACCACACATTTCGCCTGATCATAATAATAGGTACAGTCTCCGATTCCCACAATTATCAAGTGAATTATTTTGTAATCAGTGATCTTTTGGTAACTAAAGGTAAATTAAGTATAGTTCCTGTCAATACAGAGGATTAAATAATTATTTTTCTTAGAAAAAATGGGTCGAAATTCTCATTGTACTAAAGAAGAAGCTCGATTGATTCTTAGTCTGAAAACAGAAGGCAAATCTTTGCGAGCCATTGCCAAATTAATGAACTGGTCTCATAATTTTGTTAAAAATGCATTGGAAAGAAAACCAAAACAGGAATCCCGTGGAAGGCCACTAAAAACAATAGAAACCCATGACCACTACATAGTAACTTTGAGCAAAAAGGACCCATTTAAGTCACCGAAGGCTATTGCAGCCGAAATTGGGAATTCAGTTAGTGCTCCAACTATCCGAAGACGACTACAAGATGCCAACCTACCAGGAAGAATTGCCAGAAAAGTCCCACTTATGCGCAAAAAAAATATCACCATGAGGCAAACTTTTGCAAGGGACCACAAAGACTGGGTAGGATTCACCGGGGAGAAAAAATGGAGAAACATATTATGGAGCGATGAAACCAAGATTAATTTGTTTGGGAATGACTGTGAAAGGAATGTTCGACGCCCTAATGAAAAGGAATTCCATCCACGGTTTACAAAAAAAAAACAGTCAAACATGGAGGTGGCAATATAATGGTATGGGGTTGCTTCTCCTGGTGCGGCGTAGGTCCAATTTATCAGACTACGAACAAAATGAATGCTGCAGAGTACAAATCCATATTGGAAACAATTATGGTACCGTATGCTGAGGAAAATATGCCATTACGTTGGGTATTTCAGCAAGATAATGATCCTAAACACACATCAAGGCTGTTAGCTAAATTTTTCGAGGACCAAAAAGTTGACGTTCTGAAGTGGCCAAGCCAATCCCCCGACCTTAACCCCATTGAAAACTTGTGGGAAGACTTAAAAAAAAAATTGGCAAAGCATTCATTTTCATATAAACAAAAAATTATGGGAAGGTGTCCAAAAACTGTGGTGTGAGACACCAGTAGAGACCTGCCAGGGTCTTATTAAAAGTATGCCAAAAAGAATAGCAGAAGTGGCCAAAAATAGAGGTGGATACTAAGTTAGGAAATACTAATTTACCTAAAAAAAGAACACAAAATGGAAATTAAAATGTTTTTTCTTACCAACACATGAAGTGTACCTATTATTATGATCACACTGTAAACGTATCTGAAACACAAAATGATCTCTTTTATGTCATATTATTATCCTATGTTACAATTAAGTTTATTTTATTAAAAATAAATAGTTTAAGAACCAATGCGAACAAATTAAATGTTTGAAACAATGAATAAAACTGTTTTCTGTTACCTTAAAGTAAGAGGTGATGTGTGTACCTATTAATATGATCAGGTGTGTAGGTATGTAAAATGTTCATCAATAAACATATAGTGATAAGATATTGTTGCTGATCATCACCCTGGAAGCTAAACCGTAATAGTTAGAAATTTTAAAATTTCACAATAACTTCCTATAGTGATCGGACATTATACAAAGAAAGCATTTTTTCAACGCAGCTCCCATTGCTCTCAAAAACGAAAAAAACGTTTAAGTGCTGAAAATATTTACTAGAAGTGTGTTTTCTTGATATCGAAAAATAACAAAAAATTATATATGTTTAAAAATACAATAAAAATACAATTTGAAAACAAAAAAAATCTTCGCTAGCGTCAGGCCATGATTCGAACCCACAGCTGCTGAAATGAGCGGCTGACTCTCTACCCTCGCGCCACGTTGGCATTTTTCAATTCGGTGGCAGACCACTTATAATTATGAAGCGCTCAGTCCGCAGGGCATATTTCTTTTGTTTTTGGATGAAGTATTAATCTATTATAAAGATAAAGATGATCAAATAAATCCTGAATTGTTTGAATGGAGTTTAAATATCCCTATACTAGCGATACTTAGTCCTTGGTTCCACCCAGGGGGGCGAAAACATTTCGTTATTCACATGTAAACGACCCGAACGCTTGCCGAAGCTGAGACGAAAAGAGCAGAAATCCGACATTCGCTCGCAAGAGTTCGAAGCGATTAGATTTTTAACAATTATGAACTGAGATATGGCTTAAAATGTAAGAGTACCTACCAAAAAAATTTAAAAAATTAATATTTCAAAAACGGAGCCATGAAAAAATTTTTGAATTCGATTTTTTAGATCACCATTCCAAACTATACTAAGAAAAATTTTCAGCTGAAATGGGTCATTTTTTTTTTTTATTTTTGTAAACTAGTGTAATCTCTCACTTTTTGGCCTTGCTCTTTATCTATAAAAAGAGAGTGCACTGACTGGCTGACTGACTGATTCACTGACTCATTGGCAATCATCGCACAGCCTTAAATCGGAGCCCACGGGGAAAATGGACGGAAAATTCTGCACTCAAAAAACTATTTTTCCATCTAATTGGCTTTAACCTCGGTTTGTAAGGATGGAATACGAAGTAGTTCGAAATGTAATTTTCTGATGTTGGAAAATTTCACCCAAAGGTCGGAAAATTTTGCATAAAAAACTATTTTTCATCCGATTGTCTTGAAACTCGGTTTGTAAGGACAGAATACAAAATAATTATATATGTGATTTTTCAATGTCGGAAAAACCGCACCCAGGAGTGAAAATGCTCGAAAAATCCTGCAGGAAAATGATCTATATTTCATCCTGTTGGCTTAAAACTCGGTTTGTAAAGATATAATACGAATTAATTTGAAATGCGACTTTCCAATGTCGGAAAAATTGACCCGACGCACAGTGGGGCGAAAAGGCCAAAATCGCGCCATAATTCAGCGGAGCCCTGTAGCAAAAAACTGTTGATGCCATATTTTTAAGAGGATTAAAGTATTGAAAAAAAAGTTATAAGTTCGAAATTTTTAATTTTTTCTGCGAAATAAATTTTTTTTTCGAAACATAGGAAGTTAAAAACTGGCCAATACGATTCTTTTCTAATTTTATTAACTTAAAATTTTTTTTCGCAGTCGAAAGAGTCTATCCTATAGTTTTCGTTGGAAAACTTTTTAGATTTTAGAGATGATTATAATAAAAAACAACATAACCAATTTCGTATTATATTTAACAATTTTCTTTATTCCTCATCGCTACTTTCACTTTTCACTTGTATCTTGAAATCGATACTAGAGGATCCGAGGTAATGAACATTCTATTCAGAACATCGAGGTTGCACTTTTCCCGACTGCATTTTCTCGAAAAATGTTCTCTGTAAAGCTTGAAATCTTTGTTTCGTCCTTCCTGGGCCTCCTCGGTTAATTGACCAATTGGGAGCAATGCAAATTTAATTATTTCCGGGCCATGAATAAAAAATTTATGCAAAGTCCGCGTCATATTGTACCAAGGGTACAAATTTACGAAATGCCTTGCAGTTTCCAAGGCATAATTTTTAAATTTGTCTATATTAATATCATAGTTGCATGAAAGAACTATTAACAAAGTGTGCAATATTTTAAGCAAATCGATGTCTATCTTAGTTATCTCTGCAGCAATTCTGCGCTTTAAAAAAATCGCCAAGCAGTGTTACCATAGTTACTACTTCCAAATCCAAGTTTCGTCAGATCAATAAGTAAGCCTAGTTTTTCCTTGAATTCGTTCTAAATCCGATTTTTTGTCTGGTCAACAATTTCTTTGTCCTCTGCCGATCTGGCTTGCCACCTTCTTATAGGCATTTCACGTCAGGCAATAACATTACTAAATTAAACACTGCCTGCTTCATTTTCCATGGTAGTTCATAGAAAAGAATTTTTAAATTTAATCTACTCCCAAATATCAAGAAAGTAAACAAACAAAACAGATGTTAGAACAGCTGATTAATGTCATTCAACATGAGCGCGAATGTTCCAGGGCTGGCAATATTTGAATTTTGAAAATGACTTCACTAACTAAAATTCAATTTTCTCAGAAAAGGCAAAAAAGGGCACGCTAACTTTTTCAGGACATAAAGTTTAATATTGAAACTTTTTTTTTTTAAATTTATTTCAAGGAGCGATCGCGCGCGGGCGATTACTTTATGTCCAACAATAAGCAAAAAAATGTAGTTTTTTTAAACCTTTTTCCAAAAATTAAAAAAAAAATATTAAATTTTTTTTTATGAAAATTTTATTTATACTAATGAACTAAGAATAGTCAAAAGTAATACTTCCAATCGCCACATATCCGCATAAAAGTTTCATATTCATGAAAAACGATGGCGAACATACAATAAAATGCCCTAATTTATGAATTCCTTGAAATCGAGTTCGAAAAGTGAACTTTAAGTGCGTGTTGTGGGAGAACCAAATATCCTAGACTATTTTTCTTTTTTGATTATTACGCAAAATTTAATCATCTTTCAAGTTGCATTTAAGCTTTCTTCAATATCTCAAAAAAAAAAAATCAATTTTGGCGCGGAATTTGCTCTAGTCGCCCCAATGTGCGACGGTCGGAAAATTTTAGGAAAATTCTGCGAGTAGAAAACTATTTATCATCCGATTAGCTTGAAGCTCGGTTTCAATGGATGAAATTGAAAATGTGATTTTCCAATGTCGGAAAATCTGATCCCCGTGAGTAAAAATGGCCGGAAAATTCAACATGCAAAATAACTATTTTTATTCTGATTTAAAACTCGGGACAGGGAAGATGTTTGGAAGTGGATGGGGTGTGGGCGGGATGTGAGTGATAGTTGGGTGGTATTGCGGTGGGATGCGGGTGGCACGTTGTTTTGGAAGTGGGTGTTAATGGGAATGGGTGAATGGGAAGTTGGTTGAATGTGTGCGGGTAGCGGGAGGGATGAGGGCGGTAAGTGGGTAGGATTTGGGTGGTATGTGGGCTGATGTGGGTTCTGTACTGTTAAAGGCGCAGCGAAGCGCGACGGGTTATGTGCTAGTTGCACATAAATTTACTTTCATCGAAATGTGTACTAGTAAAGGAAATTCCGAAATTAACCTGTTTATTTGTTCCTGTTTCGGTACTGATAAAACTAAGACACATTTTCGAGTTCGAATAAGATGAAGAAAAGAATATTAAAAGGTTAGATAGTAGTATAAAATCGTTGGCTGGATTTGGTTAGCTGCTGTTGACTTGGAGAAAAAATGAAATACCGTGTGTTCCTCACTATGTAAAAATGCAAGCCGGTCAAAATTTTAATATCCTTTTTTTATGTATTAAGTATGATTTTAGTTATGATTTGTTGGTTTTTAAGGTATTCAACCAAACAAATATTTATGTTTTGAACCAATATCTACCAAAATTGCTTTATTAACGAGATACCCTTGGAGACGGTTTGTTAAAATTATCCGGATGTGTGAAACGCATAGAAGGAAGCATCTCTGACCACATAAAGTATATATATTCTAGATCAGCACGACAAGCTGAGTCCGGCCGGTTCCGACAAATGTGCAGCTTATTTGTAGCAGTGAGGAAAGTTTCATGCACTTTTTAACTAAAATACAAAATGCAAAAATTTTGATTTTTGCTAAGTTATGTTCGAAAAATAAAACTATGATCACAACCCTCCACTCTCCCCTACATACATATTATGCCCCAAGGGTATATAAGCTCCGGTCGCGCCGAAGTTAGCTTCCCTCTGTTTTTAGTGGCCAAAGTGTTCGTTTTCTGTTTCGGTTTTGGTCTCTGATCACGAGCGCAGTGTCACTCAAAACTCTTTCCACTGGTTCTTCCGATATTCCAACAAGGTCAGTAAGGTCTCAGACTGTCCATCGACTATTTTGGAGCACCAATGTAGCTCACCAGTTGATGACATTCAACGCTTTCTCGAGCCTCTTTGAACTCTTGTTTTCGAAACTGAAACAGTTCACTTCTGCAAGATTTTCAACACACAATTTAATGGAACAGTTT
Source organism: Lordiphosa clarofinis (assembly GCA_018904275.1). Lineage (NCBI taxonomy): Eukaryota > Metazoa > Arthropoda > Insecta > Diptera > Drosophilidae > Lordiphosa > Lordiphosa clarofinis. The sequence goes on from JAEIGQ010000207.1 coordinate 316,485, forward strand.
CAGACATAATACAAAACGCGTTTCTCAAACACTAATGCTAATTGTGGCGTGTAATTTTGCGGAGATGTCACTGACAGTGCTTCCAGCTTAAAAAAAAAAAACATTTGTCGGTGTCGGAATTCAATAAAATTTAAATTCGAATTTCCCGGTATTTTTTTCCCACAGTTGTTTTCGTTTATTCTATACCCTTTTTGGTTTTTCAAAGGAGCGATCGATCACATTGAAATGAATACGTATTCACTTACATGCCAGGACGCATTGATTGCTCTCACTGTTTTGACTAGTCTCGAATACCCGAATACCTATCTATGGCAATAAACAATCGCTCCCTTCATCCACCTCTGTGCTTGGTGGCGAAAACAAAATATCGGCGAAGGAGAAAGCGGATTGACGGCTTGGCGGCTCACGATGGCCAGATGTCTGAAGAGAAGCAGCAGAAGCATCGTCGAACGTAACAGTACGAAACCCGTAATATACAATTCCGCCCTTGCACTTCTTTCCCGCTGATCTGGCTTGAGTAGATAAAGCTGCAACATCAAATTCAATATTAACAACGCAATGTCAAAGGACTTGGTGGCACCACTCTGGATGGAGTGGGCTGTTCGGGGGCTCGGCAGTGCCAATCGTCTTAGTAATTGCAAGAATTGAAGTCACAGCTCGAACCGCTTTCACAATACAATGCGATATCAGCCACACAGCGGCATCACCTTCCAACGGCCTCATTATCGCTGTCAGCTTCGTGGCGGCAGAAGAATATATAAGTGTGCACTGGCTATTTGGGTCATCAGGTGATGATTGCTGTGCTCGAATGTGTTATACCATTTTGATTGGCCTTGGCCACAGATACTAACAGTTAGACATTGGCCAATGGTGGCCAGGTGGAAGAATAAGGGAAGCGGGATTGACGCAGTGCAGCAATCTTTGAGGTGTGGATAATTTAGTGCTTTAGGGAATTGGCGGCTAGCTGGACAGAGGAGCACGCGTAAGTGGCTGTGATTAAGTTGCGCCTACGTAACTTCTGCGGCGCAAATGCGAACGGTTCGATTTCTAGAAATATGCACATTGCCATATGAGCTCATGCGGATGCTGGCATTTGAAGTGGTGCTAAATATGTGTGCAAGACGATTTCGTCTGCCGAGAGCATGGGACAGTCGCTGGAAACTTTCAAAAATACCTGCTGGTCTTTGGTTTTCATACTTACAAACACAACTACATGCGACTGACGTCGCAGCGACCGTCACCGCTGAATTTGGCTTGGAATCGAGATGAGATACAGGTGGGAATGGGAGATGGGGATGTGGATGTGGATGTGTGTCTACCACTTTCTTTTCCTTCACCTTTATCAACTGCTGCTGGCAGTGGGGGAAATTTTAGGCATTGAAGGTCTTTCGATGGTTAACCGAGTCGTTTGTTTCGCTGACCGAAAACGAAAACCGACTTGCCCCGGGCCAGGCCATATAACGAGCTAAGCGAATACAGCCGCGACTGGCTATGGGCCCATTGTGTTTGGGTTTGGTCTGCGGCTCGGTGCTGGTGCCCGGTCGCTTTCGCTCTTTTTGTTTGAATATACAATAATTTATTTCTAAAACAGCATCAATTTTTGTGGCTGATTCGAGTTTCCAAATGTAGTATGAAACGGAAGCGGCAGCCATCAAACCCGTTTCGGGCCGAGAGAAATGCAAATGGTTGGGCGTTGTCAAAAAACAATACATGCACAAGCATCGGCAACGCAATAAGCCAACGGTGTCCCGAGTGCTTTGGCCCATGATGTTGATCAAGTAACTCTTCTTGTACTTTCAGATGAGCCATACATGGTGAGACCCACGCCAGCATTGCGGTCGGCAGGTGCAGATGGTAAGCAATCTACGTAGCTCATGTGTTCCACCATTACCACCCATGCACCCCAAGAAATGTATTCTTAATCCCATTATTACCTTAATTAGAACCATGTAGATATTTGATAAGCCATATGAGGGCCTCTTCCGAATTCAGTTAATTCTTTTCCAAATAATGGGTGATTCGTTTGGAGGTACTTTTACCAATTCTGTTCAATCCAATCCATCCGATTCGGAATGGGCCCGACTTACATTGTAAATAAATTGATAACACTAGTTTACAGCCAAAAGGACCCATCTCTACCAGACCTAACAAAGTACTTTTGTGGGATGAAATTTTTTCAATTTCCTCAGTAGGAACACTTATATATTTAAGTCATGTCTCAATTCAGAAACGTTAGATAAAGTCAAGCAAAATAAGATTCGAAAGGTAACTAAATTGCCAGTAATCGCGTAGAACATTGTTTTCAAATCGGATTGGTTGTTTGATACAACGAGCGAAATTATTTGAAATTACTGATTTATGCTCGAAAAAGCGCTAAATTTCTTTAGATAAATACCAAAGCTGAGACCACTTTAGCGCAAACAAATGCGGCAGCATAGCGATTTCTTAACAAAAATTCAAATTACTTCGTCTTTTGTTTTCGTCCTGATTTTTTTCTCTGATCTGGCTCTTGGCTCACTTCTAATATTGACCAAATGACGATGAAAAAGAGAAAATTATTTTAAATTCAATTTAATCCAGCTACAGTATTTATTAGAGCCCTTTGATTCAAACCGGGACCGAAGTACTTTAGGAAAGACAGTTTGGAAAGACATTGCCCGGGCGCACTTTTATTTTTTATTCTTTGTATTACACTCAGAAAATTATTTTTCTATATTTAAGAAAACCACCCTAGAATCGAAATAGCCCAAAAAAATATATAGAAAAAAATTCTATATTTAAGAACAATTTTTCTGAGTTTTAGAAAAGTTGACCTAAAAATTATTTTTTTAAAGAAAAATTTCTAAAATTTAGAAAACTATATTTTTTTTCTAAATTAAATTTTTTTAACTATATTTTTTTTCTAAATTTTAGGGTGAATTTGCTTTATTGCCTTTTTTCATTTTTAGGGTAATTTCACCTTTGATTTTTTTTTTACACTTTGCCCTAAAATTAAGAAAATAAACCCCAATTTTAAGATAGTTTTTCTAAATCCTTCGACCTTTGTAAAAGTGTTTGCGAAATTGCATTGTGCTATGCTGCTGTTCGGTTTTGACGACGAAGCCGTCTATGTGATGGCATTCGTTTACACACGCTATTGTCCATTCGCAATGCCTGAAGAAGGTAGATGTATTGAGCAAGTTTTTGTTTTGTCTTGTAGTAATCGATTAAAGGATTGTATAAAGTAAAGGCAATACTGAAAATTTTATGATTTCTGAATAAAAATTCAAATTTAATTTTTATATCATAATTTTTTTATTTTGATCGAAAAATAAGAGTTAAAATTAATTTTAAAAATAAAAATTTATCTTGATAACAGGATACTGCATCCTGAATTAGTATATCTAAGATTTCCCCATTAATGTAGATAATTTTTTGAGGTTCGCTTTTTTCAAACTCATAACTCTTATTTACGATCCCTGATTTCCTTATAACACTGCTCTACAAAATGAGAGTCGATTTTCCCATATTGGACCAAACCAACTTTTTCTGAAGTAAATTGGCCCGCTGATCACGAAAATCGCCATATAAAAAATGCTATCGAAGCGTCATCGAGATATTATCGATAATCGTTTTTTTTTCGATTTTTCCAAAAGTTGCCAGCTTTCTTTGTTTCTCTTGCGGAAACATTCCCATGCTGTTGAATAGTAAGAAGGTTTCTTCTGAATTTATTGCTTCCTCCTTAAGGCTCACGTTCAGATAATGCATTATTATAGCTTCCTCGAAGGCTGTTCTCTCGTGGGTTGCCTTCTTAAAACATCTATAGAAAGTTGGCCAATCTTTGGGGTTTCCATTGAATGAAGGCATTTGTATATTTGGTGCAAATGGCTGGTAATACGCAGCTTCAGTTAAGCTCCAAAACTATCTAGTTGAATCACCTATTTGTCTACTGGGCTCGTCGACAGATTGTACTATTCTGTTCGAATGGCCCTGCGTCCTGAATGGAGTAGTCATTCATATTGACTTTTAATATTGCCATACCAAGAAATGCGTATCGCTTCCGCTGTACATAAAACGCTTTCCGGTCGTGTTTTAATTATAGCAACGTCCATTATAGCAAAAAACATATGTGTAGAAAGGATAAAAAAGATGCGGTTTCTACGATTCTACGGTGCCCATTTGACAGCTAGGTAATCGAACTTGTCTGTAATCATACTCGGCGAATGCAACTCGCTTACTGTTTTACTTACTCGAGCAGGTCTACCATGTGTATTTTGCGGTCAGGGCACTCGATTGCAGCACTCTTACTTGTTTTCAAATTCTTTTGGCTCGTTGTACTTAAACAACTAAACCGATTTGAAAACAATGTCTTACCTTTCGATTCATATAATGATCGACTTCATTTAACGTTTACGAATTAAGATATGCCTTAAAATGTAAAATGTACCAGAAAAATTGAATATGTAATATGCGTTCCCACAGCAAAATTCTCAATTTAAAACAAAAAAAATCTGATAAAAATGGGTCATTTAATTTTTGTATCTTTGTAAACTAGTGCAATCGAATTACAAATTCTGATTTCAATTCTTGTTCCTTTTCTTTATTTCTTTTTATGTGAATGGTTTCACCAACTATCTATGCTGTACATTCTGGAAATGTTGATCTACTTAACCTTAACTTAACCCTCCAACTCTTATGCTAATTTGTCTACTTATGTATCTGACGATGTAAATACCTAATCCTCACGTTCTTCCGTTTAAAACGCATACGAAATATGTCTCCTTCTATCTACCACTGTCTCTGTACCTGTGCATAATATGTTAGAATTAACCACTGTGCTCTTGGTCAATAATGGGGCTGGACGTGTGGGGGACAGTCATGGACGATTTTTGACGGTTCGTCCAGAAGTTGGACTCCTAACTTCCACAGCGCGCACTTTTATCCAGGAGGGCACTACCACCGAGTTCGCCACCCAGGTCTTGGGCACCACCTTGCAGAATGGTCGTCTTTATGCCCAGTATCTAAAGAAAAGTTCCAGAGTGCTTTATGAGAACGGAAACAGTCATGTTTCACCCTCTGTAGTAACCAGTTGGGTGGGTGACGGCGTCCATTTGCAAACGCGCTCCTTCTTGCAAAGCCACAACGACCTGCTAAATGCGGATGCTCCGGACTGGCAGGACATTGACGATAGGCTAGGTCCTGGTCCTGCTCGAGATGAGTTTGTTGGGAACACCGATTTCGTTAGCCTTCAAAGCGCAACTCACACTCAGTTGGGAGCCACCAGCCCGGTGAACTCGGAATTTAGGCCACATTTCCCGTTGCCATCGAAGCAGTTGCCAATTGTTAAAGCTGTGGGTCAGTTTGGACAGATTGAAGGCGGAGCCCGAAAGCTAGCAGCACAGAAAGTGTTGCCTATCGGCGATTTGCCAACTTTTACAATAAAAAACCATTTTGAGCCTAGTGCATACCAGAACGACGGAAATGGAGAAGACAATGAGCCCTTCACAAATGCAGAGTTTTCTGGGATTGGTCCAGCTGAAAGGGACGATGGACGCTCGCCAAAGGTTTACTACCAGCAGCTAATGCAGCAACAATCCCGCAGTGTGCCCGAACAGTACTCATCTCCCATTAAAGCTCCAAACCCTGGCGTGCCCAAGCGGACACTATCAACCGTGACCTACTACGGATTCGCCGAGTTCACCACTCTGGTCGGCGACAGTGTTATTGTCTTCTCACCGAGCACGATTCAGTCCAGTCCCAACTTTGGACACGTTACCTCCATTAAGGGGAAGGCGACATTAAGTGACATCCGCACTAATCTGGGAGGCTTAACCAGCTCCATTGCAAATATGGACGTGGAATCGACAAGCAATTTAAAAACGAATGTCATTATGGCCACAGCTGTTAATCCATGGGCTGTTGGTCTCGAGCCAAGCATCTTAAGTACCACGGAACAATTAGAAGCCTCGGAATCAAGCTCGCCAAAGGCTAGTGCTCCATCAACTGAAATATTTGTGACCAATCAAACTGCCCAAATGGCTGTTAAACCGCAGCATGTTGAGTCCAGCGACACAACGCCCACGCTCTCCCTTCCCACTGACCAAGAAATTCTTGAGATATACGCCTCTCTGTCTAGGGTTCAAGCTCTGGCATCGACGGGGGCAATTCCAAAAGAAACGCAAGAGTCGGGCATTGATATACCGTCTAGCTCACTCGCCGATCCAAGTGTTCAGGTACACGGTGGAGCGACGACCGTTTTCATTGATGACGATCCTTTTGCTAACTTTGTCGATCCTACTGCCTCTGTGCCATCCACATCCACATTGCCAACGACATCCCAAGTTAACTATGAAACTACAACAGAGGAGGGCAGTACTGTGAACGCCGATGAGTTAGAGGTGTCAACCTTACCGCCCTTAAGCAATGAGGATGAAAATCAGACGACTTTGACTGTACTGACCGACGAGTCGAGCGAATCAGCTTCTGATGACCCGCCAACTGAGCAGCCGCCAGCATTGTTAACACCTGCCCAGGGTTCGGGTAACGACACCATGGACAAACCTCTTGACATAGAAAAATGCAGTCACACAACTTCGCAAGTTTTCCTTACTCAGGTGCTTAAGCCAAGCGCGGCTTTGAACACGGAACTCCTGAATGGGAACGAAAACAGCCTTCTTTCTGCGTTCGACATAGTACAAACCACAAAGTATTATTGCATTGAGGCAACACAAACTGTGGAGCCGCAGCAAGTGGAAAAGCCCGATAATTATATTAAGAGCAGTCATTATGTCCCATCAATAACTGACTCATCCAGAGGGGCTGTGCCACTCGACGATACCACAACAGAAGCTCCACTTACAGAGCCCCAAACGGAAGTGAGCTCAACAGAGCCATTGGATAAGCAGGAGGGCTCTGTAGAACACAGACCGGAAGACGACGAGTCGACGAGGAACGGTGCTATTGAAAGCGACAGTGAGGGCGACGATGACAATGATTCGGAAAACGAAGATTACGACAGTGACAACAGCTCGGATGAAATTGATTTAATCTACAAGACTTTGTACACCACATATACATACCTGACGACATTCTTCCAAGGCGACTCCACCACGGTGTCTAGCCATACCGAGATCGTTACCAACGTAATTACCTCTACTGTCGGAGCTGACGAGGAAGTTGACACAAAACCCACCGGGGTCGTTGCTCAGATTGGAGAAAATGAAATATCAGCTACCCAAACTCAGCCCAGGGACTTGAAGACGACATCTATGAGTTCCAAATACACAATTCCTGAGGAACTTGAAAGTTTGTTACATGTTGCTTTACCAGACCAAACGGAAAAGGATCCAGACACTGACGATCCAGTGAGCGGCAGCAAACGGACAATGTATCTAGATGACGACAAGTATACAAAGACTTTCTTCACAACATACACGTACTATACAACTATTTTCGCAGACAGTGAAACAGAAATAATGTCGCGTACGGAAGTGGTCACCAATTACATAACTGAGCAGGCTCTGACATTGTCGAGTGAACAACTGACAACCGCATCCGAAACAAAGGTTCCAGGAACCGTGGTTCCGAGCACCTCACACTCGATGACATCCCTATCGGTTGATGGTGATATCACTAAGATTGACACCAAATCTGATGAGGAACGAGTCACTCTGGTGACGGATGTGCGATCAAGTAGCTCCAACGGAGAACAGCAGGTGATTGGTAAGAACAGGGATACTATAGATGATCAAGTGAGTTCGGAAAGTAACACCGATGAAATAATACCCTCTGCCACCCTGCTTCTTCAAACCAGCTTTACGACATTCACCTTCTACACAACGATGTATGTTGGGGATATGACGAACGTTGCTAGCCGCCTTGAAACAGTCACCAACGTAGCCACCGAAACCCTGCAGCCTACGAAAATGTTGAGCATTGAGGAGGCCACAGTGCCGATTACATATTTCACCACTTTCACATACTGGACTAAGTTGGCTAAAGATGGAGAGATTACCACTCTCAGCAGAGAGGAAACCATATCCAATGTGATTGAGCCAACGAACCAAGTTTCGATTTTAAGAGACGATTCACTGCTGACGGCAGTGAGCGGGTCCACCGATATGGATTATAGGTCGACAACGGCGACAATGGTCGAAGGAGCAAATCAAACTATTGCCACTGGTGCATCTTCCGACCTCACCACGTACTACACCACATACACGTATTATACGACATCGTATGGAGCTAATAGTACCATAACGGACTCACGCTTCGAGACAGTAACCAATGTGGTTGCTCCGATGAGTACTGTCGTCACCCCATCGCCAGCAAATGGCCTCGTAACAGAGCTACTGTCAGGAGAGGCCGCGAAGGGCACCAAAGAGCAGGAGAGTTCAGCCAATGTATCTGACTTAATACTGTATGACTATAAGCATATCATTGATGCTGACGGTGTGAGCACTTTATATTTTACAACCCAGATTGTATCTACTCTCAACGGTGAAGGCAATGTCATAGAGATCACCAGTAGCACTTCCAGCCTGTACATCGACGAAACCAAAAAAGCAAATTTGGCCACGCTCCTACCAAGCGATACTGTCGACGATAGCTTATCTGCATCCAGACAATACAAGACTGGCTTGGTGCGGCTTATTGAAGGCACTCGAATCGGAAACAGTACAACGACTCTTTACCAGTCGAAGGTCATTGGAACTGTAATTGAGAATCGATATGCGCAGATTATAGAAAGTACTTCAAGTTTCCTGTTCCAAAAAACAATCGCACCAACCGCTGAAATATTTCCAACTGCCACATTGGGGTCGACTATGACCACAATGGCGAGTCCCTCGATTTTAATGGAAGGAAGCATTGATTCCAAAGATGGAGAGCAGGAGGAACACACGACCGAGTCGGAGAGTGATGCTGGTGATAATGATAACACCACCCAGGAACCATCCCAAGAAACGAAGCGAACATTTGCGCCTGTGATAAGACCATTCGCGTCTCGTAACAGACCCACTTTTGCGCCAAAACAGAAGACTATAAGCCCGAGCAGTGCCACTATTATAACCCGATCAGATATAACACCAACTATCACTGCAACTCCAGCCCTGAAAACCGTCGGAAGATACAGCTCATCACGCAGAGGACCCATCACGAACGCACCCATCAACCCTAACGATTCAAGCTCGTCGAGACGTACTTTTGGACGGCCGCTCAAGGCTTCTGGAAGCAGTACTGGACTCAGTGATTTGGGCAGCAGCATCCAAACGAGTACTGGATTTGCACCTTCCAGAAATCGGTTCGCGACCTCATCGCGCACTGCTCCAATATTAAGTTCCAGGCGGTTAGGAAGTAATGCTTCTTATCGTCCATCTAGTGGCCTTGGTTTCCGTGCCTCCGGACTAAGCCTGGGTAACTCCAAGTTGCGCATAAGACCAACCTCTTCACTATCGGCGACGATTGCGCAATCGGTAACGACAACAACAAGTCCCTCGGACTCTAGCGTCGACGAGGAGCACTCCACTGATGAATCACTACAAGTTAATGATGAAGAAGAAACCACGGAAAATTCTCGACGTAATCAAAACCCCTTGTTACGTTTCCGACGCCCATTAAACAGGCCTAGTGGGTTCACACCCATTCCACGACCAAACGCCGGCAGCGGTAGCTCTCCTACCATTTCACCTAGACGAAATCCATTGTCGGCTCGGGCAAAACCGTCGTCCACGACAACTACTACTACAACGACTGCCAAGCCTCGGCCACGCAGTTTCCAACGACCAACCATCTCCAGTCTTCAGGCACGTTCTAGACCACAAAGCAGCCTCTTTCCACCTCGTGGACTATTCCAAAACCAGCAGCAGCAAAAGGACGACGCTGTTTCAGAAGCAAAGCAAGGCGCTGGTGAACCCGAATCTGATTCCGAATACGATGACGATGATGATGCGGAGGAAGATGGAGATGATGAATCCCAAGACGAAGTCAATCGACGTAGGCGCTCCAATAACAAACTTGCCAAGTCGAAATCGCATGCTCGTGTACGTCGCCAAGCAGATGCTTCGAACAGAAATCGATTTCGATTCCGACGACCAAGCACGTCGACCATACCGGCTACAGAGGAACAAAGCACTTCCAACCACGATGACCTCAGTGATACCACTGTGAATCCTCGTGGTAAATCTAGCTCACGCTTTGGATCTAGGTACCAATTGTCACGGGGTCAGCATACACAACACACACAGGCATCTACGCCTAGTTCGACAGCCACAAATCTTAGATCAATACGTCCAACCAGACCCACATCTCCCCGCACCCAATTTACCCTTAGGGAGAAAGACACTACACCCAAAGTGTCCACTCGACCAGGCTCCAACTTTCGACGCCAACAGCCATCCGGCAGTACTTCTGTCAGACGCACACCTGGATCAACTAGTCGGCGCTTGAAGAGCTACAGTAATCTTAACAACAACGTTGACAGTTCCGGACTGCGCTCAACGGGATCTGCCCGCTCCCGAAACGGCAACTCAAATGCCTCCACCAGGTCAAGGGGTTCTGTACGAGGCCGAAATCGCAACGAGTACATCTCGGATCTGCAATCTACAGAGCTGGGCAGCCAGACCATAACAGTTACTCACCTTATACCAGCGGAGGTTACCGTGCCCGTCGTGAACGGGCAAGTCACCGAATATAAGAACATAGTGACAGCCAAGACTAGCACGGAGGTTCTGGGCCCACATCAATACACTCAGAGCGTGGGAACCAATGGCCAGACTTCCATATTTCTAACGCGCGAAGACTCCAGTGTAAATGTAGCTGGTGTTACGGAGCTCACGCGCTATCTCCTGCACGATTCGTCAACTACGACGGTAACGTTTACTCCCACCACTATCCGTGGCCGTAAAACATCGTTCTCCCACGTCCTCCCGTCCACAGTGTACTCTGTGGAGACCCTTGTCTCTACAATACAGCCCCAGATCTCTGCCAACGCTCCGCTCGCCAACATTTTGCTGTCCCAGCTGCTGTTGGGCAATCTCAATTTGCCGGCCAACCCTCTAATAGGTGCGCTTGGCCCGCAACAGGATGCAGTTGGGATGCCAGTCGTAGCACCCACACCCATCCAGGCAGTCACCGAGTATCGTACCCACACTTCCACCTACGTCACGACCATCTTCGACGGCAAGTCTACGATCGTTCCGGTTACGTTCCAGGGCAAGAAAATCCTTACCACTGTCTACGATACGACTGCACAAACAATAACAGCGACGGAATATAGTGTCGACACGATAATAAACACGCCCACGCAGCAGCAGCAACAACAGCAGCAGCAGTCCATTGGTCAGGTGGCGCAGGTCAACAGTTTGCTGCTCCAGCAGCTGCTCCTGCAACAACAACAGCAGGCGCCACAGCCTCAGGCGATTTCACATACCACATCGCCGCAAATATTTTTGAGCGATAATCTACAGGACTTGGAGGATGCTGCTCGTATTGGAACCGAACTCGATGGTCGCGATAATATCGATGATATAATTGCACCAGTCACTGACAGTGAAATGCAGTCCAACAAGAGTGGTCGCAAGAAGTCACGGAAAACCGGAAAGGGCCAAAAACGACACAAACAATCACAGCTGTTGCCCCAGGAGGAGAGCAGTGTGGTGACGCTTTACGTATCAGGCCGCAGGCCTGGCGAATTCAGCACAATTCTATCCACGGTGCAGAACGGCTATGATCATGCGGCTTCCTTGCAAAAGCGACAAGCCTATGCCCAAATGCAGACGGTGGCACTAGATAGCCCTGAGGACTTATACCAGTCCGAGGGCAGTGAAGCTGTCCAATTGTATTTGCCACTCAAGCCCGCAGCAGAGAAAAACCCGGAGTATTATCAGCTTCAGCTTGAGCAAAATTCTCTAATCACCGATTTCGGTGATGACAAAGAGGCACAAGGTCGAACAGCATCATTGGAGAGCATTGTGGGTGATGTGGGTCTCTGGTATGCCAAGTCCACGTCCCAAACGGTGCTTGCGTCATCAACAAATGATGCTGCAGCAGCTGACAGCACGAAATCGTTACATTTTTTAGTCTAAATGACCTCGCTGAGTTGTCCCCACTACAGTTGCAGGTCACAAAAGTCTGTTTTACCAAACTCTGCACAAGGAATGTCAGAACCGGTCCCTTAGAAACACACAAAAGAGCGAAACGTGAAACCTTTCTAGATTCGACTATTACCAATTCAAATACGACAGAGAAGCCACACAGGCGTCGCCTGCGAAAAGTGGTTGTGCGGAGCAAACCCCTGGAAAATGTCCCATCACTAGTCAATAATCAAAATAGCAACGGCAGTCTTCCCACTTCGCAGACTTCGCAGCCAAAGAAACATCGTGTGGTAATATTTAAGCATAGAATTGCCAATCATACCCTTACCAGTGCCTGGAGGCAGTCAGGCATCAAGAACCCCAACTGGAGCGGCGAGCAGGAGGCGGCACGGGCTACCGCTGTTCTACCCAAGAGCCGTCGCAAGAGCAGGACCAAGATCCCGAAAAAGCGCAAGCAAAAGCAGTTGCCACACCAATCAGCAAGCACTCAGACCGTAGTGGACGTATCGACAATTACGACAATAAGCACTGAACTCCATACACGAACGTACACATATATTGTAGACCGCGTGCACGATGACCAGCACGAAGTGCAGTCCAAATCAACTTTCAGTCGGGTCGTTACCCGCACAGTACCGCTCACACTGACCATCACTTCTAGCCATTTAACAATAGTTTCAGTTATGCCCACGCAAATGCCGAGCAGCCCATACTTCTAATTCCGATTTACTGACCGAATGCACGACTGAGTGTATGTTTTTCAAGAGCAGATAAGAAACTAATGTGTAAGCTAATTGTTAAATAATGTACCTATTTGTAAAACTTAACATAGTGTGTACGTATTTCATACTGGGTCTACTCTGAATGTATATATATATAAATGATTAGCTGTACGTATCTATAATCTATGCAAAGGCAGCACCCATAAGCTAGATCGTGTTTGTATGTACATATTTGTAGTATATATACACATTTTTGGACAATAAAATTATTTTTGTTTTGTAAAATTGAGAGCCTCCTTTTATCTCTAGGAACAAACTAGAAACTTGGCGAAATAGTTTGTCATCATCAGGTAAACGTGCTTACCTGGACGGGGGACGGCTATAAATTGTACATTTACTCAATTGATTCTTTTGCCGGTCCTGAAAGATGAGTCCCTGTATATAGATGTGTCTGTACATACTCATACCCCTACATACCATATTATGAGACTCAGTCAATAGGTCAATAGCTTTACATCTGCAACGTAAACTCTTTTAAAATCGATGCAGGACACCAAAATAAGCACGTTGAGCCCATCAATGCACACGCAATACGCGAATCAACTGACACTAGGTACCACCTCTTAGCAGACGCCCAAAACCAAGAAGATGTATCTGAGAAAAGCTGGGACGAGGCGAGGTATAATCTTGCAACGCACGTTATGTCGAATGGAGTTGAATTGATAATTGCCAGCGAAAAAGTAAAGCACGTCGAAAAACAAGTCTCCAGCCACCACAGTCAGACGGTGTCTCTGGCACAGAGCGCGCAAAAACCTCTGACTCTTGCCCCAAGCACCCTGAAGAACCAGATGATTTTGGCCATTCCCTCGTCAAAGCAGGTAACTATAACATTCTGATCCATTGCGCTGCTAGAAATTCCGACCATCTTAATGTCTTAGGACAAGCTTACCATTCCCATCAACGATAATCAATTCATCACAAAAACATGTCTAACCACGTACACATATCGCACCACCTACCTTGAGAATGGAAGCACCACGGTGGAAAGTAAGGAGCGGGTTATTTCAAATCGACACACCGAAGAGCGAAACTATTTGCGTGCCAGTAGCATTTTGCCAACTGACGTGACTCTCACACGGGTAAGTTCATCCTCATCCTGCCAGATGTCGCATAACATTTTCACGTCACCCATTTCCAGACCCCTCAGCTGGTAGTTGGTGTCTTTCCCACTACATATCATTATTATAATACCATAATGGATATGGAGAGGGGGGAACCCGAGCCGCTGGTCATCACATCCAAATACACTGTAATAAACACAGTCACTGGCCCAGAAGATTACATTTCGTATCTGCAGCCCTCGGAGGAAGCCACTCCGACGCAGGACACAAACACCTACTTCAGTCGCATAACCTTGACTAGGACCATTCAGGAAGAGTCCGACGCGCCGAGTATTGTATCTAGTGAGAATATTCTCACCCAGGTGATCATTACGGAATCACTACCAGCTCGCGGGGCTACCACCCACACAGCTCTGATGACGAGAGAGGAGCACAACGACTTACACATCTATGCCACAAAAACGTTTCTAACTACTTTTACGTTTTACACTACTTTAGTGGATAGCAATCAGGTGGACAGGATGACAGCGTTGGGAAATGAGATCGCCGAGCTGACTCCGTCCATCCACACGAGGGTAATAGAAAATATCGTCACCGACACTGTGGCCAGTTCACTACTAAGGCCGGAGCTAATCTCGAAGTTTCGCACGGAACTAGTGCAGAAAAAGGGAAAGGTGATTGTGACGATGGCAACTCTTTTGGGCGGACAAACCCTCCAAGTGACAGCAGTGAAGATTTTGAAAGATTCACCCACGAAGTCCGCAGCCACAAAACAGTCGGTGGACTTTAAATCGAAAACGAAAAACAGTGTCAAGGTAAAATCCAATGTCCCGCCTTCTCCAGTTGACTTGAGACCGAGTTCCGTCTCACTGAAAAGCGTGGTGAAAAAAACCCAGCATCATTCGGCTTCCGCTGTACCGGGTGACCTGAGCTTATCCGAATCCGAGAACAAAGACGTATATGTAAAGCCTAGTCAAGACTTTAAGCCCTTGACCCAGTCAGGGCCAGTTCAACAGCTAATTGGGAACTTTGACTTAAAGCGACTCCGTCCAATGCTTAATGCCATGGCGGATTTGCTGCAGAAGAACCTCGTAAAGAGACCTCTTCAGGAACCCTCTGGCCAAACGCCAATCCGGCAAAATCAAGATGCAAACGCACAACTGAGCGCTCAAAGCTCTGCCACCAAAAATGTGACCACGTCCTCCAATGTCGAGAGGCCAGTCTACATACCTCTTCAGATAAACGGGAATGGGCAAATCGGTAGCACTCAGTCCCCTATCGACAGCTACCCGCAGACCAGCGCCAGTGGCGGTGTGAATAAGCTAACGGCGCATAGTCTACACATACATCCGCCTCTAGAGCTGCCGAATCTAGCAGGTGATGATACCTGGTTGTTGCAAGCACCGAAGAATGTTTCCCATTATCGGCACTCACTGAGCAGTGCAGAAGCCTATCAGGCTTCATTGCTGAACAACGGCATTTCGATTCGACCGGGCGAGATTATAACTGCAAATGCCGATGTGATTATTGGCAGGCCAAGTGGGATTGACTTTCGAAGTGAAGAGGGTAATGGCTCGTTGTCCTTCTCCGATCACACTCAGCACAGTTCGGCCCCGCTAAAAAAGAAAATGTCGCATCCCAGCATTCCGCTGCTACTGCCGCCGCCGCAAATACAGGCCCGTCCATATCCCATACCGCTGGTGTCGACCTCCACCCACGAACGACTTAACTCTTACAGAGGAGCTATCGATAATTATGACAATATTCTGAAGCCGCCTCCGCCTGTGCCCACAATTAGCTCGCATTCCGTGACCCCAAGCCAATCCTCGAAATACCTTCTGCGTCACCCAATGCCTTTGCTGTCTCCATCCCCTCCCATACCCGTACCGGGGCCAGGACCAAACTTCAGATCGCGCTTCCCTCCCCAGATGCAGAAGGAAATCGCTGGCGGCTACGGGAACCATATTTATGGTTCACCACAAATCGCCAACTTAAACTCGGAACTGAACAACAATGAGATTTTGGAGATTAGGCAAATTCCCGAAATATTTAGCACTAGCCTGCCAGCGCTGACTAGTTATCCCCATTTGGGAAGTAATCACTACTATTACAAGCCGTTCCTGCAAACGCCTGTTCAGCAGCTTAACCCAACTGTGACATATCGATCGCTGCCCGCTGCGTCCACCTTTTCGGCACTTCTTAAAAAAGATGTGCTTAGCCATACCGTTAACATGCACGCTCCGCCGCTGACGTTTAAAAAGGAGTCGGAGAATTTTCCGAATCCTACAGCGGTCCAGGGCCACGTTGCCCATATGCCGATGCCTCTGATTAAAATTCCGCTGCACGAAGCCAACGTGGAAGTACGCCTGACACCGCAAAACAACAGAGTAGTTCTTGTGCCAAGTGATCAGCCACACTCAACAACCGCCTTTTACTCCAGCTCCGGTTTAGCTGGCGGCACCTTGAAAAAGCGAAATCAGAACGTCGTTCTTGACCTAGACTCGTCATCTAATGGGTTGGCTGCCCGACCTGGCATTAAATTGAATTGGAGCCATTTTCCAAGTAGCTCCGACGATGAGTTTACAGATCTATCAGCATCAGATACGAGAAAAACTCATCTAATTCAGTCCCCAGTGGTAAACAGTGACAGAAACATACCCATACATGAATTGATTCATAAGAACAGCGAGGTCTTTTCAACGGAGCAGGACCAAAAGACCGCCTACACTTCCTATGCCTTGCACATTTCTAATTTGAGTTCCCCAATCCCCGAATCTTCCGAGCGCGAAGCGGACAAGCCCAACTCAAATACCAATTATTGGCTTTCTGTTATTAAGGAGAAGGAAGGCTACCGGGGACAACCATTCACAGCCAGAAATCGGACTGATTCACGCAAGAAAGTCAGTTTAATGAGCCAAAGCGACGCTCATAAGATATTTGTGGCCAAAGGCGAACACTTTCACTTGCGTCCGTACACGGAGCCATCGCAAAAACAAACTACTGAAGCTCCTAGTGCTGCATCGGTGTCACCTACTCAAAGTAATTCAGACTTTGCCACACAGCTGTTGCCTCCAGCACCTCCGATATCCTTAGACTCGCTCCCTCAAAAGACAACAGCCAAATATGTATTTGGCCTGCAACCACCCTTACCTTCAGCTACATCAACCGATCCCAACACATATTCCACATTATCTAAGCCACTTGCGACTTCCATTTCTCTAGGAACACGCGTGACCAGTCCTAGTTCGAGCTCGGCAATTCCATTTCGACACTCGGCGCCACCAAGGCAGCCACAAACGAAAAAGACCTCCACTATCAACGCCAGTCGACCCAGAAATAGTTGGTTGCAGACACTAAAAGAGAAAATCGAAAAACTCGAGCCCTCGGAGATCCCAGAGCCAAGCCTTACGCATGGACAAAATAATTCTGAATACGTAACTCCAACAGGTGTCTATACTAACAAGCAACCTAGCTCCATTTTGACTTTGCGACCAACCAGCACAAAAAAACACCACGACAATGACTTACCTACTACTCTTCCTCCATCTAAGAACGTCGACCGAAAACAAAGTGTGTTTTCTAGTCCAAACAAAATTGCATTGGAGTCCTCAGAGTTGGGAGTAGTCGATATGTCGACAGGAGCAGGTGCGTCCATAATATTACGTACCTCAAGTGCAGTTGGCACCAACTTGACCAGTTCGGTAACAAACTCCTTGGTGCACAAGACAGACAGCCTGCTAAGCGAACCGTCTTACGTGGCTCCCACCTTAAAAATTGCGGCCTCCCCAAAGCAATCTCAGCGCAACAGCAGCCCCAAGGTCTCTGAAATGGCCATTCATAAATCGTCACCCAGTTCCCCATTGGAGTCTCGCAGTAAAGTGGCAAAAAACAGGAACCAGTCACAAAAATCATTCGTTGCTTCCTCGCCTAGTCCAACCACACCGATCGTAGCCACCTCGCTGCATAAAAGTACCCTGCCCAAGCAAGCAATACAAGTGGTAATAGAATCAGTTGGCAAGGCGACCGTAGATGTGCACCACCTGAGACCTAATGCGAAAAATACTAATTACAAGAGCGTTGATCTTCCTAAGGCACCCACGCCGAACCGCGCCGAAAGCGATAGCGTGGACAGCGTCCACGTGGGCTTTTACCCAGATATTCTCCCAGACTACGGATTTGAAAATGCCGCTAGAGATGAGGAAATCCTTCCAGCCATCGACTCCAACAGTGTTCTCTTAGGTGGTGTTTTGATAGAGACCTCTCCAAAAACGCACTACGTGAGAAACGCAACCACCGCCCAAAATAACGCTTGCATCCCCGCTTGTAAGTCAAGCAAAAATGAAATATGCACCACCCTTACCTTTGGATCCGAATCTGAAAGCCACTGCGACTGTCGCCCGGGGTTTGCCCGCATGTTTCCGGACCGCCCGTGCAAGCGTATGTCTCCCCAACAATTGTGTCCCAATTCGCTCATTTCTTACGTATGTGTTTTGCATTGCAGCTACCTACACCTATGAACTGCAAATCGAAACTAGTCGAGTGGGAAACTATTTGCTCAAGTTCAGCGATGCACTCAGAAGTAATTCGTCCACGGAATATCGCCACCTCAGCTCCATAATTCTGGACGCAGTCGATCGCATGATAATGCAGTCGGACTTCCGGGACGTATACCATGGCGTGCAGCTGCGAAGCTTCTCCCCCGACCAGGACGATGCCGTCACTGGTAGCTTTCTGCTGCAGCTGTCTGAGAACAGTGACGAAAGGCGTCTAGAGAACGTTTTCAAGAAGTACTTGCGCCAAAGCAACTTCAGCATCGGCGGAACGGAGCTGTATACCTCAAAGAAGGGCATCAACTTATTGTCGATCAGGGGTAATGGCAGTGGGGAGCGCAGTGCGGGAAGTATCTAACTATATCATTCCTTTCAGATTTTGACGAGTGCAGCCACGCAGAGTTCAACGATTGCTCGGCCAACGCCCACTGCTTCAACTTAGTGGGCAGCTACACCTGCAGCTGCAACGATGGCTTTGTAGATGTGTCCGAAAACGCCGTTTACTCGGGTCGCCAGTGTTCGGATAGCATTATTGGATGCGACAAGTGCAACTATCATGGCAAGTGCCTTGCGCCGCCGGCGGGGAAAATGGAACGTAATGAAACGGCGACAACGGTTTGCAGGTGCTTTGCCTGGCATGCGGGAGCCACATGTCAATTGAACCTTAAGATTCTTCTCATCTGTCTCATTGCCATCGGCACCGTGTTGCTCATTTTGCTGCTGTTTTGCATCCTTCTGATGTACATAAGACGCAGAAACTATGGCGGCAACACAGCCAGCCCCATATTTATTACAGCATCGACAATACACCCCAGCATGCTGTCCTCGTCCGGCAAGAAGTCTCGATTATCGGCCTCGCTAATCGAGAGATCTAGCATTGACAAGCATGCCATTTTGAACGACTCCAGCAGTGAGACCAGCCACAGCTCTGCGTCCTATTTGCACAAGGTAAGGCCAGGGTTATCCCAGACTATGCTTCTCCTATAATTCATCTTCCTCCCCTTCTTAGGATTCCATGGATGGCAATGTGAGGAAAGAAAAGACCAAGCCAGTAGCCTTCACCCACTCAAATGTTATACACAAATACAAGAACAAGCCGTTGCGGAATAACTATGACGCCCTCGCCCCAAGGGAATCAGCTGCAGAGCAGCCACATGCCTCCCGCTCGATCCTAACAACTGGTCACGTGGTCGTGGATCCAGAGCAGGCCGACCGTTCACTGACCTTTATGATACCACGTGCCAAATACTACCACCCCTCTGTTTTCCAACACTCCCAACTGATGCAGCACCACCAAATCACAATGGCGAAGCAAGGCAACAACCTTGAGTCTCCGTTTGCTAGTCAAGCGGACTTTTCAACGTTTACCGACAAGTCGAAGCAAATAAAGATGGCGCCTGGACTGGGACCGGGACCCGCCTCCAAGGACTGCACCGTGCCCATTAGTGCACTGGTATCTGCCGGCTTCGAAGTCTCGGCAATCGTTAGCGATCACGTTGGGGGCTCCGGCTCCGCGACCACAGCAGATACATTAGATGCACATGGAAGTGAAGCCAGATCCAATGGGGCGCGCTCCTTTGACGAAACAACAGTTCAGGCCGTAACCAAATCCATGAATCTGAATTTCGACATACAAGCCGAGAGCCATACAAATGAGGTACCCAAACCAATCAAAAAGCGAGAGCGTAAGCTAAAGCCGGCAGTGCTTGGCTCCGTTAGTCAGGGGGGAAAATGAAAATTTGAAGAAGAAAAACAACAGAATATTTGCAATAGCTTATGAAATATTTATTTGGAGCGACACACCAATGCCTGCCATTCACTTCTTAAAGATTGTTTCCTGGCATTTCGGCCAATATCCCACCAATGGCAGCTATAATGCTGTCTTCCATGGCAGTTATGACTGGCTTGTCCTGCACGTAGTCCCATAAAATATAGTCTTAATTGGTTCATGCTTTCGCGTGCCGTGTGGCACCGTCTTGTTGAAACCACTTATCAACCAATGATCCAGTATTTTATTTTGGGCAATAAAAGTCGGTGAGATTTACACTTTTTGAAAAGCTACGGTCAATTGATGCCGCCGGCCACCAATCCTCACCCAACAGTACATTTTTCAAGGTGCATTGGCAGCTCTTGAACTGACTCTGGCAGCTCTTCAGACCCAATTCGGAAATTCTGATTGTTGAGCCACAAATGTGCTTCGTCGCTAAATATAATTTTCGAATTCTCACAAAGCATGAGTTTTGATAATAAAATTCAATGACTACGAAAAATCGGGCACTTGTGCTCAATTAGCGTGCCCATATTTTGTCTAGAATAATTGTTGTAATGCTGTGTTAAAAGCCCAAACAGAGGCGACGTAGATTACCTTAAAATGTAAGGTATGTTATTTAAATAGCGGCTTGCGAAAGGTGCTGGGATAGAAAAAGGAGACACAGAAAGTACTACACAAGATAAGTTGCGATACTTGAAATCTATCGTTACGTACGTTGGGTACGTTAGAGATATCTCCTCGACGGCAAAAACATATGGAGTCGACTTCGACCATAAAGAGACGTAGAAAAATCAAGCTTGATCTGATGGCAGAAATCGGGTGCTTTCAAAATTTGGTGGCTCAAACTTTTATAGTTTCTAAAATCGACAGAACTCGGCGAATTCCAGAAATTATTAAAGTTTTTCTTACAATAGAATCGTTTGAAAAAAACCTGTACACTTGTCAAACATCTGTAAAGAGCTTCTCTAAAGATGTATCTGAATGTTTACGCTGCCTTCAGGCTGCCTTCACACTGTTCGACACATGACCCATGACATCTAGTAGGCCCGCATTTCCCCATGAAATTCTATGAATTTGACAATCTATTCAAATTTAAAACAGAACAAAAAGCAGGACTACTATACTATCATTTGTCATGTGTCGAACTGTGTGAAGGCAGCCTTAAATTTGTCAGGTATCTCTAAAAAGATCCTCTGACGACAGTGTAATAGATAGACATCGGATTTTAAAATTTTTAGTTGATAGTTTAAACAAGTCGCTCAAGCCCGACTATAATATACTCTGAACCAGTCGGCAAGTACTGTAAATAGTTTGTAGCGTAATATTCAAAGCACAATTACGCAGCACCGAATTTTGAGAATGTGTGTTCAGTTCACGTGCGAGCGAAAAGTTTCAGTCAGAGACGCGAAATGTAAAATGATTTTAGTTACAAACCTTATGCTAGAATATTATTTCTTATTTATCTTGCGACCAATATCTTTCCGACCATATGGTCGGAAATGATTCCTTCCGCCTGTTACATACATTGGCACTGTTTTAGTATACCCTTTTTACTCTACGAGTAACGGGTATAAAAATATAATATTAAGTCCCAGATCAGATATTTTTTTTCCGACATCTTCGTTTCGAGACATCTGCTTCTTTTCGATAGGAGTTTCTCTTTAGAGAACTATGGCAGAGATATTTGAAAAGTACAGCCCTAGACTGGTCAATTTCCATTTACACTAGCCCTTATACTCGCTTTATTTTTATTTAGGAAGCAAACACAATGGCCGAGAGAGATTTGGGCTCCACCTTTTTACTGCCGCACACGCACCTTTACAAGCCAGACAAGGTGAGTGGTGCCTTGACGAAATGAGTCATCATGTCACCTCATTGATTTGTAATATTCGTTCTAATTCAGATGGAGAGCGACATGTCCGGATTTGACTCCATTTAAATACTGAGGACAACCCAGACTCCAGCCGGATTCCTCACTAAACAGCCGGGATTCAACAGAACGTGTAAATATTTAGGTAGACGCATTTAAAGCTACGCCAGTTTCGAGCTTACACAATCGTGCTGCATTTCATCCGCCTGTGCGGGCCAATATTTCATAAAGGAATTCATAGTTTATCCTACTGAACTTAGCCAAATGCATTTATACACATTAGATTAGAGTAATTGTAATTTGTTAGCACATTCGATATCAACTCCATTGATTTTCATGCGGAAAAGCACGAGTTTCATTCGAAGCGATATGAAAGATAGCGTGAGCTGCCGGTGTACATAATAGAGTAGAGCGTTAAGACAGTCTCTTGTATTTATTGAACCCTAATCTAAAATTTTGATAACCTAATAATGTGCCAAGTTGTTTTGTTTGTAAGCGCGGACGAAAATAAAATATACATACTTATGCATTTTACTGTGGTTTCAATTGGAAGGTATATTGAGAAGCTACTGTCACAGTTGGAGGGTGTTTCACAGTCCTTACAGTAATTATAATCAACTTTGGGTATTCCAGATAGCACAAATTTAGCACATCTACTTCCTCACCATGATCTTTTGTATTCTGCTTTCCAATACCCTATCCTTTAATTTCCCTCCTACGATGTCCCGTGGAAATTGCGTTATGAAATTTATTAAAAAAAATCTACTTTAAACACAACAAATAAGTTACAGTGCATTTTGTAGGTCTTTAAAATGTGAACAAAACCATAAATGTCTGCTCTACTTTAGATATAAAGCCCTGTGCAACCAAAGTTTTATCTAAAGGAATACCAAGTTGCTTGAGACTTTTGTGCATTTTCACATTTTTTAGCGAGTTTTGCAGAATAAACAAAAAAGTCTTAAGTCAAAAAATTAGGTGGAAGTAAGTAATTTTTTTAGTTTTTATAATTATTTAATTAATTTAATTAATTTTTTTTAAGTTTTGTCCTGTTGCGGACGTTACACTTTTCCCATTAAAACCGGGTTTACATTGCACAGTGCACTTTGGGCGAAATGACGATTTTTCTGGCATAAAGTCAAAAAATCTATGGTACTAATTTCGAAAAGTGACTTTAAATATCAAAAGTAAATACTTCAGTTAGATTAAAAAATATTTTTTTTTCGCCTGGGTGGCAACTCTTCTCTTATGGCAGCTCTCTGAAGTCAGCTGATTTATCAAAACACGTGCTTGTGGAAATTGCCGTAACCAGTTCATTGTATTTAAAAAGTAAATAAATAGGCAAATCTTCAAGTAAAAAATCAAGTTTAATATGGAAAACGAAGCTGACGGTATGTAAAATTGAAATCTGCTGTAAAAAGAAAGAAAATGTTTGTTTTGTTGTTGTTGTCAATTAATTTGTTTATTGTGTTTTAAGCAGAAAAATGACAAATGTAATTGTGTTTCGTGGAGTAATACTTTTGCTGCGCATGTAGGCGCAAGCAACTAAAAATGGCAAGTTATTTGTTAAAGCCCCTGGTATTTAGTGTTATTTATCTTTTTTGCGCATTTTTGCGCTTTATCGAATAATTTGCATTTTCAGTGACATATAAG
Source organism: Lordiphosa clarofinis (assembly GCA_018904275.1). NCBI lineage: Eukaryota > Metazoa > Arthropoda > Insecta > Diptera > Drosophilidae > Lordiphosa > Lordiphosa clarofinis. The sequence continues at coordinate 340,240 of JAEIGQ010000207.1, forward strand.
TTTTCGCACGAAACTCTGATCGATATTTGGGACAATCGAAATGCAGATGCCTTAACTAAATACATTAAAGCAGAGATCAACAAAAACGATTTACGCCTTAAAAATATAGATCAAGTTAAAGCCAAAGTTAAAGGATTTATTAGGATTAAGGTTAAAGTAAATTGAAAAAATATAATTAATTTTTCATATATTGTAGTGGGGTTGCGGTTGGGAAGGGGCAAGTGGCAGGGGGCGTGGTTAATACACATAATTACCTATGTTTCGATTTGTCAAATATGCCAAATTGCACAAAGTTCGATTTTTATAAAATAAAATTGACGTGTTGTCTATACCATTTCAGGTAGTTGTTAGGGCGGGAAGTTAAGGCGTGGCCCTATTGACGACATTTTTTTTTTTTCGAAATTCTAGTTTAATATAAGACACATATACACAAAATTTCAAGGGCCTAGCTTTATTTTTAGAGTTTATGCCACAAAATTTGGATAATCGCCCATAGTGCAGTGGTCGGGCTTGTATGGAGCCGCGGCCATAAATATTTCCCGTTGAGATATCGTTATGAAATTTTCTCCAAAAATCTAAAGAAATATTTTGAACATATAGTAAAAAAATTGGCTGCATCGGACGACTATATCTTATAGCTCCCATAGCACCGTAGAAAGGCGTATAAGGCGATGGTGTGCAAAAATACTTCTAGTGTAGATAAAAATTTAAATTTTTTTCCAAAATTCTATAAAAATATAATAAATAAAACAAAAAAAAACAAAACGTTCATATTCAACCAACTATTTAAGATACACCCCTTGCTATAAATCAGCAAATCAAAACTTTAGACAGAATAATAATTTTGCTATTATTGTATTATTCTAAAAGATCAAAAACATATTTATTTAAAAGTGACTTCGTTTTAGGTGGTAACTTTCTGTGTCCTGTTATAAACGGATCCGATGAAAGGAGTAGACGATTGAGTAGGTCTTCATTTGTTGCTTCTCGGGACGTTTTGCTTGCATGCTGCAGACGAAATTTTTTTATATCCTTATTTCTTGCCTCAGCAGCTTCCTCCGACAATTCCCCAATCGACACCAGAGCGTTTTCAATTAGGGATGGTCCATGAATTAAAATCTTTTGAACAGTAGGCGGAGGGTAGTACCACGAATATGTCCTTGTCAAATCAACGGCTATTTGGAGTGCAAATGTCCTAAATTTCTCAACATTAATTTTATACCCAGAACTTAGTGCTTGCAATATTGCTGCACATCGTTCAATAAGGTCCTCATCTAGGCCTGTAATTTTTGAAGATAGCTCAGGATTATTGAAGAATTTTCTGGCAGTGTTTCCATCATTCGATGTTCCACATCCACCAACCTTCGGCTTATCGACGATCAATCCATTTTCGATCAAAATTCTGTTTGCATTTTTGTTTTTCTTTCAATAAATTTTGTTTTTTCTTCGCCGCCTCGAACTTGCCAGACTTGTATGTCAAGTCTGTATGACAAATGAATAAAATATTCAAAAAATCTTATATATGCATGAAGTGGTGACAATCCGAATTCAAATCGATCCTTATGTACTTCGCTTTCTAGGCTTTTCTCAGTATTGTTCATCTGTGTGGGCTTCGCGTTGCATATATAGCATTTTGATGAATGATTACATTACAAATTTTGCCATCAACCATTGTGAGTTGCAAAATATGCTGAACATATATAGTTTTATCACCAACAATTATCTGTCTTGACAAGATTCGTAATTTTTTCTTTAAAATATTTTTCCTCCTCAATACTTAATTTAGATGATTCCTTTATAAATTGAAATCGCACAGGTCTACAATATCGTGTGGATGCTGGTCGTGGATTTTTCCATATAATTTTTGAACAATCTTCAGCTGCTAGTAAGACAAGCGGAACATACGACGTCACAAACAAGTGGCTGTCTGCCAAATTATTGTCCTTCACTTTCTGTTTGTATTCGCTGTACCCTGCGCTTCCGTCAAAACCCCATTTCCCTATAAGTTTTAGGTTGCAAACAGGATCGGCGAAAACATTATGTATTACATTATCCTGCAACTCGATAATGCGCTTTGCTGTGTGGTTCAATAAACTTTGAAGCTCCACTTCTGCATGTGCCTCACTAACAGTAATATTTTTTGGATAACATTTCTTTTTTTCTTTTACAACATTATCATAGCTGCAAAAAAGCTGTGTAGAAATTTTACTGTTTACAAACTCCCTAATGAGCATATACTGGTGCTTTGTTAAGCTCGCTTCCATGATAAGCGAAATAATCTCATTAGCACTTGCAGGTGATATTTTTTCTTCAACAGCAGCAGAACGCAAACAGTCAGCAGCAGACTCATCCAAATCAGCAATCTTGCGAATCCGTCTTCTCTTTGTTCGGCTTGAACACTCAGAGAAATTAATTTTGGGACGACCACGTTTAATATCATTTTTAGGTGTAGTGTTTACATCAGATTTAAATGAAAACGATTCAGTTTTTGAAAGCCAATCGGAATGCTTGTCTAAAACGAACGTTTTATTTCGTTTGCCGTCACGCCAAAATATTTCAATTCTCTTGCAGCAGTAATTAACGCGTTTTTCCAATTGATCCAAATATTCAGCTCCCATTATGTAGCCATCATTCTCTATTTTCAATTTCAAAGATGGATATACATATACTTCGAATCTTGACTGGATTTGTACCTGTCTCGGAACACCACTTATTAAATATAAAAATCCGGCTAAACTCGCATTCGTGAAAAGCTCCTATAAAATAAATAAAGTACAATAATATAAATTTAAATTATAAATTTGTATAACATTTGACAATCACAAAACAACACAACAAAACGCATGAAGACGACGACGAAGACAGAGCCAGAGATAGACGCCACAAAAAGCACAGTTACACAAACGAAAAAAAATGCTCGAAAACGGCGAGACCACGTTGTTCTTTTCAGCTTACGCAGCGACTAGCAAAAACTAGCAGCTGAAATTTTCTCTAAATAATCTGTAAATATTCGTTTATATTTTATTATAAGTTTGATCATTAACTTCGATTAACTTCACATCTAAAAGTCTAAGTGAAACTTTAACTTACATACAAATTTTACATAAAAGTGGACAAATATTACCTTAATTATTAAAAATAGACACAACAACCTTAGTACATGAATATAATTAAAAATAATAGTTAATACCTGTATTTAAAATATTAAATACTTCCATTGTTCATCAAATCTTTTTATACACTTGAAAAGTGTATTATAATTTTGCCCAGAAGTTTGCAACGCATAGAAGGAATCATCTCCGACCACATAAAGTATATACATTCTTGATCAGCGTGACGAGCTAAGTCGATTAAGCTTTGTCCGTCCGTCTGTCCGTCTGTCTGTTTCTACGCGAACTAGTCCTTCAGTTTTGAAGGTAGCGAGCTGAAATTTTGCACAGAGTCTTCTTTTGTCTGCACGCTGCTAATATGTCGGAACCGACCGGATCGGATGACTACTTCTTGTAGCTGCCATACAAATGATCGGTCGAAAAATGGGTTTTAATGACAAAAACTGGTTTTTCCTCAATATTACCGCTCTCAATCACTGTCATGGATAATATTTAATGTTTTTAAGCTGATCTGCGAAGTTTGGTCGAAGTCGCTAACCGATGAGACAAGCGTTTTCAAGTGTATAAAAACTTCGGCTCGGACGAAGTTAGCCTTGCCTTTCTCGTTTTAATTGTTTTTATTTATTGTTTCACAAGCTCACTTGAAACGTCGCGACGCGTCGCTCACACTGCAGCACAATAAAATGTTTTGCTCTATGTTTTACAGTTATTCTTGAAGAGGACAGATGGAGCAAAACAAAAATAACAGCAGAGTAAAAAATTTTGAGGTGTTATGAGACAGTGCTGATACATTTCTAGCTAAAATAGAGACTTTGATTTTTTTATTTTTGGCCTATGAGGGCGACCACTGTGCATTGGGGCACAGCGCGTCACGTTTCAGAGTCACAGTTTCACAGCGAAATATGAGCGGCAAATGGCTTGTCACAGAAATCGTGGGTCACAGGAATGAATACTTTTCAATGTGAACACCGGTACTCATTTGGCGTCACGGTGTTTCTGTGCCGGAGGGTTGACAACAATTAATTGAACAGCTGATTCCTATGAGTTAGCTCAAAAATAGCTCATTGGAACTATTTTTTCTGTGACAAGCATATCGATCAAGTTCGTTTTTAAGTCACACTGTGGCCATCCGTTTGTTTTTTTGCGACTTAAAATTTTTTATAAAGGTGAATATGCGTCATTTATTGTGTTTTCGTGTATTTTTTCAATTGCAAGATATGAATGCGCGAAAGGCGAAAGAGCTAGTGACCCGAGCTGTTATGGCGTTGTGGGTCCAGGACGAAGATACGAAGATGACAATGATTATGAACCCAAGCCAAAGCGCTCTTGCTGGATCGACAAAAGAAGGCATGTTTGACTCGAAGGGAAGAAGGCATGTTTGCCAAGTTCAACGGAGAGTTGCGAAGTATTCCGCACAAATTTATAACTTACTTACTTTCCGCTTTCCGCCCATTTCCCACCTACTTCCCGCCCACATCCCACCCATTTCAAGTCCACATCCCACACACAGTGGATGGGAACCACTTCCCGGCCTCTTCCCGTCCACTTACCGCCCACATCCCACCCACATATCACCCAGTTCTCGTCCACTTCCCACCTACACCCACCCACATTCCACCCACTTCCCGTCACATTCCACCCACATCCCACTCACACCATCCACATCCCATTCACTTCCCAATGGGCATCGGAAAGTAAAAACAAAAATGAATTCTCATTTTGACATTACAAACCGAGTTTCAAGCCAATGGGATGAAAAATAGTTGTTTGCGTGCTGCATTTTCCGACCATTTTCCTCACGGGCGGATTTTCCGACATTGAAACATCAGATTTAAAATTATTTCGTATTCTATCCTCACAAACCGCGTTTCATGCAGAATTTTCCGAGAATTTTCCGACCTTCAGGGCAAATTTTCCAACTTCGGAAAATCACATTTCAATTTATCTTACTTACTTTTCTTTCAAACCGAGATTCAAGACAATCGGATGAAAAGTAGTGTTTTGCATGCAGAATTTTCCGGCCATTTTCCTTGTGGGCGTATTTTCCAAAATCGGGAAAACACGTGTCGAATTATTTCGCGTACTATGCATACAAACCAAGTTTCAAGTCAATCGGATAAAAAATAACATTTTTCCCATACAAACTTTTCCGACGCTTTTCCCCGTCTTAGTACGCACTTTCACCACTAACAGAAACTCCTGTGAAAATTTCAGCCCTCTATCTATTACCGTTTAGGCTGTGCGATGATTGCCAATCAGTCAGTCAGTCAGTGAATCAGGACACTCTCTTTTATAGATATAGAGATAGATGTGCGCATGAATGCAGCCACTTTTGATCAGCTCGTATCCTGGGTAACGCCACTTATCAGAAAGCAGACAACGTATTGCGCTATTCGGTTTCAGTTTCGAGTTTAGAATGTCAAAGGCAACAATAAGAGGAATTAAAAGTAATTACATATGATTATTTATTCGATACGTGTACTTTTTCCATTGCATTGGTGCTTTAGATAGAGAGCACCTTCTTATCCAAGAACCACAAGTCTGTACTGTCTGCAAAAATGTGAATAAAAATACAATTTTATGTCGGGCATAAAGGGTCGTTTTGGTCCCAATAGATGAAAAAAGTTTCCGACCCTTGCCCGCGCCCCAGAATAAAAATTCAAAAAAATTTTATTTTAATTCTTTTACCCTTTTGGGGTATTAGCACTTTTTATATGTGTATTTTTTGGTCATGAATCAATCAGGGTCAATTTTTCAAATTTTTTTGGTATTTTTTAGAATTTTTAATCTATGAGATTTTGATTTTGCTCCGGGCGGCAACTATCGTTTTGGTCCCAAAAGATATAATAAAAGTTTGGCTGCGATCGGCTTAAGTGGACGCGCTCAGCCTTAAAACCAAAATTTTAAATACGCTACCTAGATGAATACGGTAATCTGAATTTGAAAAAAATTTTTGTGATTTTGCTCTTTATAAAAAAAAAATAAAAAATAAAATAAAAAAAAATTTTTAGTGTTATTTCTTTTATATACTAGGAATCTGCAACTTTTGAATATTAATGTTGTATTTTGAGAATAAATTTGGTAGAATCTATTTAAAAGCACTTTTTCCTTTTTTATAATTTTTTATTTTTTTTTAAGATAAAATAATATATACGGTATGCTCAATCCGACTTTACTTTAATGTTGCTTGTATTCTTCTAAAGAATATAAAGAGAAATAACACATAAACTTTTCTATTAAAAATTTTAGATATTAAGCCCAAAACTCCACCCCCATATTGCGCTATTTCAAATATTCGATTTTGAGGGCGAGTGCGCTTCCACCACGATCCGATCGCTGCCAAACTTTTTTTTTATCTATTGGGATAAACGAAACTGCTTCCGCCCAGGCAGAGCAAAATCATAGTCTCCTAAATTATTTATCATTAAAAAAACCCCAAAATAGAAAAATTGAGTTCTGTATGTTTGACCAAGTTTTCTCTCGAAAAATCCAACAAAATATTTAAAATGTTGCTATGATATTCCGCAAAAGTATTTAAAGATTAACACTTTAGAAAATTTGAAAATTTTAGAGATTAAATCCGATTAATCTCAGAATTTTTTTTTTAAATTGGCGGTTTGTATGTTCTGACCAGTTTACGCTCGAATATCCAACAAAATATGTAAAATGTTGCTATGGTATTCCCCTTAAAGGATTTAAAGAGCAAAATCACAAAAAATTTTTTCAAATTTTGCAGATTTAATCCCATCCCATATTTGGTACGTATTAAAATTTTGGTTAAGCGGGCCGCTCCACTGCCGATCCGCAGCCACCTTTTATCCGCCACGTAGTTTTGCCCCCGCAGCACAAAATCCGACGAAAATACCAAAAAAATTTTAAATTGACCCTTGAGACGGCCCTGCTCCAATACACTAATTTTTTTAGGTCTCATCCCTCTCCCACCAATTCGTTTTGAGGGCGACGCGCGTCCACTAGAGTCCGTCGACTTTTCATCTAGGGCGAACAAAAAGTTAATAAGGGCCAGTCTATTGTACACTCACTCGATATGTGTTTCGCAAACTGTTCCATTTGTCGACAACGTCTTTCTAGGTGACGGCAAGCTGATCGGCAATGCTGCTCCAGCCAGACTCCTTGGCATCACGATGTTTATAATTGGCAGTGGTCACATTCCAGAGGCATTCCGACTCCTCCACGGATGCAATAAGGGATCGAATCGGCATTCCACTGCATAGCCACACGGCGACCGCGATTTATAGTTTTTGACTTTTCTATTCTTTTTTTTTAATTGTTGCCGGTGTTGTTAACTTTATTTATGCGGATCTGACTCACAGCTCACAAACAGTTCAATGTTCACTTTTGTGAGCGAGGTGGCGCTCTGTGACATCGACAAGACGCGTTCACATCAAAAGTACTTATTTGGATAGTCACAGCGCTGTGAAACGCAATTTCTGTGACGCCAATGTAAACACTTTGGACTTCTGAGTACTTTGGTCACAGTGCATCACAGACAACACGGTCACAGTGTGCCCCAATGTAAGCCCGGCCTAAGCCAAACTGTGTAAAAAAAATTGTATTTTTCGTTCGATTGACTTAAAACGAAATAATCCGAAACTTGTTTTTCCGATTTTGGAAAATCCGCCAGGAAAATGACCGGAAGATTCTGCATGCCAAAAAAATATTTTTCATCCGATTGGCTTGAAATTCAGTTTGTAATGATAAAACTCGAACTCATTAGTGTTTTCATTTTCAGATTTTGCAGGTTTGCCCTTGATATTTATACCCACTTTTTGTTACTTTGAGGTTATGTTTTTCGGATTCTCGACAACCTAGAGCAATATAAAGCCCAGATTCCATTATACTTCCACCTAACTAATATTAAAAATTTTTTTAGTATTTTCGTTCACCGTTGCGGACATTAAACATTTTGGCATAAACTTTTTTCAAAAAAATGTGCATTAAAGGTATTTTTATCAAGTTTAAGTTTTTAATATGTATTAGATCTTTTACAAATAAATGAGAGCCTTAAATTAAAGAAAATGAAATAAATTTTAAGTTTAGCTAAGCCCAAAATACTCAAGGGCTGTTTTTACCATTTTTTTTACCAATAACAATATTGCTCACATATTTTGAAGCTTGAATATGTATCCTATTATTCCATTAACAAACATTTTAATTTTTTGGACAACTTTAAATTTCAGCCCTTGGTTTAAAAATTTTTGGATTAGCCCATATGTAATATTCCATAATCTGTTACTTTAAAACTAAGTCCCTCTCTATATCAACATATAAAAAATCATAAGAATTAGCCGAAAGCCACAGTAGCTCTGGACCCATTTTCGACCGATAGTTCCTATAGCAGCTATCCGTCATCCGATCCGGTCGGCTCCGACATATTAGCAGCGTGTAGTAAAAAGCTCGATAACTTAAAGACTAAGAGACTGGTTTGCGTAGAAACAGACAGACGGACGGACAAAGCTCAATCGACTCAGCTCGTCGCCCTGATCAAGAATATATATAGTTTACTAGCGCTTCGATGCGCCACGTATATACCACGTCGGAAAGTAGAACCACAAATGATATCTAATTGTTTCTCTAAAAACTGAGTTTCAAGTCCATCGGAGAAAAAATAGTTTTGTTGCATGTAGAATTTTCCGGTCATTTGCAGGCCTAGGGGGCAGATTGGCAGACATTACAAAATCACATTTTTAATTATTTTGTTATTTATCCTTACAAACCGCGTTTCAAGTCGATCGGGTGAAAAATAGTTTTTTGTATACAGAGTTTTCCTGGAATTTTCCGACCGTTGGCTCAAATTTTCCAACACCGGAGAATCACATTTTAATTTATCTTACTTACTTTTTTTCTAAGCCGAGTTTTTAGCCAATGGGATAAAAAATAGTTCCTTGCGTGCAGAATATTCCGGCCATTTTACGTCTTTGAAAATAAGTTTGAATCTGATTGGATGATAGACAAAAAAATTTCATACAACAGTTTTCCGTGAATTTTCCGACTTTGTGGATAGATTTTCCAAAATTTAAAAGTCACGTTGCTTATATTAAATTACACTATGCAACAATTTTTTGATCCCGGCTTCTAAATAGTTGAACCTTATGTAAAATTGCACGCTGAATTCAAATCTGCTCTCAGATATGTCAAACGGTTTAAGAACGTAGAACGGTTCTTGAGATATCGCGATATTTTCAATTTTAGTGTTTTGAAAAAAGGTAGGTCTGAAAAAAGGTAATGCTCAACGTTTATTCTTATTTGGCTTGCTAAGATGTGATTTTTATACTGAAAAAACTAACAAAAAATACTCTCAAGAAGAGGAATGTTTACTTAATTGTGAATATAGCGTTTATTTTTCATCCGATTTCGATGACCAAGGGCAAAAAATGTTCGTTAAAGATTACCCAATCCTGTCAATATCTGAGACCTGAGCAATTTTTATGGTAAAATTGAAAATAACTTAATGAAAGGCAGCAAAAAATTAAAAATTATCAAAAAATTTTCAAAAATCCAACTTTGAAGTGCCTTAATTTCGTCATTTATGGTTGGATTTACAACAACTGTCGATTTTTTAAGAAATAATTATATTATCTTTAATTTTGGTTCCAGTTTATACATATCGGTGGACTAAAATCAGAGAAAATGGCACTTTAGTAGACCTACCTTTTTTCAAAACACTAAAATTTAACATTTAGCGATATCTCAAGAACCGTTCTATTTTTGACATATCTGAGAGCAGATTTGAATTCAGCGTGCAATTACAATACATTAGAATCAATTGCTAAAAGTGCGGGATACAAACACTTTTCAAATTTTGTGACATAGTGTTATGTGTAACTTTGAAAACGAGTTTCGAGCTAATCGCTGCCAACTAAACTTTCGCACATTAAACCATGACTCAGAACACTCAACTACACTCAGAAAATTATTTTTCTATATTTAAGAAAATCACCCTAGAATCGAAATCGCCCTAAAACTTAAAAAAAATTTCTATATTTATAAAAAAATTTTCTGTATTTTAGAAAAGTGGCCCCACGAATAAATTTTTTAGAAAAAACTTTCTAAAATTCAAAAAACTATTTTTTTTTTTCTAAATTTTAGGGTGAATTTTCTTTATAGCCTTTTCTAATTTTTATGGTTTTTCACCTTTGATTTTAGAAAATATTTGTTAAATATTTAGCGTGCTTTGCCCTAAAATTAAGAAAATAAAGCGCAATTTCTAGAAAGTTTTTCTAAATCCTTCGACCTTTCAAAAATTTTTTCAAAATTGCATTGCGCTATGCTGCCGTTCGGTTTTAACGACGAAGGCGTCTATATGATGGCATTTGTTTACGCACACTAATGTCTATCGCAATGCCTGAAGAAGGTAGATGTATTGAGCAAGTTTTTGTTTCGTCTTGTAGTAATCGATTAAAGGATTGTATAAAATAAAAGCAATCTAAAAACCCCTCAAGTAAAAAAAAAACATTAAAAAAAATAACCATTTAATAAGAAAAAACTATGCTCCTACGGGGATTGTATTACATGACATTTTTCTAAGCTAATGTCTTATCTTGCTTATTATTGAGTGGTCAATGTGTGTACTTAAGCTCTAAATATGCCAAACGAATTCTTAGGTATGATTTTAACGCAAGGTTTTGCTAAATAAAAAAAAAACAAACATAAAAAAAAATATATATAAAATGAGAAGAAAAAGTATGCTCCTACTGGGAGGCCTAGGATCAAGACTAGGCCTCCACGTTTGCTAACCGAATGTAATGTTAACTAGACCAACAGTGTATGTACATTATTAACTATGGTTATGTCGCTATGTCTTGCTTAAGGCTAATAGTCGAGTGGGCTAAGACGTCGTCCGAGTGTTCAGTATTGTTCACCATTTGAGAGAGGTCCCGAGATCAAGTCCCAGTAAAGTAAGTATAAAAATAATGGTTAATGCTTATTTAAAAATTAATTATAGCTTAGAAAAGCGGGGTGTTTTAAATTGACTTTAAAGCAAAAATTGTCTAAATTTTTTTTAGAAAAATTGCCCTGAAATCTAGAACATAATTTTTTATTTTTTAGAAAAGCGTTTTCTTAAAAATAAGGCGAGTCGCCTCGGAAGTTTTTTAAAGGCGATGTTGTAAAAATTAGGGCGAAAATGGCACTTTTTAGGGTGAATTGTTTTTTTTGTGTAGTGGAATTTAATTAAGAACTCGAGTTAATGAATAGATATTTTAGTGAAAATTTAAACTTATTAAATATACAGAGGTTAAAACATTTTTTAATGGTTGGTCCAAAAAAATTTTTTTTAATACAAATTCGTTTCATGAAAAGTAGATATTTAATCACTTATTCCAATATACAGTAGGCATCGGACATCTAAATATGCCTTTTATTCAGAGGTTCCCAATTTCGTGGTTTCTGTTTTCCATTAGGGGCTCTATGTGGAAAATAAGTTTACGTGCGGACCTTGTAGATTTGTTACACTCTGAAAGGCACGATAGAGTTTACAGAATAAAAAAACGGGAAAAACATAATCATATTTTTAACCATCTTACCTGATTTGCGTCTTAAATTACAATCAATGAGGATTATTGGCAGTAATGCACCAAACTTAAATGACAATTGGATAAAATCTGATCTATTGCATTAGCACTCTTCTTACCTATGAGTCCTCCATGGGGTCAACTCAATATAAGAAATTACTTCTAAATACCAAAATAACTGATAACTATAATTGTGATCTCACCGAACCGGATAAAATACCTGGATGACCAGTGGTGAAAAAATAGAGTACAGCATACAGAATGTTTTGTACAATTTTACTTGCTATACAACTAATTTGAATTTGCGAAAAAAAAACCAAGAACCAAACAAAGATGCAATGTGTCACCTGGTCCTTTTTCTCGTTCAATAAGTACAGAACCAGCATGCATGCAAAATGTTTTGATAAGGCTCGCGTCTGACTTAAAACTCTACGTCAACTAACACATTCACAAAACTGAATTTTGCGGTTTCTACCTCACCTCAGAAAACAAAAACTAAGATACAAACTGTATTTACTGTATTGTGTGTTGTACGCTACGACCTCCGGCTTGCCTTTGGTACATTCTTGTCTTCGGTTTTTTCACCTTCATCATAAATCGGTTTATGTTTGGTAATTTTTGACCTGTTTTTACCTTTTTGACATATTTTGACCTTTTTGACCTATTTTTGACATATTTTACTTGCTTTTTACCTCTATTTTGATATGCTCATCTTAAAAATCACAAATATTTTTTTAGTCCATGCCAAAATTTCAAATTTTTAGACCAACAACAAAAAAACCTAAAATCGTGTCTAATTATAATATATATGTATTTTAAAAAAAGCGAGCAACCCAGCTTCAACTTTATCTAACTTTACAACTTTCTGGTTATAAAGTAATGCATGGCATCTTCCATCTATTGTCTTTACGGGTATGGTTTGCCGTAAATTCCGGAATTCTTTATTTCGACATCATTTGTGCCAAACAGGAAGTGCTACCAGGAATTGTCTGTACCATGTATTAATAAATTGTGCACAGAAGACAAATTTTTAGTTGTGTCCATAGCATAAAAGCGGAATGGATCTGTAACTTTTTACCAATCTTCAATTGTTCATATATTATGGTACTGCACAACACATTCCAAATGTATGTTTAGAGACTTTTGCAAGGACGCTAAATGTTTTGACACCCAGCATAATGAAATACATGGGGAATCGTAAATTAGTTAAAAATTGCACTATGTCAAAAAATTTCAAAAGATTTCTAATGTAAAATTTCACGCTGAATTCAAATGTGATCTCAGATATGTCAAAAGTAGAACGGCTTTCGCGATATCGCTAAATGTTAAATTTTAGTGTTTTGAAAAAAGTCAAAAGGTTTTAGTCCACCGATATGTATAAACTGGAACACAAATTAAAGATAACAAAATTATTCCTTAAAAAACGACAGTTGTTTAAAATCCAATCATAAATGACGATGTTATGGCACTTTAAAGTTGGATTTTTGAAAATTTTTTGATGATTTTTTAATTTTTTGCTGCCTTTCATTAATTTTTTCAATCTTACCATAAAAATTGCTCAGATATTGACAGGATTTGGTAATCTCTTACGAACATTTTTTGCCCTTGGTCATTGAAATCGGATGAAAAATAAACGCTACATCCACAATTAAGTAAACATACCTCTTCTTGAGACTTTTATTAATTGTTGTAAAAAAATATGCTGAGGTAGAGTCTTTCTCAAAGCCGATTTTGCGCACATCTAATGTCTAAATTGCTCGCTCTTGTCAAATACGAAGAGCACCAGTGGAAAATCTGTGCCGATCTGAAAGTCGTAGCAATGGTAACAGGCTTGCAACAAGGATGGACAAAGCGTTGCTGTTTTTGTGCAGATGGGACATCCGAGATCGCAGTGAACATTACGTGCGTAAAGACTGGGATGGAAGGCCCAATTTTGTAGTCGGAGAAGATAACGTAAAATTTCCGCTCCTAGTTCAAAAGGACAAAATTATTCTCCCTTCGTTGCATATTAAGCTTGGTCTCTTCAAGAACTTCGTTAAAGCTCTCTATAAAAATGAAAATTTTGATGCATTTGAATTTTTAAAACGACGATTCCCTCAACTTTCTGACGCCAAAATCAAAGAAGGCGTATTTATGGGTCCGCAAATCAAAAACCTAATGAGCGACATAGAATTTTACTCGGCATTATCAGCAGACGTGGCAAAAGCATGGGAATCATTCTGCGCAGTAGTGTCTAGTTTTCTCGGAAACAAAAGAAGCGAGGACTACAAAGAAATTGTTGATGATTTATTGGAAAACTACAAACAAATTGGTATAATCTCAGACTGTTTTTCATCGAGTTTTTAAATTTACCAATTTTATTTCTTTTTATTTTTTAAAGGTGTAAATATGTCCTTAAAAATATACTTTTTGCACTCCCATTTGGATTTTTTCACGGACAACCTAGGCGACGAAAGTGACGAGCATGGCAAACGCTTCCATCAGCAAATGCAGCAGATGGAGTTTCGCTACCAAGGCAAGTGGGATCCGGCAATTATGGGAGACTATTGCTGGTTTTTGTTGCGAGAAACACAATGTCATTTATGATTGGATTTTAAACTGTCGTTTTTTTAAGGAATAATTTTATTATCTTTAATTTGTGTTCCAGTTTATACATATCGGTGGACTAAAAGCAGAGAAAATAGCATTTTAGTAGACCTATCTTTTTTCAAAACACTAAAATTTAACATTTAGCGATATCACGAAAACCGTTCTACTTTTGACATAGCAGATGTGAATTCAGCGTGCAATTTTACATAAGGATGAACTATTTAGAAGCCGGGATCAAAAAATTGTTGCATAATGTTGTTGGCTTAATTGAAAATATTTGGCTATTATTATTATTATTTTCAAAAACGTGCGAGTGTGCTTCTGTAATTCGGCCTACAGTATATATAAAAGTCTTGCGGTATTTCCGCAAGCTTGTCTTTGCAAGCGCGTAGTTCTAGTTGTATTCGTCGCATCGGTTCACGCTAGAGCTTTTTGGAAAGCTCTTTTCACGCGCTAAAATGCATCTCATGCTGCCAATAAAATTTGTGCAGTTTATGGACCCGATACAGTTTCCATTTCCACCGCACAACGATGGTTTCAACGTTTTCGTTCTGGTGCAGAGGTGATCGAAGATGCGACACGGTCCGGAAGGCCTGTCCTCGAAAATTGCGATAAAATCGCTGAATTGATCGAAAGAGACCGGCATAGTAGCAGCCGTAGCATCGGCCAAGAGCTGGACATGAGTCATCAAACCGTTATAAGCCATTTGAAGAAGCTTGGATTCAAAAAGAAGCTCGATGTATGGGTGCCACACGACTTGACACAAAAAAACATTTTTGCCCGTATGGATGCATGCGAATCGCTTCTGAATCGCAACAAAATCGACCCGTTTTTGAAGCGGATGGTGATTGGCGATGAAAACTGGGTCACTTACGACAACGTGAAGTGCAAACGGTCGTGGTCGAAAAGCGGTGAAGCTGCCCAGACGGTGGCCAAGCCTGGATTGACGGCCAGAAAGGTTCTTCTGTGTGTTTGCTGGGATTGGCAGGGAATCATCCACTATGAGCTGCTCCCCTATGGCCAAACGCTCAATTCGGACCTGTACTGCCAACAACTGGACCGCTTGAATGCAGCACTCATGCAGAAGAGGCCATCTTTGATCAACAGAGGTCGAATTGTCTTCCATCAGGACAACGCAAGGCCACACACATATTTGGTGACGCGCCAGAAGCTGCGGGAGCTCGGATGGGAGGTTCTTTTGCATCCACCGTATAGTCCGGATCTCGCAGCAAGTGATTACCACCTATTTCTGTCCATGGCGAACGAGCTTGGTAGTCGGAAGTTGGCCACAAGAGAGTCCTGTGAAAATTGGCCCTCCGAGGGCCAATAGGAAAGCTAGCTTCTATAAGAGGGGCATTATGAAGTTGGCATCTCGTTGGGAACTCGTCATCGAACAAAACGGCGAATATTTATAACCAATTTTATGAACAATTGAAAATTCAATAAAAAATACCGCAAGACTTTTTATATTTACTAAACTCTGCAGTGTTGTAAATTTCAATTCCTGAAGCTTAATACAGCTTATGGTAACTTTGCTATATATCTGCATTTCTTTCCATAGCTTGTATGTATGACCGACATGTCACCTAAAAAGTGCAACAGACATAACAAGTTGATAGTAGTTGGTTATCATTTTTGGTATTTTTACACCACAAGGACCTACACTTTTCATAAATGCTTAAATTAGCTCGAACACGATTAAACGACGTTAGTTATAGTCCAAAGTTGTCAGTATAACCCAGGCTTAAAACCCATATTTGCTAAAACATCTTACTTCTACCACAATTTGTTTGCTACATATAAAAAGACGGGTCACAAAGATATCATTTTTATTTAGTACATACCTTATCTGAATGAAAAACCAACGAAACCCAGAAAATGCTGCCAAATCCTTGCAGGCCTCCTGCTAAGCATATGTTCACTTTGAAAGTTCGCAGCAAATCGGGAAAGTACGTTACAGCTCATACAAAAGCTTTTATAAGCTTTGAAGAGAATTTTCATTTAAAAGAAAGCAAACAAATTTGGAATTTTAAAAAATTAAAATTCGACTTAAATCCCGCTAGATTGGTAATTTGGCCCACTGTGCAGGGGGGTGAATTTTCCGAATGGTTGGTATGCAGTTATTATTGAATTTTCATAAAGAAAAAAAGTTTCATACAACAGTTTTCCACGAATTTTCCACCTTTCCCAACTCAGATGCCTATCTTCAATGCTTTAGGCTGTGTGACGGTCACCAGTCAGTGAATCAGTGAGTCAGTCAGGTTGAACTCTTTTGTAAATATAGATAGGGTCGGAAATGAATATTTCTATGCGTTGGAAACTTCTGGGCAAAGTTATTTGCAAGGGTATAATAAGGTCATGCTTTAAAAAAGCTGGGACATATGGTTGGTCGGATAATAAGGGTTTTCAGGTCTATTCAGAAAGAACACATATTAGGAAAGGATTTATTTTGATAACATTAAAAATGTCCAATTTGAAATCGCTCTGTGTGCTACTACCAAAGTGAACTGTACCTGTACGCCTTCTCGGGTTCGTATTCAGCCAACGAGCCACCCCTCACAAATATGCTGCACAGTGAACGTGAGGGGGTGGGGGTGCAACGACAGGTGCTAGTGCTAGCCACACGGTTGCCTAATGTCCAGCACGTATTGAGTACGGGTTGAAATGGGGTTGCTTTTAAGGACTTTCGTCACATCGCTGGTAGACGTGTACGCTGGTCGATGGTCGGTCGTTGCTTGTCGGCTAGAATATGAGGACTCTAGACAGTTGGTCAGGGTGAAGGAAGTGGCTCTCTCTCTCTATGTGTAGGTACATACTGCGGGCCCTTCCAGTTGAGCGTGAGTTTCCCAGCTCAAGTCCACCTCTGTTTCATGTGACCAATTTTGCTAGCACTACCGAGCGCTGCCACCTACCAATCTTGCGCGGTATTTGGGCAAAACAGGGGGTTGCTGTCGGCCCGTTGACCAAAGCTAAAGGTACAGGTGCCAAGGCGTCGACTCAGGCTGCAGTCTATTTCAAACAGCTCGCCCGGAACGGTTAAATATAAGTAGTATAGCAAACCAAGTCGAGAATAAAAATTTCCAGCTAATCAAGCAGTTGCTACAAAACAGAAAGTGAGTGTTGGTATGTAATCCGCTGATGTCCGAATGGGTACTCGGCACAAATGAAATTAGCTATTGGTGCAATTGGAAGGAAAAATAATGTGTCCAGAGATATAAGGGAACTATTCAACATCGAATGACTCATATAAAAATACATCTCCACTTCACTGGCGATTCGCTTCTCCAACAAATCCACCATTCTTCGCAAATCACTAAAATAGTACCCTCAATCTAGGTCACAGGAATAGCGCATACAGTCCCAGGCAGTTTCTGTAATTTCTAAGCAACGTTATATCGCATTTTGAATAATTGCTACATTCCTAAATCGAATAGGATTCCTTCTTTGTGCTGGAAGGTCGGCGAACCTTGTTCAGAATATAGCAAGGATTTCAGTTGAAAACCAGACTTGGTTTGACGCAGAAAGGGCACTTTCTAGCCTAGATGTGTACTTCGCCATTAACGCCCAATCGGCAATACGTAAGAAGTCCGTTTTCAAAATGGCGATTGTGAAACTCATCACCACCGCTCACAGTTCTCTGGCCCCCAAATTCGTGCGGGAGCCAATCCAATCCCGCCCCCGTGGCACGAACACCCCATCCCTCCCTTCGTGCCGAGACGGCGAGAGCCAATGACGAGTGTGGAAATTTCTTTGTGTGTAATCGCTCAACGCTGGAACAGAATGGAAAGGCCACAAAGCAAAGCTGAAATGTAACCATTGCTTCCCGTATTTAATTACTTTTCATTAAAATAAACACAATTGTTTAGAGAACGGAAAAAATATTAAAGATTGACCTACAAGTTTTGGATAAAACACATACACAAAGGCGAGCAAGGCCGCGGGTACAAGCTAGTTTGATAAATGGACATTTCCATTATGTACAGCGAAACCGTAGTGTATATTAAGAGTGTTCTTTCTTTCTACTTTATAACAGCATTTCAATTACTGCTAAAGTAAATGGCAAGTGAAATCCTGTGTACAATATAATGGAAAAATACTTTATCAAGAATAAATTGTAGCGAAACCTCACAAATAGTTTTCAAATCGTATGCATAAATAGTATGTACTGGGAAATGTATTTGGTTTTACAAGCTTGCATGCTATTGCTCCAGAAGAGATATATAAGAACTATTAAGGAGCTGTTATTTTTTCTATAGTTATTGAATTTTGTGTGTAGCAAATTAAAACAAGCAGTGGGGGGGAGGGACTCATCACAGTTGTTCGGACTTATTGGCCCGAAGATACATCATCTCATAAGTCGATATGTCTGAGGTAAAGTTTCCCAGGTAAAAATAAGACTTTTTTTGGTCATTTTTTGAACATTTTTGTCTTACCTCTAGAGTGACTGCTTATCATTCACTCTCTGACCTTGGCGAGTATAAAAGTTTTTGATATATGCTTGGAGAACGAAGTTTCGCTTAATTCTAGTTTAAGGTAATAGATAAAAAAGCGCGCAGGCGTTTTTTTTTAAGTCGCATGAGAAGGATTTTTAGAGTATCCAAACTGCCGAATAACATTAAAGCTTCTTTAAGAATTTTAATTTACCTTAGTAACATATTTTAATCAAAAACGTCGTACACGTCACTAGACTTTTTGACATTTTTTGTTATTTTTATTGGGTATGTTACGTTTAGTTTTAACGTTTTCTGATTTTTTACAATTGCCGATATTCATATTCTTAGTACACTATTTAAAACTTCTTAGGACCCGGGACCTCCTGCTTTGTTGTATAATAATTCTTTTAGTAGCGGGTCGTGACTTTTTTACAAAATTGTTGTTTGACGTGTATACTATTTACTATTCTTTAGATGTTCTTCTTAGATAGTATTTGATAAAAATATTTACATGGGGGTAGCTCGTAACTCTTAGTGTTGGTTTTTGACGACTATATCGATTTTCATTCTTTCGTCTGTTTTGTTCATTTTTTTAAAGTTACATTAATGTATATTTCTTGTTTCACATCACTGGGGACGTGAGCCAGTCCTACTGGTTCGGTTGACGGCTAACTGTACGATCCGTTTCCATCGACTCGGTGCGTTCGGGTCTCGCTGTCTCTATCTTCTTAGCTTTTCTTATTCTCCATATGTATAAAACCGCGTTACACGTCTGTTTTTCTGTAAAACCCTCGCGCACTGTCGCCTGACGTAGATACGTTCGAAATCTTCCTCTAACTTTGCCACGTAAGACATTTTTAAAATTATTAAATTCCATTTTCACGTCGTCGTTTTCAACCCTACGTTTGTTTGTAGAACTTTTCTCTGCTGTTAGTTGTCGAACGTTCCCTTGTTTAGTATATTAAAATACTTATAATATTGTATACTGCTTCAGGGACCACCGCTTCTCTCATTTCTGGTTCCGACGGCAGTTTTTGCTTTCTGGATACTCACAGCGCGCATTATACCGTTAAAGATTTTTTTCTAAGAAGTAACTTTTTTACTAGATCTTCCTGCGACACACCTACTTATGCCTTCACTCCTTTGGACTAAATACACACCAATATTCCATTTTTATCGTAATTCATCTCTCTCTCGCCTTTAAACTCTATTTGCTCTTTTTCTGAAATTCTTATTTTTTCTCTTTGCATATTTTGCCGGGGTTTCCCCCCCGCTACTGACACACTGGTTGCAAAAAAATTTCTGAGAACGGATTATTTGAAGGTGAAAATGAAAACAAAGTATTGTTAAGAAATGATGTAGTTCTGGTGTGATCTAGGATATTTTGGATCGGTCAATAAATAGCATAAAAGTTGTGGGAATCTACTTTATTCCTCTTTATTGCTCCAAGCTCCTTTATTTTTTGACCGATCAAAAATATCCTAGTTAGGTTTAATTCTGTTTTCACTTTTGGAACGGCTTAGGGTTTGGTGCAAACTGAAAAATATGTCGGAACTACATTGATTTTCATTTATTCTTAATACCACTGAGTCAGGTCAATCTACGGATTTCGGAACAGCAGTCAACAGGAACAGGTCTGATAACACTAGTTTACAAACTAACAAAATTCGCATGACCCATTTCTACTAGAACTGTTATACCCTTGCAAATGGTATTATAATTTTGCCCAGAAGTTTCCAACGCATAGAAATATTCATTTCCGACCCTATAAATTATATTTATTCCTGAACTCGCGAACAACTGACTGTTTCTACGCAAACTAGTCTCTCAGTTTTAAAACTATCGAGCTGAAACTTTGCACAGAGTCTTCTTTATGCTGCACACTGCTAATATGTCGGAGCCGACAGGATCGGATGACTATATCTAGTAGCTGCCATAGGAACCAATAGACCGATAGGGTCGAAAGAATGGGGCTTTAGTGAGAAAAACTTTTTTGTTTTTAATGTTAACGACTGCACACTCAGAGATTATCTATATAATATGCTTTCATACAGATTTGCAAATTTTTTGTCAAAATCGGACGACTATCTTGTAGGTGACATAGGAACCTTGATCCGGAAAATTGTTTTAGTTAGAAAAATGGTTGATTTTATTGATAGAGTTCGTATTTCAAGACATTTGCAAGGTTATAAAAACTTCGGCACAAACAAAGTTAGCGTGACCTTCTCGATTTTTAGATCAATTTGGAATGCTGAGCTCGGAAATCGTTTTCTAAAACTACACTGACATTTAATGCCACATCTCAATTCAAAATCGTTAGATAAAGTCCAGCAAAATAAGATAAGCGACACAAAAATATTAAATTGATTGCTTGAAAACGCAAGAACTGTTGCCATCTATAAAATTCTCCCATGATTCCCAAAACTCATAAAACTTTACAAGTTTCGCGAAAAAAAGAAGTCTATATATACTCTTCCAATATTTACCCGTCTGCTAATGCAGTCCATTTAGTCTGCCTAATAATCTTTGGTCACAAGAAAAATTGGTAAATTTCGCAATATTTTGGATTGTTCAATCGACGCCTCTAATTAAAAAACGCCTGCGTTTTCTTAAATATTCTAATAGATACACTATACATTCACCAAATTTTTGTTGTTTTCGCGATTACCTTTTTCAAGTTGGTCTTTTCCTCTGAATGTGAACGCAAACGAATACCCTAGACACGCTTATGTATATAAATATAATATACGGCTTGCCGCCGTCATCTAGACAACTTTTCAGCTTAGCGCCGGCAAATTGAGAAGTTGCGCTGTGATCTGATAGACAGTGGATGGAGGGAAAGAATGAACAATTTTATTCGCAATTAGACTCGTGATAAGTTTGCTTACGGACACCACTGCTACTCTAACAAAAACAAGGATATTCCGGGAATCGTTTTCTCTTGACATAGAAAAAACATGAGC
This sequence comes from Lordiphosa clarofinis, assembly GCA_018904275.1. Lineage (NCBI taxonomy): Eukaryota > Metazoa > Arthropoda > Insecta > Diptera > Drosophilidae > Lordiphosa > Lordiphosa clarofinis. The sequence goes on from JAEIGQ010000207.1 coordinate 361,866, forward strand.
AAGTATGTTATTAAATTTAATGACGAGCAATATTTAAAAGAAATTAAAGAAAGTGTAGTAACTACATAGAGCATTCAAGGATTTATTTGTAAAATAAAAAGCACGCCTGCTGCTCAAATTTGGCAGCGGCTAATTCTGATTTTTTTTCTGAAACCTGACGTGTGCGGCATGATCAGCGCAATCGTTACAGTTCGAGTAACAACTGTAGTTTATTTATACTCTATCAGAATTCAATGCCATATTAAAATAGAAAACCAAATGAAATTACACAGTTCTACAAATTCAGACTTTTGTGAGTATCCTTCTTTATATCTTTAACTAAATCTTGCGTGCCTACTCGTGCTGACTTCGAGATGGTATGTCAAAGTCATATCTTAGTTGCCGTTTCCAAGATATTCGGGACAAACTAAGTTTCCGACTTTTTGCCGTTCTTGAATTTTTGTAAATGTAAAATGTAAAATTGGCTATACAGCTCCTCCAACGGGGCCAAGCCAAGCTTCTCTCAATCTCTTGGCGTGTGTGCATTTTAAATTTTTCGCACAGTGGGAAAGGGACCTACAGTTTAACGCCGGATGCAAACGGCAAAGTTTGAGAATTTGCTATTTCATGGCTTGTTACTTCACAGCTGGCGCCAATAGCTGGTGAAGGTGACCGCATGTGTAAAACCTATTTTCTAAAGAAAGAAAAAAACTTTTATTATTAGATGTTCAGAGGCGGGAACCTACGACCTCCCGCCCAGCAGTCCAGCACTGGGTCACTGTAAGCAATATTTGTTAATTTTATGAAGCGTCAAGGATAGTTCACATATCAATGCAACTGAGAAAAATCAAACACGCCATATAACTATTGCCAATGGTGTCGCAATTGGCCTTCTAAGTCAAATTTTACTTGATTTATAGCAATTTTGTCAAACTAAACCATTCGCTACAAGCCATTCTATAAGTCGGACATTTATTGGCTCCATACCATCATATAGCTCAACATATGCACTAATTATGGTAATTTTTTAGCAATTTTGTCAGGACCGCAAGCAAAGTTACAGCCTAAAATATCCGAAAATCAAGATTAAAATTTATGGGAGGCAAACTAGATTCCCAACCCAAATTTTTATAGCAGTTTTAAAAAGGCAACTTGATATAGCATTGGTTTAACTAAATAATTAATCTAATGTAAAATAACAACATTCATGGAATGCTACGTTAACATTTGCGATTAGTATTGAAAAGAAAAGTCTTGTTCTCCCTTCTCTTTGGCACTGCATGAATATAACAACAGCTTAACGGTCTCCTCCACTGCAATTGATGCCCGCGAGTCGTTTCTGTTTCGTGCAATCTGGCACCAAACCCAGGCCCGAACCTGGTCTTCCCATCTCAGTTTCGGTCTCCCAAAGTCTTTCGCCTTCCGTTTGTTCAAATGATTTACTGGAGCTTGTTCATGCTTACTGGTAGCACGTCCTTTCCAGCGCAGAATGTGAAAGGATGATAGCATATTTTGAACTAGTTCAGAATAGTTGACATTCCTCTTATTTCCTAAGAAATTATTTGTGACAAGGCGAAAGTCGTCCCAGGCTTTTTTTCTTTTCCTTAAAAACAGATTTACAATTATCTTGAAATAAATTTACAAATTTTGTTTACCTTCTATGACTAGGTCGAAGTTAGCATCATTAAATAAATTTCTAAATGCGGACCGACAAAAACACCTTCCTTTATCTTAGCTTCGCTTAGTCTGGAAAACTTCTGGCGTAGATTTGGAAAGCAATTGCATTTTTATCCATTGCTTTAACGAAATTCTTCATCAGTATTATGGGCAACGGTGGAAAAAACACCTTTTTTTGGTCAACTAATTGCCTTTCTGTCACGACTATCCCATTCGAAAATGAAACAACAAAATTTCGTGTATCCTAGTTGTAGTCCTAGGAGAAGATCTAAGATCTTCAAATCTCCGCAAATTTGCCACTGGTGGTCATTTAATATGCAGCACAAAGTTTATCATGCTTTCGTAGCTCTCTTTCATATGTGCAGAATGACCAATGGGAATCGAAGGTGCTCTATTTTCGTTATGTAATAAAACAGCTTTTAAAATTGCCTTAGGGCTATCCATAAAGAGTCTCCATTCGGGCTTGTTTTATGTGTTGATTTTAGCCTCCAATTATCCACTGACATCGTTACAACGTGCTAAGCTCTCATCACTTTCGAAATATTGAGTAAATTCTTTTTGTCTACTGCGTAAAGATGTAATAGTCGTTCCACATTTTAAAAGGTTCCATTGCTGAAGTTTCGAGCCTAGAAAGTCAGCTTAGCTCTTTGGTAATTCTAAGTCCCTTACAAGATCATTCAAATCAGCTTGCGTTATTAACGTGGCTGAGCTGACGAACTAAGTTCTCCGTATTCTGAATTCAAGGAACTCAATCCGACAACTTGTAAAATTTTAAAACATTGAATGAAAATTACAAAAGCATAAAGTTCATTTAGTAGTATCCAAGTAGCCTTTTTATAATTCTGCCATGGTTCTACTCTCCGCAAATGTTAACGTACCATTCCATGAATGTTGTTATTTTACATTAGATTAAATATTTAGTTAAGCCAATGCTATATCAGGTTGCCTTTTTAAAACTGCTATAAAAATTTGGGTTGGGAATCTAGTTTGCCTCCCATAAATTTTAATCTTGATTTTCGGATATTTTAGGCTGTAACTTTGCTTGCGGTCCTGACAAAATTGCCAAACAATTACTATAATTAGTGCATATGTTGAGCTATATGCTGGTATGGAGCCAATAAATGTCCGACAAATAGAATGGCTTGTAGCAAATGGTTTAGTTCTACAAAATTGCTATAAATCAAGTAAAATTTGACTTTGAAGACCAATTTCGACACCATTGGCTATAGTTATATGGCGTGTTTCATTTTTCTCAGTTGCATTGATGTGTGTACTATCCTCGAAGCTTTATAAAATTAGCAAACATTGCTTAGTGTAACCTACAAAAATTCTACAACGGCAAAAAGTCGGAAATTTAGTTTTTCACGAATATCTTGGAAACGGAAACTAAGATATGGCCTTGACATACCAACTCGTAATCAACACGAGCGGGCACGCAGGAGTTTGCCTGAGATGCTCCAGATACTTTTCACTGTAGAACATTGTTATCAGGGAAAAACATTATAAAATGAAACAGCTCTAATCGCACTAATCTCAAAGGCAGGAAACGCTTCTAATTATTATTATGCTATTTACTGCAATATTGATTTAGATGTCATTTCTGAGAAGAAACATTTTGTTTATGAAGGTCCAAGTCTGTAGGCCACCGAATGTTTATCTAATTAGTTAAACTTAACATGCTATTTTTGCGAATTATGGGGCTTCTTACCTTTTAGTTAAAACTTTAAATGTTAATCTTGAAACTAAGTTGATTTACTTAATAAATGGGACTCCAAATGACTAACTCTCATCATGTCTATTGCAAGTAGGGCGCAGCGTCGTCACCGTACTGGCACAATGATAACCCAAGGCACGCGGAAGCTATTCCACGGCACCGATGCTCCTCTGAAACCACATCGACGAGTCGATCTCAATGCCCCACAAACACAAGCTGACGACTCCGACGAGGAGCGCGAACTGACCAATCTCAACTGGCTTTTGCGCAACCAAAACCTGACGTGGCCAAAAACAATTGACACAAGCACAGAAGAAGACACGGACACAAATGTGGCCCAAGACCTAGATCCAGTCATTGAAGAGGCTGTAGCCCATATAAGTCCCAGTCGGAGTCCTGAACAGAAGCACAAACCGTCGCAGTTGGCCCCGATGAAGAAATACGCTGCCCGATCGCTGGCTACGGCCGCTACCAAGCGCCCCAGTCCTGCCGAGCGGTACGACATATTTATCAGCAAAATTAAGCGGTGAGCGACCAATTACACAGTGAAACGTTATTCAAGCATCAAATTTTGATACCAATGAGACCCACAAAAATTTTAAAGGTATTTAGAATAAAAAAATAACTTATTTAACCGTTACTCGTGGAATAAAAGGGTATATTAAAGTCGTGCAAATGTATGTAAAAGGCAGAAGAATTCATTTTCGACTTATAAAAAAATATATATATGAGGTCAATCTAACAGCCGAGTCGCTTTAACCATATCCGTCTGTTTTCTCATTTAAATATAAAAAATCGCTGTCTTTGAGAATGTAGAGTGTCCCGAATTGTCCCCATTCCAGGCATCGGATTCCTGTAGTCTTAAGGCTGTTGTGATAGCCAGTTGCTTTGCTACAAGGCCTAGTAGTAGAAGGTTAAGAATAGTATTTAGCGCTTCCGTTGGTGTCGTTCGGAAAATGCCGCTAAGTCATATCTCCGCACTTCTCTCGGCTGTGTATAGCAAATGTACTATGGAGGGGGAAAACCCCCATTTGCAATGTAAAGAACATTGGTTGACTATTTGATGCGTTCATTTATGTTATCCTTCCAGAGTAGTTCTTTGGCATTGTCACCAAATTCAAGGCTTACTCCGTTGATTTGAAGAGGGACAAGATCAGGAATTTTGTACTTTCTGGTGAAAAAAACCAATTCCGTCTTAGCCGGGTTCACACACCCAAGCCACAAGATTTTGTCCACTGATCAAGTGTTGTCAGTACGGCCTCACACACAGCGTTTGAGAAAAAATTCCACTCTAGAAGACGGCAATATCATCCGCGTTAGCCACCACTACGTGTCCCTCCGCTTCCATAGGACACATAGGAACACCCGCTTGCGGAGTGCCTCCGTTAACTCCAGGGATTGTAACGATTACAATTTAAAAAAAGAGTGTGTGTCATAAGACGCACGGTACGAGCGAAGCTCTTTACGATGAATCAGATTTAAGTAATGGAAAAAGACACATTTGGATTCTGTATAAATAGATGTTAAATTATCAAATATAAGGTCACTCAAATCACTGTAAAGTCAATGTTTAGTCACTGTTAAGTCGCTTTAAGGAACTGTAAAGTCACTGTTAAGTTACTGTTAAGTCACTGTTAAGTACCTGTTAAGTCACTGTTAAGTAACTGTTAAGGCACTGTCAAACAAAAACATTATAGTTTTCAGCACAGGATTCACAACTTGAGCTTAATGCAGCCACTCTTTGCACCCCCACTCCCCGTATACCCACCATATACCCACCCGACCAACTCCAGATCCCCACACGATCCCAAGTAGATGCCCTCCATATCCCAAGTAGGGCCCACCAGATCCCCAACAACTCCGTACCAGATCTCCACTTGATCTCCCCCAGATCCCCACCAGATCTCCCCCATATTCCCACCAGATCTCCACCAAAGCACCACCAGATCACCACCAGATCCTCACCACATCCCCACAAGATCCCTATCTGATCCCCACCTGATCCCCACCCGGTCACCACCTGATCCCCACCAGATCCCACCAGATCTCCACCAGAGCTCCACCAGATCCCCCTAGATCCCCATCAGATCCCCACAAGATCTCCACCTGATCCCCACCTGGTTCCCATCAGATTCCCACCAGATCCCTACCCAATCCCCACCAGATCCCTACCTGATCCACACCAGATCCAAACCAGAGCTTACTAGGTCCCTACCAGATAAACACCAGTTCCCCACCACATCACCACCAGAACCCCACCAGATCAGCACCAAATCCCCGGCAGATCCTCACCAAATCTTCACCTGATCCCCACCAGGTCCCTGCCAAATACCCATGACCTCGGAGGTGACACCTCCCCCCCCTTTGAACCTCACACTATCCCACTCCACACACAACCCACCTGCTACCACGCGGTAATGGTAAAAGCAGCTGATTTTGCAAAAACAAAACCCAAAATCAAAGACATTACCCAAAAAAATCTGTCGCAAAGACAAAATTTTTCAAGATTCACTCCCCCAGTGTGACGTCCGTAAAAGAGCTTCGCTCTAAAAATTATGATCTAAGGATTTATTAATTTTTTTCATTAAAATCAAAAACAACTCTTATTTTTTTATCAGGTGAAGATTTGGTGAGGATCTGGCGGGGATCTGGTGCTGATCTGGTGGGGTTCTGGTGGTGATGTGTGTGAACTGGTGTTTATATGGTAGGGACCTAGTGAGCTCTGGTTTGGATCTGGTGTGGATCAGGTAGGGATCTGGTGGGAATTGGGTAGGGATCTGGTGGGAATCTGATGGGAACCAGGTGGGGATCAGGTGGAGATCTTGTGGGGATCTAGTGGGGATCTAGTGGGGATCAGGTATTGATCTGGTTGGGATCTAGTGGGGATCTGGTGGAGATCTGCTGGGGATCTGCTGGGGATCTGGTGGGGATCTGGTAGGGATCTGGTGGGAATCTGGTGGGGGTTAGGTGGGGATCTGTTGGGCCTGGTGATTATTGGACTGGTGATATCTGGTATGGATCTGGTATGGATATAGTGGGGATCTGTTGGGGAATTAGTGGGGATCTGGTGGAGATCTGGTGGGAATCAGCTGGGGATCAGAATATGATCTGGTGGGGATCTGGTGGGGATCTGGTGAGGATCTGGTGGTGATCTGGTGGGGATCTGGGGGAGATCAAGTGGGGATCTGGTAGGGAGTTGGTGGGGATCTGGTGGGCCCTACTTTGGATATTAGGGCTTTAATTTTTTTTTTTGGTTTTGTTTGTTTGTGTTTGTTTTTGTGTGTGTTAAGGGGGGGGGGGAAAAGCATTAAGGTCAAGTTGTGAATTCTGTACTGAAAACTTTAATGATCTTTGTTTGACAGTGCCTTAACAGTGGCTTGACAGTGACTTGAACAGTGACTTAACATTGTCTGAACAGTGACATAACAGGGGCTTAACATTGGGTTTACAATGGGCTATCAGTGACGCCCCAGGGGCGATAAAAAAACCATTTTTTTTTTTAAATAATATGTGTCTTTTGCCATCACTTAAATCGGATTCATCGACATAAAGAGCTTCGCTCGTTCCGGGCGTCTAAGACACACACCTTTTTTAATTTAAAACTTTTATTTCAATTTTTATCAATTATTTTTTTGCAAGAAATAAAAATATAATAAGTTTATGGTCCATACATGTCGAACCTCTATTTCTTGCCATCTCTGAGATCTGTGCATTCATACGGACTGACAAGTCAAAAAACATGCATTTCGTTACGAATTATTACACGCCTATAAGCGGGTGATTGCAAGAAAACTAAACATTTTAAAATCTTAAGTATTAACAAACAAGATGTCGTAAAGAATAGTGAGGGCTAAGGAGGGCAACACACTTAAAACTTTAACTAAACATTTGACAATCGAACCAAAAACAAACACAAAAATAAAGTATATTTTCTATGTATATCTAAAACAATAATATAAAATTTTATGTGTTGTTATGGATAGCGACCTTTGTTTTTTATTTGGGATTTTTTAGCTGGCTCGAGGTCGATGTTTTTTACGTGCTTATTAAAAACCAACAAACAAACACGAGTTTTTGATTTTCCAATATATTTCAAAACCCTTTCGGGATTTGTCTTCAGGGCTGTAAACAGTACAAGACAGTGGCAATGGAAAGAGAGAAATATAAACAAGAAAATGAAACAAATACTTGACGAGTTGAGCACATACAGGATCTGACGAAAGGATCCCACATCACGGTTACTGACCAAAAATAACTCCTATGTTGAAAAACCTTACACAGCTGGAGTAATCACAAGGAAAGAAAAATATAGACTATCGACGAGTACAGCCTTACCACCCAGGGTTTATGGACTTCCCAAGATTCACAAGAAGAACACGCCTCTACGACCAATTTGCTCGATGATAAACTCGCCGTCTTATCACCTATGCAAATATTTGGTCAACATTTTGAAGAACTTGACATTAGACTCCAGATACAATGTTAAAACACATTTGAATTTAAGGCTCGCATTAATGATTCCCATATATATACGTCGACGAAAGATTAGTTTCGTTTGATGTGGAGTCATTGTTTCCTAGTATTCAAACAGACGGCGCTAGAAGTGATTCAAAAAAGATGGAAAGATATCGAGAACCATTCCAGCATCCCGAGGAAATTGTTTATGGAGATTTTAACATTTTGTATCACGGAAAACAGATATTTTAAATATTAAGACAAACTGTATGTGCAACTTAATGGACTGCCAATGGGTTCCCCCGCATCACCGATAATAGCAGACATAGTTATGGAGACAATTTTGGACAGAGTACCTGACACTAGATTATTAAGCAAATACGTTGACGACCTATTTGCCATAGTAAAGGAGGACCAAATAGAAAACACCCTGACAATATTAAACTCATATCATAGAGACATTAAGTTACCATTTCTTGACTCGTTCACAGAAACCGATGGCATCCGGAAGGATGATTAAATATCAGGGATCGCAAATAAGAGTTATGGACTTTAAAAATCAAAGCCAAATAAGTGTCCTAGACCCTTTTGGAGACACCCCATATACGAATTTTGAGCGAGCAATCCAAAATCAGGATAAACTTTTATTTTCAATTTTTAAATAAAAATCGAAAAATAACTCTTATTTTTATTATAAAAATTTAAAATAAGACTTATTTTTGATTTTTATTTATAAAAATTGAAAAGTGAACATATATCTATGATCTATGATTCAATACCTTTCCAATGATACCTCACATGTCCTTAAAGGATCAAGGATAAGGATTAAGGATACCAATTTTTTTTATTGATTCAATGCCGCTGCTTATACATTTCGCTCACTTATTTCAAGTCTGCCATAACTCAAACACGTTAGTAAGTCGGTCAAACCCTGCAAAGTGAAATGGCACATCAGTGTTTTAGTCCCAGTTTATATAAGCACTAGAACTACTTTTTGTTCCTATGGCAGCTATATGCTATAGTCATCCGACCCGGACGGTTCCGACATATGTGCAGCGCATTTGTACCAAAAGACTTCATGCAAAGTTTGGTTGATATAGTTTTAAAACTGACGGAGGAGATAGCATAGAAACAGTCGGACACACGGACATGGCTATATCAACTCAGCTTGTCATGCTTCCTCCTGCGCGTTACAAACATCCTGACAATTTTAATATACCCTCTAAAAGGGTATAGAAATATCTCTTTGTCTTTAACTCGGAAATCATATCAGCTTTTAAACCGCATATCGATTTGTTTTTTATACCCGTTACTCGTAGAGTAAAAAGGGTATACTAAAGTCGTGCAAATGTATGTAACAGGCAGAAGGAATCATTTCCGACCATATAAAGTATATATATTCTTGATCAGCATCAACAGCCGAGTCGATATAGCCATGTCCGTCTGTCCGTCTGTACGTCCGTCCGTCAGTCCGTCTGTCTGTATGAACACCTAGATCTCAGAGATGGTAAGAGATAGAGGTTTGACATGTATGAGACAAATGCATCTTTTTTCTGCACGCAGATCAAGTTTGTTTCAAATTTTGGCCACGCCCCTTCCTGGCCCCGCAATTTGGAAAAAACATTATATCTCCTACATTTTTAGGGATAGACGATTTGTTCCTTCCAGATATAGTTAGTAACACTAGTTTACAGCCAAAAAGACCCATTTCTACTGAAAATTTTTTTTAGTGTAGTTTGGAATGGTGATCTCAAAAATCAATTTCAAAAATTTTTTCATGGCTCCGTTTTTGAAATATAATTTTTTTTTTTTTTTTTGGTAGGGGCATTTACATTTTAAGCCATATCTCACTTTATAATTGTCAGATAGAGTCAAGCAAGATAAGAATCGAAAGGTTATTTCGCTGCCGATAATCGAGTAGAACATTGTTTTTAAATCGGTTCATTAGTTTGACTACAATATCCAAAAAATATTTCGAAAAAATCGATTTTTTGCTCGAAAATTCATTTTTGGTCGCCTGGAAAAAATATAAAAAAATCCAAAAAAATTATTTTTATTTTTTCTACGTAAGAACCGCACTTCTACGAAGAAAAACAGATATCGATGATCAAAATCTGTGAACAAACACAGAAGCTGTAAGCAACTTAGTGCAAAAAAATGTGATATTTTCCTGAATATTTTAAAATAAATTTTCGTTTGCTTCGACTTTTGTTCCGTTTTTAATTTTTATTTTTGTTCTGGCTTTTCGTTCACGTCATAATTTGACCAAAAAACGAAGAAAAGTACAATGTTAATTTTTGAAACACACAATATACTCAAATTTGACTGTTAGTTCCTCTACTAAATTTGATCCATCTATGGTACGTGTTACACGATTTTCCTCACAAAAACCTTATTTTCTTCGTAAAAGTGCGATTTTTAAGTAGAAAAAATAAAAATAATTTTTTTGTATTTTTTGGTATTTTTTCTAGTCGTTTAAAAAAGAAATTTCTTGGATTTTCGAGCAAAAAATCAATTTTTTGAAATATTATTGGTTGTTGAATTCAAACTACTGAACCGATTTAAAAACAATGCTCCACGCAATTATTGGCAGCTCCATTACCTTTCGATTTATTTCTTACTTGACTCTATCTGACAATTATGAACTGAGATATGGCTTAAAATGTAAGAGTACCTACCAAAAAAATTTAAAAAATTAATATTTCAAAAACGGAGCCATGAAAAAATTTTTGAAATCGATTTTTTAGATCACCATTCCAAACTATACTAAGAAAAATTTTCAGCTGAAATGGGTCATTTTTTTTTTTTATTTTTGTAAACTAGTGTAATTAGCAAAATGAATCGATTTGCCGAAGAAATGATGAAGATCGGATGAACGGTTCTCAAGTTATGAGCAAAGAAGTGAACCAAGACCCCCCACTACCCACCCTAAAAAAATGTTGCATACTTTTTTGATGGTTACCCTAAGGAATGCAGGAGCACTGTTAAACATGTTTTTTTTTTTCATGAGTAACGGGTATATCGAAGTCGGTTAGAGCCGACTTTAACTTATGCTCTTGTTTTTTTAGATGATCCAATGACGAGCTATGATCAACACGTTTCACTTTTGAACTGGCTTAACCAGCTGGTTCGGCTTGCTTCATAGTACCAGCCTACACATCGAGTTTTCAGTTCAAAGCCTAAGTCATTTCTAAAAAAATGACTCTTAACCAAGGCTGAAAACCTCTGAAATTCTGTAAAAGGTTCGGCTTTTAAACTTAAATTCTATAGAAACAGCCCTTTCATAATATCAATGCCGGACTCTCTTCTTATTTACAAGCAAAAATTGTGAAACTGATACGTTTCTTATGCTCTATCTATGTTCTTCATTGTTGGTCATCCATGGTTCGGGGTTCACTATTGTCAAAACCATGGCAATTTAGTTATTTTCCTTATGATCTTGACAATGCTCTTTACCTTTGGTCATCCGTGGTATTAATCGCGGTTCGGTATTATCATAAACAGGGCAATGAAGTTATGTGTGATAGTTTGTGGTCTTGAAAAACAGTTTCTTAAGCATTTCGCGGTTTTGTTTACCATTGAGATTCGCAGGTAAGGGAATTGCGCCTATGCATTGATGCTGACATGATTTTTCACTTGGTTGACAATTTCGTCTTTCATAATTACTATTTTTATCCTCATTGGTTTTTTTTCGCGATTTAATAAGTCTTCAGTCAGTGTAAATGGTTTAAATGCCTCAACTATCACAAAATCTGTAAATTCGTTTTACACTCCGTGTACTCAACTAAAAACCAATTTGTTCTTAACTAAAATTGTTTCTTGAGATTTCGTACAGTAAAATGTAAAATTGGCTATATAGCTCCTCCAACGGGGCCAAGCCATATTCTCATCTCACATGGACAGTAAAACATATAAATATCAGTTTGAAAATTTTACACAAATCAGTGTACACAACACAATAAATATTTCTGCACCATTAAGTCAAAATTAGTCATTTTTGAGTTATGACAGACTTGAAGTAACTGAGCGAAATGTATAAGCAGCGGCATTGAATCAATAAAAAAAATTGGTATCTTTAATCCTTATCCTTGATCCTTCAAGGACATGTGAGGTATCATTGGAAAGGTATTGAATCATAGATCATAGATATATGTCCACTTTTGTAATGCGCCTTTTAGTTTAAAAGATATTTAAAATCAATTTTTATTTTCAATTTTTAAAATAAAAATTGAAAAATAAGTCTTATTTTCAATTTTTATAAATAAAAATCAAAAATAAGTCTTATTTTCAATTTTTATAAATAAAAATCAAAAATAAGTCTTATTATCAATTTTTATAATAAAAATAATTCTTAAAAATGATTTTTATTTTAAAAATTATAATCGTTACGATCCCTGTTAAATATTATTCCAGTCGTCCCAAACATATGATACTGAACACGGCCAGGAATTTTGTAAGACGAGTCTTAGACACTAGCGACCCAATTTTTCACCACGACAACAAAAAAAAATATTCACAATCCTCAAAAATAATGACTTTCTAAACCACACGATATACTCTCTAAAGAAAGCATATAATTTTAATAATACGAATCAGAAAGAAACTTCGCCTAAAGTATACAAATCATTAGTTTACATACAACACTAATATACATAAAAATAATAGGAATAATAGGATATAAAATAGGAAAACTTGACAAAAATAATATAATTTACAAAATACCTTGCGCTGGTGACGGGAAAATGTATGCGAGAAAAAGCATACATTGGTACGAGTAAAACAAAACTAAAAACTAGAATATCCGGTCACAAGTCTGACATAAAAAGAAGGAATGATACAACAATCCAAAAAACAGCACTTGCGGCCCATTGTACTGAGAGCGGACATTATCCTGACCTAACAGCTGTAAGCATCTCACAACAAAAACAAAAGTACAATAAAAGGTTTACCTTGGAAATGCTCCACATCATATCCACACTAATACATAGAAGGATGAACGCCAAACAAGACACAGAAAATTGCGCGCATTTATACAGACATCTACTTGACCAAAACAAAAAATCAAATTAAATATCAACTCCACAGCTGACTAAGCGGACGCTTTGCCTTTTTTGTTCGTACACTTACAAGAATTTGTCTAGAATTATGTAATTTAAATTGTGGTTTTTTGTGTTATACTGTTTTGTAGAAGGCGGTTTGAGGTTTGAACCTTGATTGTTTATTTCAGGGGCGCCAGGCGCCCTATTTATATCATTTGGATTACATTAGTTCTTATGGACTAGGTAAGGTTACATATGTTAGAAGAGATCTTAATGCTAATCTTATGCTAGGCTTAATTACGGTACTTAGGAATATATCTTGCTTGCTTTTTTATATGTGGGCCAAAGCTTAGATAAGAAGTTTGGCTTTAAAGTAGAGCTTTTGGCTTGAAGCTTTTTGGCTTGAGCTTTTTCAGTGAAGCTGTTTTGGTTTTATACTAAGCTTTGAACTGATGCATAGTGGCTGCAATAATTTATGCTACATCTCCTTTTTTCGCAAAAAAAAAGAATAATTTATTGTTCTTTTTTTATACCCTTGGAGAGGGTATATTAAAATTGTCCAGATGTTTGTAACGCATAGAAGGAAGCATCTCCGACCACATAAAGTATATATATTCTTGATCAGCATGACGAGCTGAGTTGATATAGCCATGTCCGTCTGTCCGTCTGTCCGTCTGTCCGTCCGTCTGTTTCTATGCTATCTCCTCCGTCAGTTTTAAAGCTATCGTAACCAAACTTTGCACGAAGTCTTTTGGTACAAATACGCTGCACATTTGTCGGAACCGGCCGGATCGGATGACTATAGCATATAGCTGCCATAGGAACGATCGGTTGAAAAACTAGTTTTAGTGAGAAAAACTTTTTTGTTTTCAATGCTATCGCTCCCAACGCTCGTATTTATAAGTTTTTAATGATTTCCCATAATTTCATCAAGGCTTGTAAAAATCGGACAACTATATAGTATAGCTGCCATACAAAAGTTAGGTCTGAAAAAGTCTTAGTGAGAAAAACTTTTTGTTTTCAATGCTATCGCTCCCAACGCTCGTATTTATAAGTTTTCAATGATTTCACATAATTTCACCAAAACTTTTCCAAATTGGACTACTATATAGTATAGCTGCCATACAAAAGTTAGGTCTGGAAAAAAGTCTTGTGAGAAAAACTTTTTTATTTGCAATGTTATCGCTCCCAACGCTCGTATTTATAAGTTTTCAATGATTTCACATAATTTCGATAAGCTTTGTCGAAATCGGACCACTATATAGTATAGCTGCCATACAAACTGTCAGGCATATATCAAGCTCCAAGGGTATATAAACTTCGGTCGAGCCGAAGTTAGCTGGCCTCTATTTTTTTCTAAATGGTTTCTACAATTAAAACAGAATTATACATCTCAGCCAAGGCTGGGATTCACGTACCCAAAGGGTTACGCTCTGTTGCCCTATATCTTTTTTTGTTGAAGATAAGAGATCTTAATATTAACATAAGTCTGATCTTAGTCTAATAATTTTATTCTGTCTAGGTTTACAATTTGTGTTTTATTTTTATTATCACTTATTGTTATATTATTATTTTTTCCTATTTCTACTATTTTATATTTTCCTAAGTATTGAGGGTCTAATTTATGGCCTGTCTCATTCTTTATTAGAACTAATTGACCTATTTTTATAGCTACCTCATTTGTTTTTCTATCATAATTTTTCTTTTGTTTTTCCTTATATCTGTCTAACATGAGCCTTGCTTTATTTTGTGCTATTTGTAGCTTATACTTAATTTCTTTGTTATAATCTTCTAAATTATAGACTGGGTCAATTGTTGTAGATGAAAATGGAAGATCTGTTGGTTGTTTACCGAAGATCAATTCAAAAGGGCAATAGCCATGTACTGTGGATGGAGTAGTATTAAAACAGTATGTAAAGTATTGAAGATACTCATCCCAATCATATTTGTTTATTGATATGTATGATCTTATGTACTCGTTGAATGTTCTGTGGTTTCGCTCGATTGTTCCTAGTGTTTGATGATGATGGGCAGTCGAATTAATTTTTTCAATTTTAAAGTTTTTGCATAACTCCGTTAGTATTGAGTTCATGTACTCTGTTCCCATGTCTGTAATAAAAGTCTTCATCGGACCGAATGTCAAAATACATTTTTCAAATATTGCTTTTGCAACGGTTTTTGCGCTTTTGTTCGGTATTGGTGCCGTAATAAGGTATTTGGTCAAATCACATATCATTGTAACAGCGTACTCGTTTCCGTTTTCTGTTCTCGGTAACGGACCAATAGTGTCAATTATAACAATGTCGAAAGCTGTTGCAGGAGTTGTAGTCAATGTCATAGGGGTTTTATTATGTCTGGTAATTTTAGCTAGCTTGCATTTTTCGCACGATTTTACGTAAGTTGTTATCTGTCTTGTCATATTTTTCCAATATTTTCTTTTAATCTTCCTTAACATTCTTGATATTCCACAGTGTCCGCCTGATATTGGATTATCATGATACTTTTTTAATATATTTTTAATTTCAACATCATTTTCTCTTAAATTTGTTAATAATGGCAGTATAGTAATTTTTAATTTATTTAAATGTTTATTCCCTGAGCTCTTAAATTCGTTTATTGAAACTATACTGAATAATTCATCTAATGGAGCTATTTGCAATATGTCAATGTTTCGTTCACCGGCTTCTTGTTCAAGCCTTGGAAAGAGTCGATCTAGATCGAGTTTTCCATTAATGAATAAATTCATTAACTGCAAAAAGCTGTTACCATTGATTTTCCTTTTAAAAATGTGCATTTTTGATCTTTCAATTTTAATTTAATATGTGTTTTGGCATCACAAAAGTTTATTGCCTCGTAAATCATTGGTGTCTTTTCTTTTTGTCAGTTGGTTGTTTTGTTTGTCAGGGATTGTATTTTTCATTTTCGTGTCTGATCTTGTAGTTACTTTTAATATATTGTTATTAGACAATTCCTTGATGTCTTTAAATTCAATTCTCGATAAAGCGTCTGCTGTATAATTTTCACGTCCTCTGATATATTCAATTGTAAAATCAAATTCCTCTAAGTCTAACCTCATTCGTATGAGTTTGGATGCGGGGTTTTTTAATGAAAAAAGATAAGTAAGTGGTTGATGATCTGTTTTAATTAGGAATTTTTTCCCATATATGTAAGGTTTGAAGTATTGTATAGCCCAATGTATTGCAGTAAGTTCCTGTTCTATTGTTGACTTATTGCTTTTGCCCTTGAAAGACTTTGACGCATATGCTACTGGAAGTTGTTTTCCGTCATACTCTTGACTCAGCACTGCTCCGCATGCTTTTTTGCTTGCGTCTGTAGTTATGCAAAACTCCCTATTAAAATCTGGATATTGAAGGATTGTTGGGCTTAAAAGTTGCTTTTTTAGATATTTAAATGCCAATTCACTTTCGTTTGTCCATTCAAAAGCCACATTTTTTCGAGATAACCTGGTTATATGTCTTGCTGAATCTGCAAAATTTGGAATAAACCTGCGATAGTAATTGCAGAATGCTATGAACCGTTTTGCTTCATCCCCATTTGTTGGAGTAGGATAGTTTTTTATAACCTCAAACTTGTTGTTATCGGGTAAGATTCCTTGGTTTGTGCACTTGTGGCCCAAAAAGGTAACTTCATGTCCGAAAAAGAACATTTGTCAGGGTGTAGTTTAAGGTTGTACTTTCTGCACGTGGTAAAAACATCACGCAAGTTGCGCAACATATGGGATTCGGAACATCCTATAACTATCAGGTCGTCCATATATAAAAATGCTTGAGACGGTGATAGTCCAGAAAATGCTAAGGACATCATTCTCTGGAATGAGTTTGGAGCTACTTTTAGACCATATGGTAGTCTTTTAAATCGGTATGAGCCTTTATCAGTTGAAAATGAGGTAATATCCCTTGAGCTTTCCTCTAATTCTACTTGATGGAAACCTGACATTAGGTCTAGGCAAGAAAAATATTTGGCGCGTCCCAGTTGGTCAAGAATGTCATCCATTCTGGGTAGTGGGAATTTGTCTGCTATCAACTGCTTGTTTATTTTATGTTCGCTTCCTGGTAGGGATTTCTTTGGGACTAAAAGAATTGGACTATTGAACTCGGACATTGATGGTTCGATTATGTCATCATTGATCAGTTTGTCCACCTGCCTACTTATTTCTTCTTTTTGACTATGTGCTATCCTATAATTCTTCAAATATACTGGGGTTTCGTCTTTTAGTCGCAGTTTTTGCTTGTAGAAGTTATTTGACGAAATTTTCTCGGATTCTGTTGCAAAAATATCATTAAACTCAGAACATAAGCTATGTAGTTGTTCTTTAACAAAAGTAGGGAAATTTTTACTAAGTTTTTCCATGACATTTGTTTTATGGTTTTTATTGTTTGTGGGTATTTCAAAAATTTCATAGTCTGATAGCTTTTCAGTTTGAATATTAGTTTTGTTGATTTTTGCTTCTACTGTATTCGTGTTAATCAATCTGACAAATGGGCTGTTTTTTGAGACTATCGTGTTTGCAATGAACACACCTGGTTGAATTTCTTGGTTCGGGATTAAAAGATCGTCATCGTTACTATTGATTTGTATTGGTCGAATAACTTCTGACCTAGATGGGATTGTAAAAATACCTGTTTGTGAGCCTGTTGTTATGGGGATAGTTATATTTTGACTTAGAAAGTTTGGTCGTAATGTGAACAGATGTTGATGTTGTGTATAATCAAGTTTGCAATTAAAGGTTTTAATGAAGTCAAGTCCAATTATTCCATCACATGGAATAGGAAAGTCATCTTTGACAACTTGGAACTTGTGCTGTATTGAAATGTTTTCGATTTCTAAGTTTAATGCAATTTCTCCTATTGATTGAACACTTTCCTGACATATCCCATTTAAGCTGGTGTATTTTGTTGTGTTTATATCTGTTCGATTAAACAGTTTACTCTCTTTTATCAAGCAAATATCCGCACCTGTGTCTAGAAGAAATTTAAGTAATTTTGTTTTAAGGTTTACGAAAATGAAACTATTGTTGTTTAGACTTAGAGTATATATTTTGTGTGTACTTAATTTGAATTCAGAGGACGCTCGGAGTTTTCCTGTTGACTATTTTCAGTTGCTACTCTTATATTGTTATTTCTGTTTTGGTTATTGTTGTTCCTGCTATTATTATTATTATATCCATTGTTTTGGTTATAATTGTTATTGTTATTATATCGGTTGTTGTTATTATTATTGTTATATCGGTTATTGTTATTATTGCTGTATCTGTAATTATCATTGTTTCTGTTATAACCATTATTCCAGTTATTCCAGTTTCTTTGACCATTGTTGTTGTATTGCCATTGATTATTTTGCCTGTTGGGGTTGTTGAAGTTTTGTCTTGTAAAGAGAATTGTGTTGTTTTGGCCAGTTGCGTCTGTACAACTACTGACAAATTTAGAAATAACTTCATTCATGTTACTAAATTGGCCGGCTTCCATTATTGTTTTGACTTTTTCAATTGTGCAATTGTGGGTAATTGCTTTTACAGCTGTCTGAGTAGCGTATTTGTTTGCTATTTCGGGTTTAAGCTCATCTAAAATGTATGCTCGCGTGAGAGCTTTTGTTAAATTTTCAAGGTCTGTCGCGTAAGCAGTAGCTGATTTTCCGTGCTGTCTCATATTCATCATCTTTGCTTCTAAAACTCCTACTGATTCTCCCTTAATATTATTTTTAAGCTTTAATACTATTTCGCTAATTGTATTTTCGTTCGTAATCAATATTCTTGAGTCTCCTTTTAATTTTGTTTTAATGAAACGTATGGCTGTCGATTCATGTGTTCCTTTAATGTCATCTAAAAGTTCAAGAGAGTCAACGAAACTTTGTAGGTTTTCAGCCTTTCCATCAAAATCATGAACAAGCCTTGCGGCTGAGCTCAGAAATTCAAGAGATGTTTGTGACATATTGATTTCTTTTTTTTCTATATTAATGGGTAGTTGATCTTCCTTTTCTATTTCTAATTCTGCTTCTTCTTCCATATGTTTAAATTCATAAGTGGCTGGGTTCTCCAGTTGTCTAGGCAAGAATGCTATTATTTGATGTTTGTTCGTAATATATTCTAAGTTATTTCTAAAAAGTAAGAAAGTATCATTAGCCTGAAGTTCCTGTAGTGTATTGAATTTAGTATAGTCTGCTATTAATATTTCTCTAATTTTGTTAAAGTTTTCAAATAATATTTCTAAATGTTTTCCCACGGTTACTGATCTAATTGGAATACTTTTGTTAAGACATTTGTAAGACTTAAAGAAATTGTCTTTGTGAGGTAGAATTTTATCTTGAATAATTGTCCAATCCATATGTTGTTTGGAAAACAATTTTTATTTTTATATATATATATATTTTATTTTATTTTTTTTTTTTTTTGTTTATTTTTTACTCTTTTTCGTTAGACCTCAAACCAATGTGCAAAAAAATTTTCGACTATTTTTACTTTGACTTTTAATCACTGTTCAATACATTTTAGTTAGACTGCTAACCACTGTGCGGAGATCATTAAGCTTCGAAAGCTTCTTAAGCTGCAGTTCTGTTTGAAAGCTCTTTTTTTTTGTTTTGTTTTGGTTTAGGTTTCCCTACTGTAAATTGGTTAATGGAGTGTTTGTTTTGGGTTTTCTTTGTTTTAATTCATTTTAATAATAACTGTACAATGTTTTGTTTTTGAAAAATGTATGTGTTAATGTGTGTCTAAGTATATGAATAAATTTATGTATAAGTGTTTTCATTAATGTATGTATAAATGTGTGTATGTACATATGTATGTTTGTGTTTTTATTTTATTTTATTTTTTCTTATGTATTAATTTTGCGAGGGCGAATATCGCCATAGCGCCAAGTTGCCGTTAGGCACTCTTGTTTATTTTATGTTTATTTGATTTTGTTTGTGATGTTGTTGTTTGCTGCTGCTGCACTGCTGTTACCGGCTTCTTTTTGTATGGCTCTTAATCGTCTTTGCTGCTGCTGCTGCTCCAAGGAGTCAATTTGAAGCCATATGTCGGAGGCTTCTGTCCACGGTGGAGGTGGATCGTTGTTGACTCTGGCTAGAAGGGCAGCTCGGTGTCGCCTGAGTTTGGCGCTGATTCCTCCGCGCCTTTTCGGGGTTCGCACTGATGGGATTTGGGTGAGGGCTTCTTCCGCCTTGGCTTTATTCCTCTCAGCAGCTCGGTGGGCAGGATTTCTTGCCCGGTACTCTTCTATGGTGAGGGGCTTAGGTCCTGCCTGGGGGCATTCAGCGATCGCCTGCTGCACCGCGGTTCGGTGCTCGCTCATATCCTGTGCCGGTGATTTTGGCAGGATATATATTTTTTTTTTGTGTGCCAAAGGACGGCAGGAATTCTTTTTTTAAAAAGATTGACTTATGCCAGTTTAAGGCAGGATCGCCATGTAGAAGGCGGTTTGAGGTTTGAACCTTGATTGTTTATTTCAGGCCCGGGGCCCTATTTTTTTTTTTTTATTTTTTTTTATAATATTTAATTATTTTTTTTTTAATTATTTTTTTAATTTTTTTTTATAAAGAAGTTTGGCTTTAAAGTAGAGCTTTTGGCTTGAAGCTTTTTGGCTTGAGCTTTTTCAGGGAAGCTGTTTTGGTTTTTTACAAAGCTTTGAATTATGCCGTAGGGGCGCCAAAAATTTTTGCTACAATTACTGCCCTCCAAGACGAATCCCGAAGGGGTTTGAAAAAACTCGTGTTTGTTGGTTTTTAATAAGCACGTAAAAAACATCGACCTCGAGCCAGCTAAAAAATCCCATATAGATTTTATGCAAAAATTTAATTTAGCAAAAGTAGCATGTTTCAGCGAGCGGGCAAATGAACAAATGGTCACACTTTCTATGGTATCCCTGCAGTTCAACGTCTCAGTACTGAATTTGTCAGTGCTGAATCAGAACTGAGAAGTAGGAATTGCTCCAATTCATGACTGATTTCAGCACTGTTTTCAGTACTACCCATGACTTTTCAGTGCTGAAATCATGCCTGAAATCAAGCCTGAAAGTTGAGAAGGTAATGACGTAGTAGTCTGTGTTAAATTCATGCCTGAAATGCATGTAAAGGCTGCCATGATTTCAGTACCTTCCCCTCAAAATCAGTGCTGAGCCGCCCTAAAGGGATTTCAAGGAAGCACCGTTATAATCAAAGCAAAACAAGTATGCCACTGCTTGACCAATTAGCAGTTAATCTAAGCAGCTACGGATTAAAAATCGTATTATTTTTTTTATTTTTGGCCTATGGCAGCAACCACTGTGCAGTCAGGACACTCTCTTTTATAGATATAGAGATAGTCTATATTTAATCATACCTAAATCATAACATTATATTTGGCCAAGTTAAAAGTATGGCTACATTCCTTTCGGAGATTATCCAGCTCTGCAGACCACCAAGGTGGCTTCAAGGTGGATTTTATTTTTCTAGGGGAGCAGGCCCTGTTTAACGAGCGTTGGTGAGCGTTTCAACAAGCCCATCTGTTTGATTTTCCATTCTTGATGTATGTGGAAGTTTATTGTGTACTTCCCAATTGGTTTTTTTGGGTTCGGTATATTTTTGGGTGACAGCCACTTGAGTGTGAGTAAGACCTCTATGTAGCGATGGTCAGAGAAGGAGTGCCATGGCAGCAGCTTCCATGACATTAGTTGGTCACAGAGAACTTCTGGGATCAAAATGATGTCCAAGTCCTCTTTTCTATTTGTTGGGTCGTTCGCTTTATGGGCAACGTGCAAGTCCATCTGCAATAGGTAATTATACAGTAACTTGATATCTGTACTGCCCCGCAGTGTGTGGTTTCGGACAATTTTTGGTGAGGGCATTCTCTGTCGTGGGCCAGATAGAAGCAATGTGGGTTCTGCATATATTTTCTTATTTGATTTTTCTGCTTTGAAAGTCTCGTGATCCATTTTCGTGTGGAAAAATATGACAACCCCTTGACGGCCGAAACAAAGCATCTCGAGTGAGGTTAGGTTTTGCAAGGGTGATAGATTAATATATATTGCGCCGAAAATGAGCCTGTTACATACTTTTGCACGAACTTCCTTACTCTTCGAGTAACGGGTATAGAAATATGTAGAATAACTGTCAAATTTTAAAAAAATTAAGACAATAAATAAATAATTTCCATGTTCTCAAGCAGTACTCCATCCTGAAATCAACTACATATGAGTATGTCAATCATGATCTCTTTCTTCACAAATTGTATCTACTTGGATTTCCTCCAAGTCTTCTTAACTGGATAGAGGCTTATTTGATAGACCGATCCCAACGTGTCCGTTTCAATTCGACGCTTTCTGAGTCCATCAATGTACTCTCTGGAGTTCCTCAGGGAAGTCATCTTGGACCTTTACTGTTTAATCTTTTCATTAACGACATCCCTCATGTCTTGCTTCACTCACATTCCTTGATGTATGCCGATGACCTAAAACTCTGCTTGTCTTATAACGAACCGATGTCTCCTCTCCTTCTTCAGTTGGACTTAAACTCTCTGCATACATGGTGTTCGGTTAATTGCCTCCCACTAAACGCTGAAAAGTGTAAATGTATGACTTTTCATCGCACACTGCCGTATTTTTTCGACTATACGATTGATGACAAACCCCTCGAACGCATTTACGTGGTTGACGATTTGGGCATACGCTTTGTCCCTAAACTAAGCATCAATAATCATATTTCTGTCATATCTAACAAAGCTATGGGAGTTCTTAGGTGTATCAAAAGATGGGCCAAGGAATTTAACGATCCGTATCTGACTAAACCAATACTTGAATATGGGTCGTGTGTTTGGTCACCGCATTACCAAAAATATCAAGACCAGCTCGAATCAGTTCAAAAACAGTTTTTAATTTTTGCCCTCCGTGGCCTCAACTGGGATCCCACCAACCATCTTCCAGCATACGAGCATAGATTACTCTTAATTGATCTTCCATCTCTTAAGAACCGTCGGACGTGCCATTGTGTGCTTTTTATTCACAAACTTTTATCAGGTGATATTGACTCTTGTGTTCTGTTATGCCAAATAAATCTTGCGGTTCTTTCGCGCCTAACTAGAAATTTCTCTCCGATCTACCTACAGCCTTGACTAACAAACTTTGCTCACTATGAACCTTTCCGAAATTTGTGTATTAATTATAATTTGTATTACCATCTTTTCTCTGTTCACTCTTCTGTGTTGGATGTAAGAAACAATATACTGTCTTTTTGAATAAAATAAATAAATAAATAAATAAAATAGTTATCTCTAGATTATCTTGAGAACTATTGACGGTAATAATTTTTGGAAAAAGATGGATTGGCCCAGTTGACATTCTGTACAAGATCCCATCGTATTAATCAGTTTGTTTGCTTTCAGTGATTTAGTTGAGTACGAGAAGTTGGCATCCAAGTATGAGACGGACGTGATGGAGAAGCCGCCGTTCAACTACTCGCACATCATTGGGATGGCAATGTTGGAAAATGGACGGGTTACGTTGCAGCAGATATGTTCATGGATCGAATCGAAGTTTGCCTTCTTCAGAGTGCGCAAGAAGTGGAATGTAAGTGACTGCGCCTATTTCATGAACACTGTGCTCAATCATCAACAAACTGTTGCTCTCGTCCCTTAGAACTCCATACGGCATAACTTATCGCTGCATCACTGCTTTCGCAACAGAAAGCGCGAGGAAAAGGGGAAAGGCGGCTACTGGGAGTTGGGAGTGGATCCCAAAAAGTGTGACAGGAAGCGCATCCGCAATCGAAAGTCGGCCCATGCCAAACTGAACCAGAGTCAGGCAACTAAGATGCAATGGGCGCAGGCTCCGACGCAGGCCGAACCGCGTTCGAAAAGCTTTGCCAGCGAGTGTGATCAGCCACTGATTACAACGGCGTCACGACCACGGCTTCACCAGGAACAGGATTCCTTCCAAGTGTGCTACAGGAGATGCTCCGAGGAAATGCAGGAGGCAGGGCAGCTTGAGCCATCACCGAAGTCCTTTACCCTAACCGAGGTGGGCTTGGGCCTGGGTCTCTCCTTATCCACTGCCCCCAGTTCTCAGGTGCATGATGCTGCAACCCATGCCTTGTGCTCGGATGTGTTGCCGATGACAACCATATCCAGCGAGAACATTTACCTGCAGCAGCAATATGGCCTTGGCACTATTATCATAAGCACCACTGGGATTATAGACGAATCCTCCGGTCTGAACTGCCTGATCGCCGACAAGTTTGGATGCGCCAGCATGGTTTGTAAAAGATTACCGGCTGAAAGAGGTCCGTCTTCGTTCACATCCGTCTGTCGTTACAGATCAACAAAGAGGACGAAGTACCGCAACCCAATGAGCAGGTCTCCATACCATCTCCAATGGCCAGTGCGCTGGAATCAACTGCAGATGACGTTGACTTCGATGTCCACAAAAATCCGGACGTGACTTTGATAACAACCGCTGTGTCCAGTCCTACGCAAGCCAGCAGCATCACCATTAATTGCGATTACGCAAATTTCCGACCATTCATGGACAGCATCGATGAGCCGTTCCATTACCTTCATGGTGGCGCCGAGATTAGTCGCTCGGATGATCTACTAGATAACCTTCTCGATGTTTGTGTCACACACTATTGAAGGAGTTGGTTATTCCCTCGTTAATGTTCGCAGAGTAATGTAATGAAAATGTAAAGAGAGCAATAAGATTGCAAATGGTCGACTTTGCTCAAATCTACGTAACAGGCCTGTCCCGGTTTTCCACATTAGGTGAAGTCGAATTCTTTATTATGAACGGTAACCGGTGCAAACCCTTAACTTCTACCTACTCCACGTTAAAGGGTTCAACTGACTAAATCCATTTCACACCACAATATTGACGGAAGTGGAAGCCGGAATGGGCCTGTCTATCATTTAAGAGTACATCAAAATAAAAACTGTAAAGTGAAATTAGTGCATTTTGGAAATCAAAAGGGTGATTACTATCAAAGATTTCTAGTCGAGGAGAGTAGCGGAGCACAGTGAACGGAAGCCAATTGTACATGTACTCAGAGCCAGTTACACACTTCCCGCTGCGCCACACCCGGCCATATTTCCAATTTTCCGGCTCCGCCCTACTATCCCGGCGGCCCCCGCTGTCGCCGCTGCTGTCCGCTGTCGTTCCGACTAGCTCTCGTTTAGCTTCGAGACTTTCCGCTCCCACCCGCCGCGCGGTCACGCGGACTTCGGTCGAAGTGTTTGTGGAACTTTTGTAAACGCCCCCGAGTACGTTTACGTTTGGAAGGCAGACGCTTCTAAGCCGCTCGCCGGGTCAGAAAATGGTTGAAGCTGACGTTCGTACTCTGTTGTTTAAAACATTGCGTTTTAATAACCTTTCGGCAATATCAAAAGTTCGCAAATTACGCTAGTTTACAAAAATAAAAATTATTAATGACCCATGTCAACTGAAATATTTTTGATGTGAAACATCTTTAATTTCGGTACGGAAGATTTTAGAACGAGTAAAATTTGATTTCAGCGTCACGTGACGATGACTTCATGCATATTTTCTGTTGTTGTATTAGCGGAGTGTCTTAGAGGGAAATGATTACAAGTGCGTGGAAAGAGGAGGGAAACTGGGCGAAAAGTAGAGGTGACTAGACTGCCTACTTTTTTGTTTCACCGATTCGTGTCAGTGAAAGTTTGCAGCGATCGGACTTCATTAGTGGACGCCGTCGCCCTCATCGAATAATGTAATGGTTTTCTAATTATTTTTTTCTCCTTTGTTTATTTCTTTTTAGTCACCGTCTATCTTTTCTTTTTTTTTTTTTTAGTTTTTGGTTTTGTTTTGCTTCGACTTCGGTCCCAGTTATATTAGTGGACGCGCTCTCCCTGATTGTATTTTTGTCCCTTTATTTTTGTAACCCCTCCCCTTATCGAGCCACCGCCCCTTTTCTCCCTATATTTATCATTAAAAAAACCCCAAAATGAGAAAATAGGAGTGAATGATTGTGACCAAGTTTGCTCGAAAAATCCAACAAAAATATTTAAAATGTTGTACTGAAACAGTGATTAAAAGAGACTAAACACTTTAAAAATTTTAAAAAGAGATTAAATCATAACAGAATTTTTTTTGAAAAATGGCCGATTTGAAAGTGATCTGACCAAGTTGACGCTCGACATGTCCAACAAAAATGTGACTAAAATGTGGCTTGTCCCATTAACAATCATTTCAGAGATAAGTCTAAGACAGTGACTAAAAATTGATTTTGAAACAGTGACTAAATATGCGTGAGCTAAACTGTTTTAGACTTGGGACAAAAAAGTGACAAATTAAAACTCAGTGTCGTGACATTCTTGAAAAACAAAATAAAAATTTGAAAAATTGACCTTTGATATTATCTGAAAAGGTGACTCAAAAACAAGTGACTTTATATTTAAAATGTTGCTATGATAGTCCCCTAAAAGGATGTAAAAAGAATTAATACATAAATAAAGAAAGTAACTCAACAGTGACATTGAACGCCTTGAACAAGGGCCAGTGACTAAACAGTGACAGTGACTAATCGGTGACTGGTGACTAAGATTGACTAAACAGTGACTAAAAGGTGACTAAACTGTGACTTGACAGTGACTAAAAATTGACTAAACAGTGACTAAAAGTTGACTAAACTGTGACTTGAAAGTGACTAATCAGTGACTTGACATTGATTAAAAGGTGACATGACAGTGACTAAAAGGTGACTAAACAGTGACTCAACAGTGACTTGAAAGTGACTAAAAGGTGACTAAACAGTGACTTGAATGTGACTAAAAGGTGACGTGACATTGACTTGACAGTGACGAAACAGTGACTTGAATGTGACTAAAAGGTGACGTGACATTGACTTAACAGTGACTAACCGGTGACTTGACAGTGACTAAATAGTGAACTGACAGTGACTAATCAGTTTCTTGTCAGTGACTTGACATTGACTAAAAGGTGACTAAACAGTGTTTTGACAGTGACAAAAAGTTGACTTCTCAGTGACTTAACAATAACTTGCCAGTGACTAAACATTGACTTAAACAGCCCCTAAACAGCTGTTAAACTAAGCATCATGTTTCACATCAAAGGCACGTGAGTGTTAACGACACTCACACAAATTTTTTTTAAGTATAGTTCGGAATGGTGTTCTCAAAAATCGATTTCAAACATTTTTTCGCAGCTCCGTTTTTCGGATATTAATTTTTGTAATTTTTTTGGTAGGCGCACCTACATTTTAAGCCATATCTCAATTCACAAATGTCGGATAGAGTCAAGTATAGATATAAATTAAAAGGTGATTGAGCTGCCAATAATCGTATAGAGAATTGTCTTAAAATCGGTTAAATAGTTTGAAAAAAATCCATTTTTGCTCAAAAAGGCATTCATTTTAATTTTTAAGCGCCTAGGAAAAATATAAAAAAATACAAAAAAACTAGTTTTATTCGCACTTGTACAAAGAAAAAATGTTATTGGTGAGGAAAATCGTGTAACACGTACTGTAGTTGGATCAATAATTGGATAAATTGAAATTTTTCTTCGTTTTTTGGTCAATTTATGAAGTGACCAAAAAGCCAGAACAAAAATAATGATCAAGAACGGAAATATCAAATTTAGTTTGCACTAAATTGCTTAGACCTCATGTGTTGGTTCATAGATTTTTATCATCGTTATCTGATTTTCTTCGTAGAAGTGAGATTCTTAAGTTGAAAAAATAAAAATATCTGTTTTGGATTTTTTTATACTTTTTCCACGCGATTAAAAATTAAATTTCTCGCTATTTTGATCAAAAAATCGATTTTTTATACCCGTTACTCGTAGAGTAAAAAGAATATACTAAAGTCGTGCAAATGTATGTAACAGGCAGAAGGAATCATTTCCGACCATATAAAGTATATATATTCTTGATCAGCATCAACAGCCGAGTCGATATAGACATGTCCGTCTGTCCGTCCGTCTGTATGAACACCTAGATCTCAGAGATGGTAAGAGATAGAGGTTTAACATGTATGGGACAAAGGCTTCTTTTATCTGCACGCAGATCAAGTTTGTTTCAAATTTTGGCCACGCCCCCTCCCGCCCGGCAATTTGGAAAAAACGTTGTATCTCCTACAGTTTTGAAGATAGACGATTTGTACCTTCTAGAGATAGTTAGTAATTAGCAAATCGATTTGTTGTTAGATTTATAAAGATCGGATGAACGGTTCTCAAGTTATGAGCAAAAAAGTAAACCAAGCCACACCGACTTTAACTTACGCTCTCGTTTTTTTTAGATTTATTGGGTGATTTCCTAGTGCTACAAGATAAACTTATAAATTAATGCACTAGTCACAAATATACAGAATTAACATTGACAAACATAATCCTACTTATCTGATATAATGATCATGATCACTTGAAAAGTGTATTATAATTTTGCCCAGAAGTTTGCAACGCATAGAAGGAATCATCTCCGACCACATAAAGTATATATATTCTTGATCAGCGTGACGAGCTGAGTCGATTAAGCTTTGTCCGTCCGTCTGTCCGTCTGTCTGTTTCTACGCGAACTAGTCCCTCAGTTTTGAAGCTAGCGAGCTGAAATTTTGCACAGAGTCTTCTTTTGTCTGCACGCTGCTAATATGTCGGAACCGACCGGATTGGATGGCTACTTCTTGTAGCTGCCATACAAATGATCGGTCGAAAAATGGATTTTAATGAGAAAAACTGGTTTTTTCTCAATATTACCGCTCTCAATCACGGTCATGGGTAATATTAAATGTTTTTAAGCTGATTGGCGAAGTTTGGTCGAAGTCGCTAACCGTTGAGACAAGCGATTTCAAGTGTATAAAAACTTCGGCACGGACGAAGTTAGCCTTGCCTTTCTCGTTTTTTAAATATTTTTGGTTATTGTATTCAAACTATTCACCCGATGTAAAAACAATATTCTACGCGATTACTAGCTCAATAACCTTTCGATTCATATCTTGCTTTATTCTATCTGACAGTTTTAAAGTGAGATATGGCTTAAAGTGCACCTACCAAAAAATTTTTAAAAATTAATACTTCAAAAACGGATCTATGGAAAAATTATTTAAGTTTATTTTTGAGATCACCATTCCAAACTACAATAAAATTTAATAAAATTTTCAGTAGAAATGGTTCTTTTTGGATATAAACTCGTGTTATATGTCGTTTCCCTTTGTTGATCCCCGAAGATAGAAATTAAGACTTTTACTGATTTGGAACCGTCATAGGATGGGAATGGCAGAAAGAAAAATAAGTTTGTTAAAAAAGGTCAACTTTTAAATTTGGTTGGATACTCTTTTTTTATGTTGGCACATCTTCTCTCTTATATGTACCTATTAAGACATGATTAGCCACTTTGCACTAATTGTTTCTTTTGGACAATTTTTTTCGTAAGTTTGACTAAGATTCGGGTCATAGCTAATGAAAAAACATTTGTACATATACGGTTATGACGCCAAGACTGAAGCACCATCCCCGCCAATTCAAGCAGCAAGATACGGGGACGATCAAGAACAAATATTTCTTGAGGTTATGTGCATTTTGCGTTAATCATTGGGCACATTGCGGTTTTTGTCCGCCGACAATCGTCTACCCGACTCTGCACATTCTAAATCAGCAAATGCGACAGTCCGTCGAAACGTAGCATAATTTTTTAAGTGCGAATGAATAATCTTTACGTTTCTTGATATAAGATAATTAAAAAAAATTGAGGCAAGCTAACTTCGGCTCGACCGAGGTTAATATACCCTTGGAGCACGACATCTGCCCGCCAGTTTGTTATACGGCAACTATACGATATATTCATCCAATTTTGAGACATTTTTGAAAACAAAAAAGTTTTTCTCTCTAAAACTACTTTTTCGACCGATCGTTTCTATGACAGCTGTATGCTATAGTCATCCGATTTGAATAAAACTTGGCAGAATTGTGCGTTAGCATATAACAGTAACAAGTTTGGGAGCGATAGCATTGAAAACAAAATAGTTTTTCCTACTAAGACGACTTTTCAAAACTATCTTTTGTATGGCAGCTATACTTTATAGTTGTCCGATTTTCATAAAACTTGGTGAAATTATGTAAAGGCATAGAAAACTTATAAATACGAGGTTTGGGCACGATTGCGTTGAAGACAAAAAAGTTTTTCTCACTAGAACTACTTTTTCGACCGATCGTTTCTACGGCAGCTATACGATGTAGTCTTCCGATCCGGCCGATTCCACCAAATGTACTGCGCATTTTTACCAAAATACATTGTGCAAAGTTTTGTTAAGATAGCTTTTAAACTGACGGAAGAGATAGCATAGAAACAGACGGACAGACGGACCGACGGACAGACGGACCTACGGACATGGCTAAATCAACTCAGCTCGTCATGCTGATCAAGAATATATATACTTTATGTGGTCGGAGATGCTTCCTTCTATGCGTTACAAACATCCGAACAATTTTAATATACCCTCTCCAAGGGTATAATAAAACACCCAACAAGCTTAAGATAATAATGTTGTATGACAATAACATCATACTTATAGTAAGAGTTATTTAAATATTAACCTTATACAATATTTCAAATATATATAGCACATTCCCCGACCACATTCTTCACTGGCAATTGGCAACTAGAACAGCTTCAAGAGGACTTGCATCTGGTCGGTGTCTTTTCGGAGTGCAGAAAGCATTTTCTAGCATCTTTCGCATCTCAAGGAAATTGTGCATACATCAAATTTAGGCATTCAGGAAAAAATTATCAATTCATTCCGGTCTATCTGAACTGCAACCACTGGGTGGTCTCTTTTGAAGAGCTTTTTGGGCACCTGGTTGAATCCGAACAGGAAAATATTTTACTCGTGGGAGATTTTAATGCCCGTATAGGCGCCGATCAAGTGGATATTGAAAGTTTAAGTTTGTCGATTGGCTTCAGTGCTATTCACAGATGCGCAAAGAACAAACATCTAGACAGTAAAGGGAGTAAAATAATAGAGATACTCTCACCATTCAGATGTGCCCAAGCTCCTTCCAAAACTAACATGGCGTGATAGATTGGCGCTCAATACGTAGAAACCCTAGAGCATGAAGTCACTGTTTTAAATATAAATGTTGAAGTTACTACTGAGAGGCTCATGGGGTGCATTCAAAAAGCAGCTCAATGCAAACAAAAGGTTCGATGGGATATAAGTAACCGTGGTTTGACCCTCAATGTGAAGTGGCGAGGATTGCTTCTCTCCATCAACTCCGTCGGGTTCAAAGACAAGATTCTCCTGAAGCTAGGCGAGATTATTAAACGGCCAACCATCTTTACAAGGATATTTACCGAATCGAATAAGAACTTGCAGGCATAAAAGACAACAAAAAGTTTTGGATTTTGTTGCGTCGTTTAAACGGATCGTCATCTCGTAGCAAAATCAAGTCGGACTCGAGTAGTCTAGCAAACCACTTCCAGAGGCTACTTTTTGTTAATCCTGACTTGGTATTAAGCCAATTTAGCTTTAGTTTACCTTATGTGCTGGATGATGATCTAGATTGTCCCATAACTGGGGAAGAAGTTCAGCTGGCTATATCTAAGGCAAAACTTAACAAAGCACCTGGAGAAGACCGTACTCCAGTCGAATTTCTCAAAGGAGCACCTGATTCCTTTATACAGCTACTCACAAATGAATACAACCTACACCCAAAAAAATTTGTTGCAATATCAATTTGAAACACAAGTATCAATTTGAAACTAATAAATGTTTTTTAAGTTCCAAATTTCGAAGAATGTATGAATTGTATAAGAAAGCAGGCCAAATGTTGCAGCTGTCGATGCTTGACCTGTCAAATTTAGTGTTTTAGTTTATGTGCAAACAATTCAATAATAGGGTAATCGCACTAAGCACATCTAACATCCATCATCTTGAGTTTAAATCAGTGGCGGCAAAATACACAATTTGGTATCGCGTGAGTGTGTGAGCCACGCTTTTGCCCTTGTTTGTTGTTGCAAAAGAGTGCAGTGTAAGCTCGTATACTGTCGGTGTAGCGACGTCGCTGCTACTCTGTGGCTTTCGTATACACAGCAAAAAGAATCGTGCCGAACTCTGGTTAAAATGCTCTGCCAACATTTTTAAGATTTTGTCTTGTAAATGCTACAAAATCTGGCAAATTTCGCCATGGTAAATATTTTTGACTCAGGATGTTGGATGCTAGATGTACTCAGTATGATAAGGCTATAAAAGTAAACGCTGTGGAAGACGACGTGATGATGATATATAAATGGATTTCAAATAGAGCACACTTACAAGGAAAGTTTAAGCAGCTAAGTATTAATGTTGCTGTGCTCGGCATAATTGACCCTGTGAGTCCCCACTCTAAATGGAACCATGGCACGCAAAGATCTAGGCGGAACATTGAAGGGAATTCGGGAAAGAAGGTTAGCACAATTAATATTGCCTACTATAATGTCATTTCGAAAAATTAAGGATGCAATTGTTCTCCTATCCTCAGGGGTAGAAATATGCATGAGGCCACATCTACTCAAATAAGGCGGTAAAGGCACGGAAAAATTTAAGTTATCAAGTGGAAATTTGAGGAATCTTTTTTGCAGACGCTCCAGCCTATTCACATGAACTGCAGCGGAAGGATTCCAGATAAGCGAAGCGTATTCAACTCTAGAACGCACTAAGGCAGAGTACAGACTCAACCGTGTATAAGGATCACGGAACTGATTAGAATTTCGCTTAACAAAGCCGAGCATTGAATAAGCTTTGGGGAGTATATAATTCAAATGCTCAGAAAACTGAAATTTAGAGTCAAATAAAACACCCAAATCTAAGGCTTCGTACTGTAGCCGTAAAGTGTGATGAGCAATGGAAGAGGTAAGAATCGGCAGCTCACGTTTACCATAAGTTACATAGAAGCATTTGGAAAAGTTAAGAGGCAGCAAATTCGTCGCGCACCAGTCGGAAACATGAATCAGATCATATTGAAGGGCTTCAACATCTCTAAGATTTTTTATAGATTTAAAAATTTTTAAGTCATCAGCATACATTATGTAATGATAATGTGAATTAAGTAGGAAACCGATGTCATTAATGAATATAGTAAATAGAAGCGGACCCAGTACACTACCTTGAGGGAGTCCAGATGTTGCTACGTAGGGGTTAGAACGTTTTGCCATTAATGAGCACCTGATACGGTGGTTGGTGGTTGGTGGTGAGCAGCGAGTCTATTTCTATTTCAGAGATGTCTGACAGATCGTTTAGAAGAGGACGACCCAGAACTGTAAGTCGCCTTCTGCTAAGAGCTGGACACTGACAGAAGAGGTATTGTACTCTCATCCACAGAGTTGCAGCTTCTACTGAAGTCATTGTGTCTGATGCCGAGCCCAGCGTCGTGTCGTCCTATTAGGCAGTGTCCAGTAAGGGTCCCTACTAATAAAGAACTCTTTTAACTCTTTTTAGACGTAGTAACGCTCTAAATTTTTTGGTATTAAGGGTAGGCCATGTAAGCCTAGATGTTTCACATATGTGAATTGTTTGCCACCGATCCATGTCTATTCGATGGGTAGTTTACTTTGTTTTTAGCTTAAAGTTCGCAAGAGGCACACCTATGTTGCTCTTATCCGGTCCAAGTCTAGCGAGGTGGTCTTTAACTGTGCGCTCCGCTCTCCGAGAGTTGTGGGATTTTCACTTAAGCCTAGGTCACCCTGCTAATCCAAGGGTATAAGTTTCGAGTTCCGAAACAATGGAAAGCCTATAGTGAGTCCGTTAAACAATATCTTTATTAGTGCGCTTATTCTCTTTTATATACATACACTGTATACAAATGTACTATAAAATCCTAAATATAGATAGCCTAAGATGTATGTTTTAATTGTTTAATAATAATAATCGCATTTTCGAGTACGCGTATCTCAAACTATTTATGCATTCTTAAATTGAAATATTTTAGTTTACAAAATGGCGCTTACTTAAATAAGTGACTACAGCTAAAATCGGGCAGGCCCAAGTCTTATTCTAAAATTCAAGTCACGCAATGTTTGCAATGAAGTCTTATGTATTCTGTGTATATCTACAGCTGCCCATCTGCTAGTGTATATACGTTGAATTGATCGATAATCGGGAAGCGGAAAACATTGCCCACGTTGCGCTGATAGCGAGAGTCCTTTTGAGAGTCGTTGGTTGGGAACGCGCATTTCGAGAAATCTCCTTCTGGATAAACTAACAGCTACCGTACAATTATTGTGAATGCCACCGTTCTTATACATATAAAAATACGCGCTCCTCCTCTGTCTTAAAAATGCGTTCGAGAAATCTTGTGGAACTATTCAAACTCCCTAATATTATATATATCACACGTTTAAAAATACTATGCTTGTGGTTGATACATTCGAAGGGGCAGAGACTCACGACTAATACAAAACGATTCGTTACTTGCGCCCAAATGCGAAAGGCTGCTGGCACAGTTCCAGTGATAGACCCATCTACGCGCTCCTTTTAAGATTTACCTAGCCTGGTTGGGATATTAAATGTGATTTCTGTTGGCAGTCTCAACTTTAGCTGCATTTACATACACAAAATGCTATTACTACGCACAAGGACCAGAATCAGTCCCGTGTGGCAATGAAAACTAGCTGAAATCGTTAAGCATAATGTAAGGTGTCACTGTCAGCAATTGGACGTATCCTCGCCGTCGAGTGTACAGGCCACATTTTCCAGTTTGCGCGAAAGCTGCATTTTTCTGCAATTAATGTCGGACTCAAGTGCGTCCATAACCTGTGGGGATGGCAAAAGATAGAATGTTACCATCGCGGCGTTGGACTTGATAGACAGAGGCAGCTCACCTGTTCTCTGTATTTCGTTATGTAAATGTACAGTTCCTTCAGAGCAGCAATCGTATCAAACTCGTCGCTTTGCTGCACTGACAGCTGCTGCATGGCAGTACTCATCTCCTGGTCACTTATCTGCGGCAGTCGTGCCACGTCGCGGTAAAACTCCTTAACCATGGCTCTATAGTTGGGAATGTCCTGTGGAACGAGATGGGAATTATTTTGATAGTAGATTCGCGGCTGCTTGGCACACTTACTTTCGCAAAGAGCAACTTATTGGACGGAGAGTCCTTGCCTAGCCTGTGCTCCGCTGTCGAGCAGGCGTCCATAAATGTTTGGGCTATTACACTCAAGCAGGAGTCCACACAGTAAGTCTTGTTCACGTCAAATATGAAGTCCGGATTCTTTATGAAATTGACCCAGAAGCGTAGGGGCAAACTATTTGATTTCCATGCGTGCAGGATGTCGGTGTCGGCGATATTATGCCGCCGGGCCGCCTCATCGAGCAGATCAAACAGCCATTTCACAGCCGGCGGCAGTTCCTCGTTGACGGTGAGAATGATGGCGAAGAAGTCGTCTACAAACTTTTGAATGGTGCCCTTAGTGGCCAGGAGACGAGTTAGGTAAACCTCTGGTATGGTTTTGTTCACCCTCTCATTGCCACTCGCAGCGCAGTGAGCTGTTTGCGCGGCACTGGCTCCCGATATGGCCGAGTTTTTAATGTTCATGTAGTGATCGGGTATAATGGGTTTCACCAGATGATAGATCCGGGGCTGCTGCAGCCCGGACTCGATGTCGTTGTTCATTATAATGTGGCTCTGTGAGTTGTTGATGTAGTAAACTGCAATGGAAATGGTTATTTAATAGAAGGACATGGGATGACGGGCAGTGGGTCACTTACAATTGTGGTATGGAGCTTGGTGCTTGCTATAGGGGATATTATAGCTATCGTTTTGCCTGGCAATGAGAGACATCACCGCCGACTCCTTGACTCCATAGTGGGCCAGGGTGTTTAGCCGCTTCCAGCCGTTAATGGTCTTAGTAGTGAGATCCTCATCCTGCAGTGTTAGGTGGCCGCCACGACCATGACGCCACTCCAAGTCTACCTCGTGCACCGACGGCCGCATCGAAAAGGGCGTGTTTTTGAAAATGGCGTCCAGTATTTTCAGTTTTACCTGTGAGATGGTGTCCCAGTCGTTGACGCGACATTGCACCTTTTCATCAAGGTCGTCCTGCAGAATATGCAGTATGACAACGGAATGTGTGACCTGCTCGTGCAGCAGGCGCTCTTCAGAGAGTGAGTATCGAGCGTCGTTGGTGATCGCATCCACCAGACCCTTCTCCACCTGATGCTTGATGGCCTTGAACAGAAGAAAGAGGCTGGACCCGGCGTACTCCCTCAGATAATCGTACATGCAAATCGCCAGATAGTTGGTCAGCATCTTTTCCACCACGCTCTCAGTTCGGCGCAGCATCAACTGCGGGTGCTTGCTGGCCAGGGACTTGTCGATGAGGCGTAGCAAAAGCGATTTCAGAATTTCCGTGGCGTACTCCATTTTGTTCATGAGCACGATCATGAGCAGTGAAGCGACATTGACGCGATCGCGTATGGAAAAGGACGATCTCTGAGCCTCCAGGGTCTCAATGAAGATCAGCAGAAAGTATTTGTTCCCGATGAGTTGCTCAAACTGCATCATGGCGGCGTCGTAATTCGTGTGCGGACTATTGCCCCGCAATTTCGGCGAGTTCAGTATCGGGTGGTCCGACACGCCTGGGAAGAACACCTTCATAATGTAGTTCACATGGTCCAGGGAGGGAATTCCCGAGCTCTCCAAGTCGGCGGTCAGGTCGGTCATCAGCTCAGTCTGGAGCTCTGCAAATGCCTGCTTGCACTCGGAGCGCACATTGCTCTCCAGCGTGATCATTTGTATCTGGATGCGCTTGTACTCACGCTCGGCTTGCGTTGACTTCCGCCGGAAAATGATGAGCACAACAACCAGCAATATAACGACCGCGGCCACCGTCAGTATAATGCCAAGCAACGCATGCGAGAAGGCATAGGGCTTGTTTAGATCGTACTTCAAGTACCCAATGACAAAGCGCAGATTGCGACCCACTTTGACGACGACCAAGGGCAAGTCGGGGGACTGATCCACGCCGTTTTCGTCCGTTGATGGTGGCTGCTGCTCCGGTGGGATGCACAGGAGTTGCGTGAGGGCCAGTCCTGTGATATTGCATTGCGCGGTGCCGATGGTCACATTGACATCATACTCATCCGCGGCCAAGTTCAAGAGCTCACCTTCGATGACCAAGGTATCACCCTTGTACAGTTTGACTCCGTCGTTTGGAAACGGCAGATACTTTGGATCCGCCAAGTAGACTATTGTGCTGCGAATGTCATGGAAATGCTTGTTCAAGTCGCGCACCAGCTGAACGTTGTCCATCACGAAACTCAGCTGCAGATTCAGCTGCGTCTCGTGAACCTTCACAAAGGCAGCGACATCCAGGTTGTTGCCTGCGAAGTAGGTGGAGGCAGTGCCGCCAGTTGTGTACATGTGGAAAGTGTCACTGAACTGGGCGCCCCGTTTTCGCTTTCGTCTACTCAGTTCACCTGATGTCGCCGACCCCTTCTCAGTCCCAGACTGCGACCCTGAATCCGGATCCGAAGCTCTCATGGCATTCTTCAGGGACTGGAACTTCAAGTTTACTGGTGGAGACGGACACTCCATCTGACTGGAGTTAATAACTATGCACGCAGTTCTGTTCACCCGCTCACTGTCAAAGAAGACCTCCAGCTCGGGCTTTTGTATGGAGTCCAGGTACATGCCATGAACAGTCAGGATCCGACCTCCACTGACAAAGCTACGCAGCGGTTTGATTTGCATAATTCGCGGATCCTGAGTGTAGTTGAAAATGGAGCAGGGCTGGGGCAGCGGCATGTGATATTGATACTGATATGGATGGGTGCCGTAATGTGACCGTGACGTGCTTATTAACTGATGCTGCGCCGCGGATGGGTTTTTGCAGGTGAATGTTCGGTTTGCGCCATCGACCACTAAGCGGAGCGAGCGAATGGGCTCTGGCTGGGTGGCCTCCGAGGTGGTGCATGTGACGCGCGAGGACGATGCCTGTGTTACGTTAATGTGGCACTCATACTCATCGAGAAAAGCACGAATGCTCGACCCAATATTCAAGTACTTGCCCATCAGGGAGAGCTGCGTGCCGCCTGACTTGGGCCCAACTGTGGGATACAGCCCCGACAGTTGCACATCTTTGAAGTGGAACTGTACACTGGACTCGGTGTAGCCGGCATCGTTGGCCACCTTGATGGGTGCGGACATCTCGTGCAGTGCTGCACCGGTACGGCACTCTATCTTGACCGATATCTGGTAATTAACCAGCTCACAGGGCACTGTTCCTATTGATATCTTCCCACGTACGTCCTCCTCGCGGATTCCCAGGTTGCTGCCCTCAATCGTCACCAGAGTACCGCCCTCGACGGGCCCGGAAAGCGGTTTAATGATATCAATCCGGGGACGCGGGCACTCACCTTGGTTGGCTAGAGCCAGACTACTAGCCCCATGGTCGCTGGCTGCGCATGTCTCGTTGTACACACACGAGTTGCCGCACCAGGCACATTGGTACTTGGGATCGCGTGTCACGCAGAGACTGCAGTCGGCATGCTCCCTGTGCGAGCCAAGCACGTCGCACTTGTATAGTATGACCGTGGCGGTGTCGACATAGTGCTGACGGTTCCAGGTGATGTCCACCTTTGCCTCGTACTCGTGCGTGTTCGTCTCGTAGAAGTACGGCGTCTTCTCGCAAACGACGACCTTATTGGACTCGATGTGTGCTGGCAAAAGCATTTGGGCGGCTTCTATGTGAATTGTGCACAGGAAGCCGGCGTGCGCGCTCTTCGGCTTCGGCAGATTCTCAATCTCCAGGCGTATTTCTTTGGGCACCCGCACCGGCAGCAGGATCGGATCGCGCTGTCGCTTTAAGTGCGGGCACTGGCCAGCAGTGCTAATGGCGTTCTCCATATTGCGGCACTGCTCCAACTTGTGCACACACTTGTTGTCGAAAATGCACCAGTTGCAGCCCCAGGAACTGCGCACACACGCCTGGCAGTTGACGTGGTGCGAGCAGTCGAAGAACGCAAACGAGCGCGAAACGAAGTCCTTATTCGTCTCTGAGCTACGCACTGCGAGGGGCACTAGGACATGGTCGGTGTTGCTCGGTATTGTCGGACGTTGGTCCAAGGGCGGCGTAGCGCAGGACAGGCCGTGATCCAGAATTTCGGCATCGATGGGTGTGGAGTTGCCGAAGACACAGCGATACTTGGCATTGAACGGCTCCGGCAGCGTGCGTATGATGAGCTTCAACTGCGTCAACTCGCTTATGGGGATTTTGTCGGGTACGATGGACTCGAAGTCTATGCACTGCTGTCCGCTGCCCAATGAGAGCCAACGCGACGCTGAAGTATCCCGCTGGCAAGTGGACCGCACCGTACAACGCTTCTCGAGAGAACACCAGCCACAGAAGGGGTCGCGCGACTCCAAGCACGCCGAGCAATTGGTGTACACGGAGCAGTGCTCGATGCGCAGTTTGGTGATTTTCCGCAACGAGAGCACATACAGGAAGTCCTTCTTCGGGGACATCATTGTGTTGGGCAAAATACGGCTGCCGGCATCCACTACGATCTCTTCGTATTCGCCAGGGTTCTGGCCGGAGAGAAGAACCTTTTTGATGGTGCCCTCCTCAGTGCCCAGGAATGCCAGCGAATGCTGGTGATCCGTCGTCGTTGTTGCCGTCACCGACGTGACCGATGTCTCGAAGTGGAACAGGGCGTGCGAAGTGATTGGAGCCACGCCGCTGATTTTCAGCCCCACGTTGCAGAAGTTGTAGATGTTACCATGGGATCCATGAGTCGGGCACCGGCCGTCGTTTATGGTGCCGGATATATAGCCGAGATTGCGATCCTTAATCGTGCCGTTGAAGCACATGTGAATATTCTCAATAAATATGTCCTCAATTTCTTTCAAACTATAAATGCACATGGCGGACCTGTTCTCGGGCTGGTCGCTTATCTCCTTGGAGGGTGAAAAGATAGTGACCAGCACATGATCATCTCGCTTAATACCCATTTGCTGGGCCAGCTTCTGGCTGGCATGGGTAATCTTGGCGTCGCGCAATATGTTATAGTCCACATGGTCGTCGGTGGCCGTGCACTGAATGGTAATCTCTGTGTAGCTGTCATAGTTGGGATCTGTGATGCATATACGGGCCAGACGGGTAATATAGCCAGCCTCTTCGGCCAAGTGCGACTTCTTCTGCACCAAAACGAAGTAGGAATACTCCGACGAGTTGAATCCATACACGTAGTCGACCAGAAAGTGATCTCGATACTTGACATCAATGTTGATAATCGACTGCTGAATGGAAAACTCTGCGTAATTCAAATCGTCGAGGCGTCGGGATGAAATCGCCGGCACATCATGCCGATAGTCGCCAACATTTGTGAAAGTGGTGCCCACATAGAGTATATCCTCTTCCTTCCACGAATACCGTGCGGGTCCAACGAACGCGTATGTCGAGGCATACTCATCGTTGGCAGCTAACGGAACGGCAATGAACTGCGGTGTGTTTGGAAATCTCGGCAGGCTGTAAATCTCGCAGGCACCTGCAACACAAACATAAATATCGATTGAATCAATACGCTTTTTTCAAAGATATGTAGTTAAAAAACATTATTCTACACTGTAAAAGTGAATTATAATCTTGCCCAGAAATTTGTACAGCATAGAAGGATTTATCTTCGACCATATAGAGTATACATATTCTTGATCAGCATGGCGACCTGATACCTGCCTTATGTCTACTCCCTTGAAAACTGGGTCTTGGGAGAAAATTCATTCTAATTACTAGGCGTTAAAGCGGGCTTTGTCAAGGGTTAAAACTTCGGAAAAGACGAAGTTAGCGTAGCTTTATCGTTTTATCTCTATAAATATAAAAGAGAGTGTCCTGATTCACTGACTGATTGGCAATCATCGCACAGCCTAAACGGTAAGAGATAGAGGGCTGTAATTTGGACAGGAGTTTCTGTTACTGGTGCGTACCAAGACGGGATTTTGGAAAATTTCAAACCCGGAAAAGCGTGGGAAAAGTTTGTATGGGAAAAATGTTATTTTTCATCCGATTGACTTGAAAGTCAAGGTTTGTAAGCATAGTACGCGAAATAATTTGACAAGTGTTTTTCCGATTTTGAAAAATCCGCCCACGAGGAAAATGGCCGGAAAATTCTGCAAGCAAAAAATTATTTTTCATCCGATTGGCTTGAAATTCGGTTTGAAAGGAAAGTAGGTGAATTAGAATGAAATGTGATTTTTCGAAGTTGGAAAATTTGCACTTACGGTCGGAAAATTCCAGGAAAATTCTGCATGGAAAAAACTATTTTTTAACCTATTGGCTTGAAACGCGGTTTGTGAGGATAGAATACGAAATAATTTGAAATGTGATTTTTCAATGTCAGAAAATCCGCCCGTGAGGAAAATGGCCGGAAAATTCTGCATGCAAAAAACTATTTTTCATCCGATTGGCTTGAAACTCGGTTTGTAATGTCAAAATGAGTGCGGTATTTCCGCCGGGATGCCCACTGGGAAGTGGTTGGGAAGTGAATGGGATGTGGTTGGTATGAGTGGGATGTGGGTGGTAAGTTGTTTTGGAAGTGGGTGGTAAGTGGATGTAAAGTGGGTGGAATGTGACGGGAAGTGGGTGGAATGTGACAGGAATGTGGCGGGAAGTGGGTGGGATGCAGGTGGAAAGTGGGTGGGATGTGGGCGAGAAGTGGACGGGAAGTGTGTGGGATGTGGACTTGAAGTGGGTGGGATGTGGTCGGGAAATGGGCGGAAAGTTTGTGGGATGTGGGTGGGAAGTGGGTGTGCGTTGGTTCTATACTGTTGAAGGCGCAGCGAAGCGCTACGTGTTATTTGCTAGTCTACATATATATATACTAGCAAATAGCCAGTCACGCTTCGCTGCGCCTTCAACAGTATTTAACCAACGCACACCCACTTACCACCCACTTCAGGCCCACATTCCACCCACTTTCCGCCCACTTCGCACACACTTTCCGCCCACTTCCCACCCACATTCCACCCACATCCCATCCACATCCCATTTCCATCCCACCCACTTGCCACCAACATACCGCACACTTCCCGCCCTTTTCCCGCCCAAATCCCGATCACTTACCATTTACATCCCACCCACATCCCTCCCACTTTCCGCCCACTTCCCACCCACTTTCCGCCCACTTCCCACCCACATTCCAGCCACTTCCCATTTCCATCCCTCCCACTTCCCACCCACATCCCATCCACTTTCCGCACACTTCGCACCTTCATCCCACCCACATTCCACCCACTTGCCACCAACATACCGCCAACTTCCCGACCTCTACCCGCCCAAATCACGATCACTTACCATTTACATCCCACCCACATCCCTTCCACTTACCGCCACATTCCACCCACATCCCATCCACCTCCCATTTCAATCCCACCCACTTCCCACCCACATCCCACCCACTATCCGCCCACATTCCACCAACCCACTTCCCACCTACATCCCACCCTACATCCCACCACTTACCCACATCCTACTTCCCGCCCACTTCCCACCTACATCCCACCCACATTCCACCCACATACCACACACCTCCTGCCATCTTCCCGTCATCTTCCCGTCCACTTCCCGCCCACTTCCCATTAACATCCCACCCACATCCCTCCCACTTCCTGCTACATTTCACCCACTTTACATCCTTCCAAACAACTTTCCACCCACATCCCATTCACTTCACAGTGAGCATCCCGACGATATTTCCAACATCGGAAAATTAAAAACAAAATAAATTCTCATTTTGACCTTACATTCCGAGTTTCAAGCTAATCGTATGAAAAATAGTTTTTGCATGCAGAATTTTCCGGCCATTTTCCTTTTGGGCGGCTTTTCCGACATTGAAAAATCACATAACAAATTATTTCGTATTTAGTCCTTACAAACCGAGTTTCAAGCCAATCGGATGGAAAATAGTGGTTTTTATGCAGAATTTTCCGGGAATTTTTCGACCGTCAGGTCAAATTTTCCAACTTCGGAATATAACATTTTAAACTATTTCGTATTCTATACTTACAAACCGAGTTTCAAGCCAATCGTATGATAAAAACTTTTTTGGATTCAGAATTTTCCGGCCAATTTCCTCTTGTGCGGATTTTCCAAAATCTCTGCTTACAACTTATGTTTTGTTATGTGTAATTTTGAAAATAAGTTTGGCGCCAATCGCTGGCAACTAAAGTTTCGCCCATACAACCTTGACCACCCACTTTCCACCCAGCGGGGTGAATTTTCCAGAAGATTGGTATGTAGTTGTTGTCGAATTTTCATATAGATCTTTGAAAATGAGTTTGAACTTGATCGGATTAAAAACAAAAAAGTATCATACAACCGTTTTCCGCGAATTTTCCACATTTGCCGACAGAATTTTCCAAAATCCGTTCTTAGTACTCACTTTCAGCATAAGATAAAACTACTGTGAAAATCTCATCTTCCTATCTTTTATGGCTTAGGCTGTACGACGGTCACCAGTCAGTCAGTCAGTCAGTCAGTCAGGTTGAACTTTTTTATATATATAGACTAGCAAATAACCCGTCGCGCTTCGCTGCGCCTTCAATAGTACAACAACGCACACTCACTTACAACCCATTTCCCACCCACGTCCCACCCACTTCCCGCCCACATACCACCCACATCCCACCCACATACCACCCACTTCCCGCCCTTTCCCGCCCACATCCCAC
Source organism: Lordiphosa clarofinis (assembly GCA_018904275.1). Lineage (NCBI taxonomy): Eukaryota > Metazoa > Arthropoda > Insecta > Diptera > Drosophilidae > Lordiphosa > Lordiphosa clarofinis. The sequence continues at coordinate 405,374 of JAEIGQ010000207.1, forward strand.
CCACATCCCACCCACATCTCACCCACATACCACGTACCACCCATTTCCCACCCACGTCCCACCCACGTCCCACCCACTTCCCGCCCACATACCACCCACATCCCACCCACATACCACCCACTTCCCGCCCTTTCCCACCCACATCTCACCCACATACCACGTACTCCCACCCTCATTCCCCCACTTCCCGCCAATTTCCCGCCCATATCGCACCCACATCCCACCCACTTCCCGCCCACATACCACCCGCTTCCCGCCCACATCGCTCCCAATTCCCGCTACATTCCACACACTTTACATCCACATACCACCCACTTTCCACCCACATCCCAGTGTGCTTCCCGGCGGTATTTCCAACATCGGAATATAACAACAAAAATTAATTCCGATTTTGACCTTTCAAACCGAGTTTCAAGACAATCGGATCAAAAATAGTTTTTTGCATGCAGAATTTTCCGACCATTTTTCTCGTGGGCGGATTTTCCGACATTGAAAAATCACATTTCAAATTATTTCGTATTTTGTCCTTACAAACAGAGTTTCAAGACAATCGGATGAAAAATAGTTTTTTTCATGCAAAATTTTCCAGGAATTTTCCGACCGTTGGGTCAAATTTTCCAACTTCGGAAAATCACATTTCAATTCATTTCACCTACTTTCCTTTCAAACCGAATTTCAAGCCAATCGGATGAAAAATATTTTTTTTTGTGCAGAATTTTCCCGCCATTTTCCTCGTGGGCGGATTTTCCAAAATCGGGAAAACACGTGTCGAATTATTTCGCGTACTAAGCTTACAAATCAAGTTTCAAGTCAATCGGATGAAAAATAACATTTTTCCCATACAAACTTTTCCGACGCTTTTCCGACTTTTCCGGGTGGAATTTTCCAAAACCCCGTCTTAGTACGCACTTTCACCACCAACAGAAACTTCTGTGAAAATTACAGCCCTCTATCTCTTACCGTTTGGGCTGTGCGATGATTGCCAATCAGTGAATCAGTGAATCAGGACACTTTCTTTTATATATATAGAGACTAGCAAATAACCCGTCGCGCTTCGCTGCGCCTTCAATAGTACAACAACGCAAACTCACTTACAACCCATTTCCCACCCACATCCCACCAACTTCCCGCCCACATACCACCCACATCCCAACCACTACCCGTCCACATACCACCCACTTACCGCCCTATCCCGCCCACATCCCACCCACATACCACGCACTACCACCCTCTTTTCGCCGTCCACTTTCCGCCCACATCCCACCCACTTCCCGCCAATTTCCCGCCCACTTACCGCCCTCAAACCGCCCACATCCCACCCACATCTCACCCACTTCCCGCCAATTTCCCGCTCACATTCCACTCACATCCCCCCACTTCCCGCCAATTTCCCGTCCACATACCACATACATCCCACCCAATTCCCGGCCACATACGGCGGTATTTCCAACATCGGAACATCAAAACAAAAATTTATTCCGATTTTGACCTTTCAAACCGAGTTTCAAGACAATCGGATGAAAAATAGTTTTTTGCATGCAGAATTTTCCGACCATTTTCCTTGTGGGCGGAGTTTCCGATATTAAAAAATCACATTTCAAATTATTTCGTATTTTGTCCTTACAAACCGAGTTTCAAGCCAATCGGATGAAAAATAGTTTTTCATGCAACATTTTCCGGGAATTTTCCGACCGTTGGGTCAAATTTTCCTACTTCGGAATATCACATTTAAAACTATTTCGTATTCTGTCCTTTCAAACCGAATTTCAAGCCAATCGGATGAAAAATAGTTTTTTGCATGCAGAATTTTCCGACCATTTTCCTCGTGGGCGAATTTTCCGACATTGAAAAATCACATTTCAAATTATTTCGTATTTTGTCCTTACAAACCGAGTTTCAAGCCAATCGGATGAAAAATAGTTTTTTTCATGCAGAATTTTCCGGGAATTTTCCTCGTGGGCGGATTTTTCAAAATCGGGAAAACACGTGTCGAATTATTTCGCATACTAAGCTTACAAATCAAGTTTCAAGTCAATCGGATGAAAAATGGCATTTTTCCCATACAAACTTTTCCGACGCTTTTCCGACTTTTCCGGGTGGAATTTTCCAAAAACCCGTCTTAGTACGCACTTTCACCACCAACTCTTTCCGCCGTCCACTTCCCGCCCACTTCCCGCCAATTTCCAGCCCACTTACCGCCCACAACCCGCCCACATCCCACCCACTTCCCGCCAATTTCCCGCCCACTTACCGCCCACATCCCGCTCACATTCCACTCACATCCCACCCTCATCCCCCCCACTTCCCGCCAATTTCCCGCCCACATCCCACACACATCCCACCCACTTCCCGCCCACATACCACCCGCTTCCCGCCCATTTCCCGCACACATCCCACCCACATCCCTCCCATATCCCACCCACATCGCTCCCAATTCCCGCTACATTCCACACACTTTACATCCACTTACCACTCACTTTCCATCCACATCCCAGTGGGCTTCCCGGCGGTATTTCCAACATCGGAAAATAAAAACAAAAATGAATTCCGATTTTGACCTTTCAAACCGAGTTTCAAGACAATCGGATGAAAAATAGTTTTTTGCATGCAGAATTTTCCGGCCATTTTCCTCTAGGGCGGATTTTCCGACATTAAAAAATCACATTTCAAATTATTTCGTATTTTGTCCTTACAAACCGAGTTTCAAGCCAATGGGATAAAAAATAGTTGTTTTCATGCAAAATTTTCCGGGAATTTTCCGACCGTTGGGTCAAATTTTCCTACTTCGAAATATTACATTTCAAACTATTTCGTATTCTGTCCTTTCAAACCGAATTTCAAGCCAATCGGATGAAAAATAGTTTTCTTCATGCTGAATTTTCCGGGAATTTTCCGACCGTTGGGTCAAATTTTCCAACTTCGGAAAATTACATTTCAATTCATTTCACCTACTTTCCTTTTAAACCGAATTTCAAGCCAATCGGATGAAAAATAGTGTTTTGCATGCAGAATTTTCCGGCCATTTTCCTCGTGGGCGAATTTTCCGACATTGAAAAATCACATTTCAAATTATTTCGTATTTTGTCCTTACAAACCGAGTTTGAAGCCAATGGGATAAAAAATAGTTGTTTTCATGCAAAATTTTCCGGGAATTTTCCGACCGTTGGGTCAAATTTTCCTACTTCGAAATATTACATTTCAAACTATTTCGTATTCTGTCCTTTCAAACCGAATTTCAAGTCAATCGGACGAAAAATAGTTTTTTCATGCAGAATTTTCCGACCATTTTCCTCGTGGGCGGAATTTTCCGACATTGAAAAATCACATTTCAAATTATTTCGTATTTTGTCCTTACAAACGGAGTTTCAAGCCAATCGGATGAAAAATAGTTTTTTTCATGCAGAATTTTCCGGGAATTTTCCGGCCGTCAGGGCAAATTTTCCGACTTCGGAAAATCACATTTCAATTTATTTCACCTACTTTCCTTTCAAACCAAATTTCAAGCCAATTGGATGAAAAATAGTTTTTTGCATGCTGAATTTTCCGGCCATTTTCCTCGTGGACGGATTTTCCAAAATCGGGAAAACACGTGTCAAATTATTTCCCGTACTAAGCTTACAAACCAAGTTTCAAGTCAATCGGATGAAAAATAACATTTTTCCCAAACAAACTTTTCCGACGCTTTTCCGACTTTTCCGGGTGGAATTTTCCAAAACCCCGTCTTAGTACGCACTTTCACCACCAACAGAAACTTCTGTGAAAATTACAGCCCTCTATCTCTTACCGTTTGGGCTGTGCGATGATTGCCAATCAGTGAATCAGTGAATCAGTGAATCAGTCAGTGAATCAGGACACTCTGTTTTATATATAGAGAGACTAGCAAATAACCCGTCGCGCTTCGCTGCGCCTTCAATAGTACAACAACGCACACTCACTTACAACCCATTTCCCACCCACATCCCACCCACTTCCCGCCCACATACCACCCACATCCCAACCACTTCCCGTCCACATACCACCCACTTACCGCCCTATCCCGCCCACATCCCACCCACATACCACGCACTACCACCCTCTTTTCGCCGTCCACTTTCCGCCCACATCCCACCCACTTCCCGCCAATTTCCCGCCCACTTACCGCCCTCAAACCGCCCACATCCCACCCACATCTCACCCACTTCCCGCCAATTTCCCGCTCACATTCCACTCACATCCCCCACTTCCCGCCAATTTCCCGTCCACATACCACATACATCCCACCCAATTCCCGGCCACATACGGCGGTATTTCCAACATCGGAACATCAAAACAAAAATTTATTCCGATTTTGACCTTTCAAACCGAGTTTCAAGACAATCGGATGAAAAATAGTTTTTTGCATGCAGAATTTTCCGACCATTTTCCTTGTGGGCGGAGTTTCCGATATTAAAAAATCACATTTCAAATTATTTCGTATTTTGTCCTTACAAACCGAGTTTCAAGCCAATCGGATGAAAAATAGTTTTTCATGCAACATTTTCCGGGAATTTTCCGACCGTTGGGTCAAATTTTTCCTACTTCGGAATATCACATTTAAAACTATTTCGTATTCTGTCCTTTCAAACCGAATTTCAAGCCAATCGGATGAAAAATAGTTTTTTGCATGCAGAATTTTCCGACCATTTTCCTCGTGGGCGAATTTTCCGACATTGAAAAATCACATTTCAAATTATTTCGTATTTTGTCCTTACAAACCGAGTTTCAAGCCAATCGGATGAAAAATAGTTTTTTTCATGCAGAATTTTCCGGGAATTTTCCTCGTGGGCGGATTTTTCAAAATCGGGAAAACACGTGTCGAATTATTTCGCATACTAAGCTTACAAATCAAGTTTCAAGTCAATCGGATGAAAAATGGCATTTTTCCCATACAAACTTTTCCGACGCTTTTCCGACTTTTCCGGGTGGAATTTTCCAAAAACCCGTCTTAGTACGCACTTTCACCACCAACTCTTTCCGCCGTCCACTTCCCGCCCACTTCCCGCCAATTTCCAGCCCACTTACCGCCCACAACCCGCCCACATCCCACCCACTTCCCGCCAATTTCCCGCCCACTTACCGCCCACATCCCGCTCACATTCCACTCACATCCCACCCTCATCCCCCCACTTCCCGCCAATTTCCCGCCCACATCCCACACACATCCCACCCACTTCCCGCCCACATACCACCCGCTTCCCGCCCATTTCCCGCACACATCCCACCCACATCCCTCCCATATCCCACCCACATCGCTCCCAATTCCCGCTACATTCCACACACTTTACATCCACTTACCACTCACTTTCCATCCACATCCCAGTGGGCTTCCCGGCGGTATTTCCAACATCGGAAAATAAAAACAAAAATGAATTCCGATTTTGACCTTTCAAACCGAGTTTCAAGACAATCGGATGAAAAATAGTTTTTTGCATGCAGAATTTTCCGGCCATTTTCCTCTAGGGCGGATTTTCCGACATTAAAAAATCACATTTCAAATTATTTCGTATTTTGTCCTTACAAACCGAGTTTCAAGCCAATGGGATAAAAAATAGTTGTTTTCATGCAAAATTTTCCGGGAATTTTCCGACCGTTGGGTCAAATTTTCCTACTTCGAAATATTACATTTCAAACTATTTCGTATTCTGTCCTTTCAAACCGAATTTCAAGCCAATCGGATGAAAAATAGTTTTTTTCATGCTGAATTTTCCGGGAATTTTCCGACCGTTGGGTCAAATTTTCCAACTTCGGAAAATTACATTTCAATTCATTTCACCTACTTTCCTTTTAAACCGAATTTCAAGCCAATCGGATGAAAAATAGTGTTTTGCATGCAGAATTTTCCGGCCATTTTCCTCGTGGGCGAATTTTCCGACATTGAAAAATCACATTTCAAATTATTTCGTATTTTGTCCTTACAAACCGAGTTTCAAGCCAATGGGATAAAAAATAGTTGTTTTCATGCAAAATTTTCCGGGAATTTTCCGACCGTTGGGTCAAATTTTCCTACTTCGAAATATTTCATTTCAAACTATTTCGTATTCTGTCCTTTCAAACCGAATTTCAAGCCAATCGGACGAAAAATAGTTTTTTTCATGCAGAATTTTCCGACCATTTTCCTCGTGGGCGAATTTTCCAACTTCGGAAAATTACATTTCAATTCATTTCACCTACTTTCCTTTTAAACCGAATTTCAAGCCAATCGGATGAAAAATAGTGTTTTGCATGCAGAATTTTCCGGCCATTTTCCTCGTGGGCGAATTTTCCGACATTGAAAAATCACATTTCAAATTATTTCGTATTTTGTCCTTACAAACCGAGTTTCAAGCCAATGGGATAAAAAATAGTTGTTTTCATGCAAAATTTTCCGGGAATTTTCCGACCGTTGGGTCAAATTTTCCTACTTCGAAATATTACATTTCAAACTATTTCGTATTCTGTCCTTTCAAACCGAATTTCAAGCCAATCGGACGAAAAATAGTTTTTTGCATGCAGAATTTTCCGACCATTTTCCTCGTGGGCGAATTTTCCGACATTGAAAAATCACATTTCAAATTATTTCGTATTTTGTCCTTACAAACGGAGTTTCAAGCCAATCGGATGAAAAATAGTTTTTTTCATGCAGAATTTTCCGGGAATTTTCCGGCCGTCAGGGCAAATTTTCCGACTTCGGAAAATCACATTTCAATTTATTTCACCTACTTTCCTTTCAAACCAAATTTCAAGCCAATTGGATGAAAAATAGTTTTTTGCATGCTGAATTTTCCGGCCATTTTCCTCGTGGACGGATTTTCCAAAATCGGGAAAACACGTGTCAAATTATTTCCCGTACTAAGCTTACAAACCAAGTTTCAAGTCAATCGGATGAAAAATAACATTTTTCCCAAACAAACTTTTCCGACGCTTTTCCGACTTTTCCGGGTGGAATTTTCCAAAACCCCGTCTTAGTACGCACTTTCACCACCAACAGAAACTTCTGTGAAAATTACAGCCCTCTATCTCTTACCGTTTGGGCTGTGCGATGATTGCCAATCAGTGAATCAGTGAATCAGTGAATCAGTCAGTGAATCAGGACACTCTGTTTTATATATAGAGAGACTAGCAAATATCCCGTCGCGCTTCGCTGCGCCTTCAACAGTATAGAACCAATGCACAGCGTAATCCCACCAATTTTCCACCCACATCCGTCCAACATCCCACCCACATACCCCCCACTTCCCGCCCACATCCCACCCACTTCCCTCCAACTTCCCGCCACATTCCACACACTTTACATTCACTTACCACCCACTTTCCACCCACTTCCAAAACAACTTACCACCCACAACCCATTCACTCCCCAACCACTTCCCAGTGGGCATCCCGGCGGTATTTCCAACATCGGAAAATAAAAACAAAAATTAAATCCGATTTTGACTTTACAAACCAAATTTCAAGCCAATCGGATGAAAAATAGTTTTTTGCATGCAGAATTTCCCGGCCATTTTCCTCACGGGCGGATTTTCCGATATTGAAAATCACATTAAAATTATTTCGTATTTTGTCCTTACAAACCGAGTTTCAAGCCAATCGGATGAAAAATAGTTTTTTCATGCAGAATTTTCCGGGAATTTTCCGACCGTTGGGTCAAATTTTCCAACTTCGGAATATCACATTTCAAACTATTTCGTATTTTGTCCTTTCAAACCGAATTTCAAGCCAATCGGATGAAAAATAGTGTTTTGCATGCAGAATTTTCCGGCCATTTTCCTCGTGGGCGAATTTTCCGACATTGAAAAATCACATTTCAAATTATTTCGTATTTTGTCCTTACAAACCGAATTTCAAGCCAATCGGATGAAAAATAGTGTTTTTCATGCAAAATTTTCCGGGAATTTTCCGACCGTTTGGTAAAATTTTCCAACTTCGGAATATAACATTTCAAACTATTTCGTGTTCTGTCCTTTCAAACCGAGTTTCAAGCCAATCGGATGAAAAATAGATTTTTTCATGCAGAGTTTTCCAGCCATTTTCCTCGTGGGCGGATTTTCCGACATTGAAAAATCACATTTCAAATAATTTCGTATTTTGTCCTTACAAACCGAGTTTCAAGCCAATCGGATGAAAAATAGTGTTTTTCATGCAAAATTTTCCGGGAATTTTCCGACCGTTGGGTCAAATTTTCCAACTTCGGAAAATCACATTTCAATTCATTTCCCTACTTTCCTTTCAAACCGAATTTCAAGCCAATAGGATGAAAAATAGTTGTTTTCATGCAGAATTTTCCGGGAATTTTCCTCGTGGGCGGATTTTCCAAAATCGGGAAAACACGTGTCGAATTATTTCGCGTACTAAGCTTACAAATCAAGTTTCAAGTCAATCGGATGAAAAATGGCATTTTTCCCATACAAACTTTTCCGACGCTTTTCCGACTTTTCCGGGTGGAATTTTCCAAAACCCCGTCTTAGTACGCACTTTCACCACCAACAGAAACTCCTGTGAAAACTACAGCCCTCTATCTCTTACCGTTTGGGCTGTGCGATGATTGCCAATCAGTGAATCAGTGAATCAGTGAATCAGTCAGTGAATCAGGACACTCTGTTTTATATATATAGAGATATATATAAGAGTTCAACCTGACTGACTGACTGACTGGTGACAGCCTAAACCATAAAAGATGGGAAGATGAGATTTTCACAGTACTTTTATATTAAGGCCTGTATCCAGCACTGCGGAAAATTCTTGTCAGTAACTAAAACAGTGTGACCATGCACATAAAAGGTGGAAGGCCACTCTGATTAATCAGCTGTTAAGCACTGTTAACTATTTGAATTTAAATAAATTTACAAAATAAAAATAATATTTTTTGGAGGAAGCATGATGCTCGAAGTCGGTGCCGTTATCGGGAAGCGTTCAAAGAGTCAACACGATTGCTAGGAGACCCGGACAAGTAGCTTAAGTTCGACTCCTAGGATTAAGAGTTCCATATACGGATAACGCCGTTTAATACCTTGGAGTGTCTGAACCGCCGCAGGGAAAGTCCATGTGACTCGGGCAGTAGCTACGGTTGCAGCTAATAGCTCCATTGGCTTGTTAAGCCTTGTAGCGGTGGATCTAACCGATCCCTTTATGGGGTACGGCATGATCCACTGCCTTCAAGAAACTAGAATCATCTACATATGTGGGGCCTCTGGTATGAGCGGCATACAACTTCATATGTTCATCCATATAGATCGCAGTGTGGACGCTTTGCCATTATGCGGCCGAATATTTATGCACACCAGCAGGTATCCAGAACAATTGGTGGACCACTCTAATAGATTTGCCTATGATCTGGCGACACACAGATTAACATTTCACCATCTCAACATCTCACCGAACGTTGTGTCTATATAAAGCATCCCTCCGGCGCTTTCATAAGTTTGGCCAATCTTTGCACGCTGATGGTTCCCCAGCCAGATGACAGCTCATAACAAAAAAATATACAAGCATTGCCAACTAAAAATTCCTGCCACAGTTTTTTTTATATGAAGTTTGACAGGAATTTTTAGTTTCCGCGGTGCTGGATACCCGGCTTTAAGAAACATATTTTTCTCTGCCTTAACTGTTATTAAATATCATAAAATTTGGCGAAAAACTTTGGCCAGGTTTTGTTCAAATATATTAGTGTATTTTTAAGATACATCATACATACATTTAAATTCGCGCGATTTCGTCTGCGGCGCTCACTTGAAATACCAGAAATAGTTCATGGATTCTTTTTGAATCGCTTTTGAATCGCTTTTATTTAAAAAACTGGAACTAAGGCTAATGTCATAGTGGGCGCGAGAAGCGAAGCGATGCGAGAAGCGATAATATTTCTTGCTATGAGCAAAGCGAGAAGATGGCATAGTGAAAGCTTTGAGCGAAGCGAGTTGCATTGGTCAGTTTTAATTTTTGTCAGAATATACCATGATTAAATAATACAAGAATAGGCCAGTAGTCAGAGACTCAGAGAGCGCGAACTTTATTTTTTGTGATTATTGTGAGCGCAAGCGAAAAATATTTTTCTACAAGAGCAACAATTAATTTTGTTAACAAAATAAAGTCTCCACGGTTCACCCACTCACCCGAAATCGAAATGATAAAAGAAGAGTTTAATAACAAAAGGCAACAAAATTCGACTTTTTCCAATATATTGAAGGGGGTGATTCTAGATGATTTTCGTATGGTTGAGCTTAAAGTGTCAAAAAATGCCTTTTTAGACGTATTTGGTGAGGAACTTATACTTTTGCAGAAACGTTGGTCTAATTTTAGTATTCCTTCCCTTATTAAAACTTAATAATAATGTTAATATGCATGATTTTCAAATAGAAAAAGCTGAAAATGCAACAAAATATACGTGCGATCTGAGCGAGTTCAAGCGAGAAAGCGGGTTGCAAATCGCTTTCTCGCATCGCTCTCGCTTTATCGCTTGGACTCGCTTATCGCTCCGCCCTCACTCTGACACCTTTTGAGCGATTGCATTGAAAAAAGACTGCAATGGTTTATCGCTCGTTCTCGCTCAATATTATCGCATCGCTTCTCGCGTGCACTCTGACATTAGCCTTAGGCGGTTATCAAATATTGTGACTCTTATCCCAGACTACAAACTTTGATATTTGCAAAATACTGAGCGCAGATTCCGCAAAGAATGTGTTTTTGGTCTGCACTGAGAGAAAAAAAGTATAGTTTGGATGATCCTTAGGATATTTTCGGTATCCATTTGGACTGGATAGTTCACTATTCTTTTTTGGGATCCATTGGATATTTTCGAAATCGAAATAAATATTTCATTGATTTCTTCATCCAAAGGAGCTGAAAAATGTGAAAAGGATATTTAAACAAGTGAGAAAGTCGGTCAAGCCCGACTATAACATACTCTGTACCTGGAGTAGGAGCTGACCGCAGTGCTGCCGCTGTGTCTCTCTCTATCTCTATCTCACTCTCTTTCTCTCTCTCTCGCTCTCTCTCTCTCTCTAAGATTGTGCGGTGTTGGTTGTGAAAGGGTGGGAGGCGGGGTGGCGGGGGAGCTTGATTCACTTTTTTGCTTATAACTTGAGAACCGCTCATCCGATCTTTATCATTTCTTCAGCAAATCGATACTTTTTGACAATTACTAATTATCTCTAAAAGGAACAAATCATCTATCTATAAAACTGTGGAAGATATGACATTTTTTCAAAATTGCTGGGGCGGGAGGGGGCGTGGCAAAAATTGAAAATAAACTTGATCTGCCTGCAGCTATAAGAAACGTTTGTCCCATACATGTCGAAGCTCTATCTCTTACCATCTCTGAGATCTGTTTGTTCATACGGACGGACGGACGGACAGACGGACGGACAGACGGACGGACAGACGGACGGACAGACGGACAGACGGACAAGGCTATATCGACTCGGCTGTTGATGCTGATCAAGAATATATATACTTTATAGGGTCGGAAATGATTCCTTCTCTCTGTTACATACTTTTGCACAAACTTAATATACTCTATGTACCTTCGGTACAGAGTATAAAAAATGATCTTAATGTGGATATTCGAATGTCCATTCCACGGGGATCTTTTTTCCTCTGTGTGGTGGCCTTTCTGCACTGTCGTCGTTTTCCTGCATCGAAAAATGTCATTCTCCAATTTGCAGTCTCCCCCGCACTTTGGACATGCTTTTTCCCTGTCAAAGTTCCAGTTTCTTAAAAAAACCCGGATCACTAAAAAAGAATCCATCAACTATTTCTGGAAATTGAATATTTATATAATTCTAATAACACAAGTTTACAAAAAAGGCCAACTTTTGCAACAGAGAAGTTAGCAACTTTCCTTATGTATTTTTGAACTCAGACAAATTGTCCATTTTCTCCCAGCACGTCAGGCTTACGAGATATTTGCATAAACGTGTATTTAGCGAGGTATCATTACATTTGTTGGTCGTGTGGCCACATTAAGAGTCCTATTCGAACCAACTTTGTTTTAATGTAAGCTGCATTGAATGACGTTACACAAAAACCAAACACGAAGTTTTGATTTTGCTGATAAGGTGCAAATTTTTAGATTTGAACATTAAATATGTGGTTATTTTTTGAAAAAAATCAATTTTTTTTTCAAGTTTAAAAAATTCTGTAAATTTTTCCGCTAATATTAAAAATCTTAGAAACGAGAAGGCCAAGCTAACTTCGTCTTTGCCGAAGTTTTAATACCCTTGCAAAAAGAGTTTACGAACGTCAGCATTAAAACAAACCATTTTTCTGATAAAAGCCACTTTTCGGCCGATAGTTTCTATGGCAGCTATAAGATATAGTCATCCGATTTTGACCAAAACTTTCAAATCTGTGTAAGAGCGTATAAAACTAATAATTGCCAAGCGGAAGGCGTTTACATTAAAAACAAAAAAGTTTTCTCACAAAAACCCACTTTTCGACCGATAGTTCCTATGGCAGCTATAAGATATAGTCATCCGATTTTGACAAAAACTTCCAAATCTGTGTAAAAGCGTATAAAACTAATAATTGTCGAAGCGGAAGGCGTTTACATTAAAAACAAAAAAGTTTTCTCACAAAAACCTACTTTTCGACCGATAGTTCCTATGGCAGCTATAAGATATAGTCATCCGATCCGGTCGGTTCCGACATATTAGCAGTGTGCAGTAAAAAGAAGACTCTGTGCAAAGTTTCAGCTCGATAGCTTTAAAATTGAGAGACTAGTTTGCGTAGAAACAGACAGACGGACAGACAGACAGACGGACAGACGGACAGACAGACGGACGGACAAAGCTCAATCGACTCAGCTCGTCGCCCTGATCAAGAATATATATAGTTTATAGGGTCGGAAATGAATATTTCTATGCGTTGCAAACTTCTGGCCAAAATTATAATACCCTTTGCAAGGGTATAAAAATAGTTGGTAGTCTTTTGTTTCTTTTTATTTTCATATATTCAGTTTTCCGATATCATTGCGTTTTTAAAAGTTATAAGTTCTCTGTTGCAAAAGTTGGCCCTTTTTTGTAAACTTGTGTAATGAGAGCATAATTAACATTGTGGAATTTCCGAGGTAAGTAAGTAATATCTTAAAGCGTTTATTTTTAAAGCGCCGTAGAATAAATTGTTGACGTCTAAATATATTTTTTCCAACACTAAATGACTGTTAAAACAGAGAAATGATGTTCCTTAAACAAAAAAATTCTACTTTAAAACAATTTTTACCATTGAACCGCGGAAGTACCAGGCGACTTGAAGACACCATAATTATTGTAAATTCGCGGTCCAAGGAGCGTTTTTCGAATTTTTTGTAAGGGGTAGCTCTGCTTAACAATTATCAAAAGGTCCAGCTGTAGCTGTGTTCGATGCTTACAAAAAACGTATGTATCGGCGGTGTTCTACAAACCTCTAACAACCCAAAAGCAACCCAAAAGTAATTGTCGGTGTTCCTGAAACCTCTTTTGGTTGTTTTCAAATGTTGCACATTTTCTGACGACATTTGGCCTATGTTTTGCTAATAAAGAAATTTGAGTCAAATAGAATAATGAGGAACACAACTTGAATGCTTAACTGACCGAATTGCATTAATATTATTAAAGATTTCATATGTTTTAAGTAATAAAAATGAATTTTAAAATATTGTCCACCAAAACAATGCAATGGTCTGACAGCTGCAGAAAGCAACAACAAGCAAACCTGCCAACTTCTCCAAATTTAACAATAAAATTTTCGGAGTTTTAATTTTTCTTTCAGAATTAAATGTTTATACTCTTAAAGGAAGTATAAATTTAACAAGATTATGTGGATAAATGAGCAGTTTAATAAAATATGATTTAATAGCATAATTTAATGAAGTATCGAAAAAAAAACCTATCGATAAATTATGTCGGCGATAATTTGAAATCACGAAATGGAAGACAAAGACAGCGGTGTGACTTTTAACTTCGCTTTTTACATTTATTTTAATTTTTAAAAGTTGTAGGATGATTTTATGGTGGCAACATTTAACTCCGGAGGAAGAGGCAGTAATGCCATATGGAATAGCAGTTGCATATCTCGGCAGAAAAGAAGCTTACGCTTTATCAAAAATCAAAAAAGGATTGCAGCATTTCTAAAACTTTTGGAAAGGTTTTGTTTCCCTTGTCACTGACCTTCCCCCAGCAATATACAAAGCAATTAATGCAAACGCGGGCATTTTTGAATTTATTTTTGTGCACTCCACTCATTTGTAAGCAACAGGGTTGTCAACACAAAATAGTTATTTGGCGGGTAAGAGTTTATGAAAATTCTTAACCCGATAAAATTGAGTATTAATGGCTTCAAAATTATTTATTAGTTTCGAACTCAGTGCATACCAAAAACGCTTTCAGCATTTGGTTTAGAAACTTCAAAAATAATTTGTATCCAACAATTATTGAAATTATTTTGAAGCCAACAACCCTGCCGTGGCAGCAACAACGCAATTGCTTCCAGTCAGCTGTTTTTTGGCAGCTACTCCGAAGCTAACTCCGAAAAATGAAATCTCCGACATTTGTGGAACACCGACATTTGGATTGGTTGTTTTCAAAAACAACTGACCCCTAAATCTCTAGAGATTTCTGGAACACATCGGTATATCTGTGAATTTACGTTTTCCACCATGAAATTAATTGAGCAATCTTTAAGAAATATTTGGAAGATCTTTTGCGAATTAGATGTTATCCGGATAATATAGGAGTAGATGCAATAAATTTTACAAATAAACCAAAATAATCAAAATTATCTTTAAATAATAACTCAGATTGCCGCATATGCAACCATAGCCTTCTAGTCTCGTCCGAATTAAAAATTTTGCGCTCCTCTCTGCTTGGAACTCTGATCTAGGGAGTTGTGAGAGAGCGAGTGCGGTTACCTTGTTTAGTACAAAGTGAAATTATACCAGGTGAAGTCATGGAAGTAGGAAGTCTCTTTTTTTGGGGTACAAGTTGAATGGTGAAAACACTTAGTAGCAATGGGGCCGATGCTCACTTATGGAGCTGTCATGTGGGGAGATAGAGCAAACCTCCTTACAGTAAGGACCAATCAAGGTTTTGATGGAGCTAACACCACTCCACCTTACCATCTGCCTGAAGAAAAAAGCAACACTGCTCAGGTTAACAGCAGAAGAAGTGGGTAGAAACCACATAGTAAGTCTCAGAGATTCTGAATAGCTGGATAAGGAAATTCCTTTAATCCTCCAACCCAAAAACGAAATGGTGGCCGAGTATCACTTTGACACGAATTTCACTGTACACCAAAGTAATAAGAGAGAATGGATCTCAATAGAAGAGACACATAAAATGAAACCGCACACAATTATGTGGTATACAGACGGGTCTCTAAGGCCCCAAGGAAACGGACTTGTGGTAGCAGGACCAGGAACAAAAATTTGTGAACCAATGGGAGAATTCACAGGCATATTTCAAGCTGAAGTATGTGCCATCTCCCGTTGTGCAGACCTTAACATATGGAAGAACTACCAGAATAGCTATCCTCTCCGATAGCCAAGCAGCGCTTAAAGCGCTCAGTAGCAAAAAGTCAACTTCTAAGCTAGTCTTAGAGACAAAGAACAAATTTTACCAACTAGGCAGCAGAAACAACCGGACCCTACGATGGACACCGGGACACAACAACATCCCCGGAATGGAATTGGACGACGAACTCGCACGCAAGGGAGCAGCCACTGGAATGATAAGACCAGAATCCTACTGCGGCATAGGCCAACACACTATAAAAGGACTTTTAAGAAAGAAAGAGAATACGCTTAAGGGTACTGTATACCTTCAGGTGTCATTTTTTAAAGGTTTACAAAAAATTTGATTACTTAAAAACTATAAGTGGTATTAAGAAACGGTTTTTTTCATTGGATAGTTAATCGGTTAAACTAAATTTAGTAATTTTTGTTGTTGTTGTTGTTGTACCTACGGTTGTTGTTGTATTTCTGTTCAAAGAAAACCAAAAATTTAAAACATAGGCCCATGGTTGCAAAAATTTTTTGAGAACGTATGATCTGAATTTAAAACTGAAGACAGGGTTTTGTTAAGAAATAATGTAATTCTGGTGTGAACTAGGATATTTTGGATCGGTCAATAAATGACGTAGTTATGGAGTTTCAAAGTCAAAATTTCGAAAATCGACTATTTTTTCCCACTGTATTGGTCCTAGCTCCGTTATTTGTTGACCGATCAAAAATATCCTAGTTCACACCAGAATGGTGGGTATTGGGAGCAATTTAAGGGAAAGAATTTGAAAATCGGTCAACAGGTACTCTTTAAATCTTTGCAACCATTTTGGAAAAAGTGGTTCCGAGATAATCGCATTTAAAGAATCGACATCTGTTTTCGATGAAATAAAAATTATATTTAATAAATGTATAAATCGGATTTGGTGCATTTGGGTGTTAACTTTCACCGAAAAAAAAGATTATCCAAATCGGTTAAGCAGTTCTCCAGAAATTTGAGTCAAATTGCTCAAAGACATGGTAAAAAATAAAATCTCCAAAAAATTTCCAAGTAAAATTTTTTTTTCGAAAATTTTTTTTCCGTAATATTGAACATTTTATAAATATTTATAAAGTTTTTGACCAAAAAAGGGAAAAAATACGAATTTCTAAAAAACACGATGGTCGATAAAAACAATTTTCATATAAAAGGGTCCCAAAAAATAATTGTTTCTGTTTATATCTTTAAAACTGAGTTTCGGATCAGCTTGCAAGTTTTGCAGGATGTTTTTAAGATCCTAATAGAACGTTTAAGCAAATAAGGTATACAGTACCCTTAAAACAGCCTCCTGGGTAAACACCAGGGGAATGAGACTAGCTAAAGCGTTAATAGTGAACTACGACCTCAAAAGGTTCCAAAAGTTAATCCAACTTGGAAAGAATGCACTCAGGATTCTGACAGGGCTCTACACGGGTCACTAAAGACTGCGGAGCCACATGTACAAGTTGGGAATAACAAACACCTAGCTTTGCAGATACCTTGAAGAGAAGGAGGAGTCCTCTGAGCATATACTAGCACACTGCGATGCCCTAGCGAGGCAGACTCAGCAGATTTGGGAAGCACATTCTACACCCAAGCAATATCAGTAACTTAGAACCCACAAAAATCCTGGCTTTAGTACAGGAATTAGGGCTGCTAGGGTAGTGTTAAATTCAGTAGGGGGGGCACAATAGACCAAACTTGGTCGAGGGATCTCAACGTGCTCTCACATGTTCATAACAACTGGCACCTCTCTCGCATGGTGAATTTCTGACGACACTACCTTATCAGTTATACCATGGATTAGTATACGTTGCTCTGTGCTAAAGTGAAATTGGCCCTTACTATGTGACAGACATCTCTATTTAGAATAAGGGCAATCGCTGCAGTAAAATTGGTTCTTTTCCTTAGATATGCTTATCACAATCTGAAGTAGAAGCCGTTCACTGAACTCACCTTGCCGAATGCTGCCGCATGCTATGAGGATCCCATCGGTATTCGAGTAGCTCACCACTAAAATTTTATTGTAGTTGTTGACCAGCGTCGTTTCAACGTCATCGGGACAAACTCCGCCTGCGTGGCACTGAGGCGCATCATGCTTGGGTCCAGTCACCGCTTCAGACAGCACGCGCAGATTCTCGTTCAGCTTAAGGATTTTATTGGTGGCTCCCGCGTACAACACGTTGTGCATGAAGTCAAAAGTCAGATGTGTGAAGTAGTTCTTTGACTGGGCGTCGCCGCCCACGCCGGTACCTGCCGGGGAGTTCGAGGTCGAGCGATTCGCAAAGTTCGCCGCAGTTGAAGTGTAGCTGCTACCAACCCCCAGGCCGCCCGCTACCACGGGGAGACTGAACTGGGCGACAATGTCATTGGAGGGGAATTGATGTGCCGCCTGAACCGCAGGTGTCTCAGCCGTTTGGGTGCAGTGGACAAAAGCACCGTGCATCAAGCTCAGCAAGTAGATGACCCAGAAGGCATCACAACGATAGTAGTTGCATTCCATCCTCGGTGTGGGGACAAGGAACGACACGATGAACGCAGATGCAATCGACTTCCGCTCCAAGAGGGAAAAGTGCAAGGATGTGGCGTTTCTAATTGCTCCCTGGCAGGGCCATGGCGGTGGCAGTCCCCCGATCCTCCTTGTAATTCTTGCACAACTTCAATTCAACTTGCATTTATTCTTGTTTGCATGTATGTGTTGGCCAGTGAACCGCTGCAAACGACAACAGAGCAGAGCTAGACTGGATTCATCCGCGGAATATTCCAGGCATGTAGCGGCTCCTTTGTGGCACCCTTCGCCCCTCACTCAATACAACCTTTGGATATTTTTAATGTTCAATCCTTTTATATTTTGTGTGTTAATTTGGCTTTGCCTTCAAATGAATTTTCTGTATACATGGACTACATACACACACACACTCACACATACACACACACACATACACCCACTACTCGCATATGCAGACGCTACGCCTAATTCAAACTCATTTAATTCACAAATGCGAAAGAAAGTTGCCGTTATACATGCGGATATTTATCAGCGACGTTTAGGATCTTTTCCAAATTATTAGTTTTCTTTTAACAATTTCAATATTATTTTTTTTTATAACGATACTTATTGTTATCGATAAGTTGACTGCCTATCGGGACTCCGTGACCAAAACCAAATAGTCCCGATTGCAGTGATTCTGTTGGACGGTCACACTGGCTAGTCTCACACCGGCGGACTGCGGAGTCCGCAGAATTTGCTGCTAATTTTTAATTTTTTTATTAATTAATTTAATTATAAAATATGAGCCCACCGAGAGTACTGCCAACGCCTCCACGGGCAGGACGACCACGTCCATTGGCCCAACGCCCTCGGCCCACAGTGGTCGTCCATGGCATTGCGACATATCTCCGACGACATATCTCCGCCCAGTACATTTTGCCGGCGGAGATATGTCGTTTTTTTTCATATCTCCGCCATGTTAAAAACGACATATCTCCGCGCGGAGGTATGTCGTTTTGAAACGACATAACTCCGCCGCGTTACAAGCGACATATCTCCGCGCGGAGATATGACGCATTAAAACGACATAACTCCGCGCGGAGATATGACGCTTTAAAACGACATAACTCCGCGCGGAGATATGACGCATCAAAACGACATATCTCCGCCGAGTTACAAACGACATATCTCCGCCGCACATTGGGGCGACTAGAGCAAATTCCGCGCCAAAATTGATTTTTTTTATATATTAAAAAGAGTTTAAATGCAACTTAAAAGATGATTCAATTTAAAAAAAAAAAATTAGTCTAGCATATTTGGTTCTCCCACAACACGCATTTAAAGTTCACCTTTTGAACTCGACTTTAAGGAATTCATAAAATTGGCATTTTAATGTATGTTCGCAATTGTTTTTCATGAATATGAAACTTTTAAGCGGATATGTGGCGATTGGAAGTATTACTTTTGACTATTCTTAGTTCATTAGTATAAATAAAATTTTCATACCAAATATTTTTTTTTTCGGAAAAAGGTCCGAAAAACTACATTTTTTTAATTGTTGGACATAAAGTATAAATGTCATTAATCAGCTGTTCTAGCATCTGTTTTGTTTGTTTACTTTCTAAACAGACTAGACTAAATTTAAAAATTCTGTTCTATAAACAACCATGGAAAATGAAGCAGGCAGTGTTTAATTTAGTAATGTTATTGCCTGACGTGAAATGCCTATGAGAAGGTGGCAAGCCAGATCGGTAGAGGACAAAGAAATTGTCAGAACGAATTCAAGGAAAACCTAGGCTTACTTATTGATATCCCGAAACCTGGATTTGGAAGTAGTAACGATGGTAACACTGCTAGGGTATTTTTTCAAAACGCAGAATCGACTGCAGAGCCAACTAAGATAGACATCGATTTGCTTAAAAGAATGCAGCCTATATTAATAGTTGTTTCATGCAACTATGATATTTATATAGTCTTGGTGTTGGAATATCCACGTGTCGGAGTGGATAACCAGACTGCAAAGAACAACACAGCGAGTGCAAGTTAATGGTTTAATTGGTATAGAAGAACTGAACATAAGAATGACAATGTAAGTGCTTAAATCTAGTGAGAGTGAGAGCGGTTGAGATAACAGAGATGCTCCCTACTCTCTTATAATGTTACTGTGTAATGCTAGACAGATCATATGTTGCTTACTATGAAATGGAGTTATACAATTTCAACACTTTTGCTTAAGCTACATATTATCTGTACAATGTATTAACCCAAGATCCTTCACAAAACCGCAGTGCTTTTGCTTACTTAAACTTTTTGTTAACACATCTGCAACATTACTTTCACTAAATACATGTTCCAAAATAATCTCATTACAATCAATTTTCTCTCTCACAAAGTGATACTTTATGTCTATGTGTTTTGTGCGTTTATGATGTACTGGATTTCTAGCTATATGCTGCGCGCTGATGTTGTCGCCATAGATGGTCATCGGATCTAGGTTCGACCACCCCATATCTTTCAGTAGCCTTCTTAGGTAAACTGCTTCTCTAGCAGCTGTTGATAAAGCGATGTATTCAGCTTCAGTGCTGCTGAGTGCGACGACGCTCTGCTTCGATGAAGTCCAGGAAAACGCACTTCCGCCCAAGAAGAATGCATACCCAGAATACGACTTTCTGTCCAACTGATCGTTGGCCCAATCTGCATCTGCAAAGCCTTTTACTGGATCGCCAGACTTCCGATAGACAATGCTCAGACCCATTGTACCGGAAAGGTATCGCAACACATGCTTCGCTGCAGTCTCGTGTTCCACGTGTGGATCTGTATTTCGCTGTGACAGTTTGCTCACTGCATGCAAAATATCTGGACGGCTCAAGACTGCTAAATACATAAGCGAACCGATTAGTGACTGATAATGTGTCATATTTACCTTTACACATTTTTCATCCTTGCAACCAATGTGGAAACCAGGGTCTAGTGGCGTTGCCACTGGCCGGCATTTCTGCATCCCATACACGTCCAAAAGGCCTCGGATATAATTCTTCTGACTCAGCCAAATTGGACCTTGGTTGCCTTCTCTTTGTATCTCCAACCCAAGGAAATAGCTCAGCTGACCACCGTCTTGCATATCGAATGCTGATGCGATCTTTTGCTTGATCGCAGTGATGTCCTCCTCGGTAGGACAAATAATGATCAGGTCATCCACATATACAGCTATGTAGTGGAATTTATGTTGATGCTCTTTGAGGTAAAGGCAAGCCTCGTTCTTGCTCCTTTTGAAACCCATTCCTTGCAGGACCTCGTCCAATGTGTTGTTCCAGATACGCCCAGACTGCTTAAGTCCATAAATCGCCTTTTGTAGTTTTAAAACCTTGCCGCGATTCTTTTCATCAACAAAATGCTCAGGTTGCTTCATATAAACGTCTTCTTGAAGCACGCTATTCAGGTATGCGTTTGATATGTCCACTTGATGAATGTGCAACTGCTTTTCTGCAGCCACTGCAAACAGCATCCTGATCGTCTCGTAACGTATTACTGGGGAATACGTCTCCCAATAGTTGACGCCAAACTGTTGCCCACAGCCCTTGGCAACGAGTCGAGACTTAAACCTTTCGATCTTACCTAATTTATTTCTCTTGATTCGAAATACCCATTTCGAGCCTATGGCCTTTTGCCCTTTCGGTAGATCAACTAATGACCACGTGTCATTCGCGATTAAGGCTTCGAACTCTGTCTGCATCGATCTTCGCCAGTCATTTCCATATTGACCACTTAACGCCTCTTCTACATTTTGGGGCGTCTCTTTATCTTCCAGACTGTTCAAATTATTTAGGACATGATGCTGCTTTTTGGGCCTACCAGGTTGCCCTGTGCGAATAATTTTTGGTCTACCTGGGCCACGTCGAACCTGCATGTCATCATCTGATTCCGCCTCTGGATCACTTGCGCTGACAAACAGCTCCTCCTCATCGCCGCTGTCCATACTACTGCTGCCGCTGCTTTGCAGCTCAGCATGCTGCTCACCCTCGTCCTGGCCTTGGACTGATGCATTAGACTCCTCCTCTGGAGCCATAATGGTAGAATCTGTATTGGACTCAAGGCGAATGATGTTTGTTGCAAAATTATCATTTATTTCTTCGTTTTGGTGAATCTCATTTGTTTTTGAAGAAAACTCACCTTCGACGAACTTAACATCTCGACGCTCACATACGTTTCGCTTCTCTGGATCGTACAATCGGTATGCTTTTGCTGCAAAGGAGTAGCCAACAAAAATATACTCCTTCCCCTTTGGCTGGAACTTTCCTTTTTTAGTCTTATCCAGGGCAAAGGCTCTTGATCCAAACACTCGTAGATGCTTTACTGATGGCTTGCGGTCTTTCCACATTTGGAACGGTGTCAATCCATCCAATGCTTTTGTCGGGCACCTATTCCTTAAATAGGCTGCTGTATGCACTGCTTCGGCCCACAAAAACTCATTCAATCTAGCATGAATTAGCAAACTCTTGGCCATTTCCACAATGGTACGATTTGCTCTTTCAGCCACACCGTTTTGCTGAGGTGTGTACGGAACCGTTAATTGTCTTTTTATTCCGCACTTGATCAAGAACTCTGTGAAATCTTTGTTCACATACTCTGTGCCATTGTCGCTTCGCAAAGCTTTAATTTTTCTGTTCGTTTGGCACTCCACATAGTTTTTAAACATTTTAAACTTTTCCAAAACTTCGTTTTTCGCGCGCATGAGATAAACGTGTATTTTTCTCGAGTAATCGTCTATAAAGGTAACGAAATACCGATTCCCTGCCAACGACTTCACGTTCATTGGTCCACAAACGTCAGTGTGAATCAATTCTAATAAGCCTTTCGTCACTCTTTCCGACTTTTGCGTAAATGGCATTGAACATAGCTTTGCCTTATTGCACGTATCGGAATTTATTTTCCCGGACATGTCTTTAATGTTCATTCCGATCACCAGCTTTTTCTCGCCGAGTTTTCTCAAACTTTGAAAATTTAGATGTCCGTACCGATCGTGCCACCTTGTGGCTTGCGAAAAATCGTTTAGCATATGTACCGCACTGTTTTCTGAGGGCATATTATACACATACAAATTGTTTTCTTTCACTGCTCGCAGCATTATTTCGCCTTGTTTATTCTTTATTAACGCTTCTTTGTTTCCGAAAGTTACAAACTTTTCATATTCTGCCGCTTTACTTACTGACAAAAAATTCATATGCAGCTCTGGAACATATAAAACTTCTTTAAGTTCAATGTTTACATTTCCAGCTTTAAACTTTACTGTGCCACTACCGGGTGACTCTACATATTTATCAGCTGCTAACATTATCTTTGCCTTTTTCTCAGCAAACGTCTCGAACATACTTTTATTACAACACATGTGAGAAGTCGCGCCCGAGTCGAGACACCATGTATATTCTCTTTGGTTACAGATGCCGCTGTGCATTAAACAGTTGGATTGTTCTTTATTTTCATTTTCATTATATCTCTTATTTCGGCACTCATTCGCACGATGACCAGGTTTTTTACAATTGAAACACTTTCCAACGAATGGAAATTTCCCGTTTTTATTGCCTCTTTTTCTATTGTCTTGGCGATATTCACTTTGATTTTGAGCTTTATTCGTTTGTACGTCTCTATGTGCATATACCGCTTGCACAGCACGCTCGCGATCATCTTTTTCTGCTTTCCTTGCTCCTTCTTCTAGAAGCTTCACTTTTATGATTTCAAACGGCGGTAACTTGTCACGAGTTTCTATTGCCACAACAAAATTTTCCCAGCTGTTTGGCAAACTGGACAGTATCATGATCACTTTTAACTCGTCGTTGAGCCGTATGTCTATTTCAGCCAACTTGTCCGTAATTTCAACAAATGAATTTATATACTGGACCACGTTATCACCTTCACTCATGTTTAATCGTAGAAGTTTCTGGTACAACTGAACCTTTTTTATTGGACCGACCGACACATGAATTTCTCGAAGCTTTCTCCATGCCTGGGCGGCCAAAACACACGTTTTTATGTGCATCAATTGCGTCGGTTTCACGTTCAGTATAAGGCATGCCAAAGCCTTTTGGTCAATTATATCCCAACGATCGGACTCAGCCGGATCTGTGGGTTTTTCTAATTTGCCACATGTTACGTTCCACAAATCTTGAGTTATTAGTACGCTACGCATAGACATACTCCACACATCGTAATTGTCTTCACCGAGTTTTTCGATTTGGAGAGACACACTCATTTTGTTAACCGTCCACGTTACTTTTTTGCGGGTACACGAATTACTGCAGTTTAACAAAATATATTTGGAGTTCTTCGCATTGACTTTTTCTGGTCAAAAATATTAAACCATGTGCTTTACAGTTAGGGTGTCTGGGCCCATAACCTATTGTTGGAATATCCACGTGTCGGAGTGGATAACCAGACTGCAAAGAACAACACAGCGAGTGCAAGTTAATGGTTTAATTGGTATAGAAGAACTGAACATAAGAATGACAATGTAAGTGCTTAAATCTAGTGAGAGTGAGAGCGGTTGAGATAACAGAGATGCTCCCTACTCTCTTATAATGTTACTGTGTAATGCTAGACAGATCATATGTTGCTTACTATGAAATGGAGTTATACAATTTCAACACTTGGAGACTTTTAGGCATTTTGTAAATTTGTACCCTTGGTACTTTTTGCATAAATTTTTTATTCATGGCCCGGAAATAATTAATTATGCATTGCTCCCAATTGGTCAATTAACCGAGGAGGCCCAGGAAGGACGAAACAAAGATTTCAAGCTTTACAGAGAAACTTTTTTCGAGAAAATGCAGTCGGAAAAAGTGCAACCTCGATGTTCTGAATAGAATGTTCATTACCTCGGATCCTCTAGTATCGAGGCATTTCAAGAGACAGGAAAAAAAATACATTAAATGCCAAAATCAGCTTTAGATCTTTTAGAAACTATACCTGATGTTAAAGAGGAGTACTCTAATTCAAGTGAAAGTAGCGATAAGGAATAAAGAAAATTGTTGAATGTAATACAATATTGGTTAAAATGTTTTTTTATAATTATCTCTAAAATCTAAAAAGTTTTAAAAAATTATACCCGATTATTCCAACGTAAACTATAGTATATACTCTTTCGACTGTGAAAAAATAATTTTAAGTTAGTAATATTAGCAAATATCGTAATATATTCATAATATCGAAAAAAAATTCGCAAATATTCGCAAACACCATTAAAATTTTTTTTTAATTGCTAAAAAAAAATTTTCCACTAAATATTTCTAACTTTTAACTTTTTTTTAATACTTTAATCCTCTTAAAAAGATGGCATCAACATTTTTTTGCTACAGCGCTCCGCTGAATTATGGCGCGATTTTGGCCTTTTCGCCCCACTGTGCGCCTCGTTTCAAACGACATATCTCCGGCGAGTTACAAACGACATATCTCCGCCGAGTTACAAACAACATATCTCCGCGCGGAGATATGACGCTTTAAAACGACATATCTCCGCCGCATTTCAAAGGACATATCTCCGCCATGTTGCAAACGACATATCTCGATATATCGTCGGAGCTATGTCGTTACCCCGTCGTCCATTGGCTACACCACCATGTGGGAACCTGGCCTACTATGGGTTCTGAACCCACCCCCACCCCCACCCCTTCGCTCTTAAGGCCATGAAAAAAACAATGGAAGCCCAGGAAAAAGCTGCGTCTACTCGCAAATCTGTTTGTACCCCAAGAATTCTAATCCCAAACGGTACTGTTTACAATCCTGGCCGATGCTCTACGCCAGCTCTTGCTGGAGCTGCACAAGTCGGAGGAGATAGGTCAGGCTTTTTATATGTAGGTTACCTAACGAAAGGGTAAGCCTGCGAAATTTGACGAGTATGTGAGCAGTCCATAGCCAGCAGCGGCAAGGCGAAACACAGGCTTTCATCAAGAGTATGTAGAAATCTTGCCCAGGTTATGTTTACCACTTGGTTGCTCCCTCCCAACACAATAACTCAAAAGCCATTTCCTTCACACGGCCAGCAACGGCTGTTTGACTTCTCTGCATCGTGCCTCGACGGCCACGATGGATATACAACGCAGTCCGCATAATTATGCCCAGTGGTACAAGCAAAATCTTGGTGCCGATCGAATTTCAAGTGGTTTGCTGGTGCTGCGCTCATCTCTAAGTCTCTCTCTATCTCTCTCTCTCTCTCTCTCTCTAAGATTGTGCAGTTAGTTGTGAAAGGGTGAGAGGGGGGTGGGGGAGGGTGGTTTATTTATTTGCTCATAACTTGACCGCCGATCACCCGATCTTCATCATTTCTTCGGCAAATCGATACATTTTGCTTATTACTAACTATCTCTAGAAGGTACAAATTGTCTATCTTCAAAACTGTAGAAGATATAATGATTTTTCTAAATTGCGGGGGCGGGAGGGGGCGTGGCAAAAATTTAAAATACACGTAAAGCCTCTATCTTTTACCATCTCTGAGATCTGTTTGTTCATACGGACAGACGGACGTGGCTATATCGACTCGGCTGTTGATGCTGATCAAGAATATATATGGGCGATTCCATGAAAAATCGCCCACTGGGATTTTTTTTGGATCGAAATAATTTTTTTCGTATTCCTTGTAGTAAAATAGTATATACGTATTTTCAGCATTTTTGCGAAATACACTTAATTCGCGGGTAAAGTCGATTTGAAAATTGACATATTTGAAAAATTTAATTATTTTCAATTGCTTGCTATCCAAAGCCATTGGTAATAAACATTTTTAAAAAATCTGAAAATTAACATTTGAATCCAAGCTTTCAAATAACTCACACTAAATAATTT
This sequence comes from Lordiphosa clarofinis, assembly GCA_018904275.1. Taxonomy (NCBI): domain Eukaryota; kingdom Metazoa; phylum Arthropoda; class Insecta; order Diptera; family Drosophilidae; genus Lordiphosa; species Lordiphosa clarofinis. The sequence goes on from JAEIGQ010000207.1 coordinate 432,179, forward strand.
TTAAATTTTTCTTTGGTTTTCAAATCGCGAAAATAAGTAAACAAAAATTAATTGCCGCGAAAGGGATTTTTTTTTGTCTTCATTTTTTTCTCAAAACTTGGTCTTGTATGCAGTAATTTACTGTATTAAGCTGTAAATGGGCAATCCAATAGTTCCGGAGTTATGGCCATTTTTCATTTATTAAAATTCACTTTTTTAGGAACTAACAATATCAGATGTTTCAGAATGTGAAAATGTTTTGGTTTTAAGAAGATAATTATTTTGTGGTTGAATAGAGTGTCCCTTGTATAGTTTGGCATTTCCTAAATCGTAATTTTAATAATTCTGTGGCCCTACTTTAGTAATTTGTGTTTCTGTATCTTACTGTGATGTTTGGTAAAAATTAGTTGACCCATTCATAGAGTTCCAGGGCAGGGGTAATCTGTTTATCGGTAATCATTTGAATGCTTGCCCTTCTAGCCCTTCTTTTTAGTGTATATCCAGCTCCATCGCAAGGCCCTTTGGGCTGTTGAATGGAAATGCCACTCCGCCGATCTGTTAAAATAATTTTTATGATGATATACTTCACTATATTCGACCACAAAAATATTACCCTCTTAAAATTAAACATACTAAATCTGATATTGTTACAGAAAATTAATTAAAATAAATGAAAAATGGCCATAACTCCGGAACTATTGGATTGCCCATTTACAGCTTAATACAGTGAATTACTGCATACAAGACCAAGTTTTGAGAAAAAATGAAGACAAAAAAAAATCCCTTTCGCGGCAATTAATTTTTGTTTACTTATTTTCGCGATTTGAAGACCAAAGAAAAATTTAAAAATTATTTAGTGTGAGTTATTTGAAAGCTTGGATTCAAATGTTAATTTTCAGATTTTTTAAAAATTTTTATTACCAATGGATTTGGATAGCAAGCAATTGAAAATAATTAAATTTTTCAAATATGTCAATTTTCAAATCGACTTTACCCGCGAATTAAGTGTATTTCGCCAAAATGCTGAAAATACGTATATACTATTTTACTACAAGGAATACGAAAAAAATTATTTCGATCCAAAAAAAATCCCAGTGGGCGATTTTTCATGGAATCACCCATATACTTTATATGGTCGGAAATGATTCCTTCTCCCTGTTACATACTTTTGCACAAACTCAATATACTCTATGTACCTTTGGTGCAGAGTATAAAAAGTGGAACTAGCAATGAGTCCTCTTACACAGACGATGAGACCACAAAACACTCGTTCACAGGAGCAAAACAAAAAGTGAGTTTGAAAATAGCATTGTGTAGCGACTGTCGCATAATTTTTGTCATGAGTTGTTGTTTCCGCACTAAAAAAAAAACAATATTTAGTATAAATCTGATATTTTTCCCATCAAATCGGCCTTCATTTGAAAAATGCTTAGATGGCATGTTCGAATATATAACTTTTACATTTTGAACATATCATGTGATATATTTGTGGTCAACAATTAGATAATTGCAGGGCTGCAAACCTTCTAAAATTCGGCGGGGGTTCACTCCGGGGTTCGAACCCGCGAATTTTTTGGGTTCACGGAGCGGGTTCAAAAGGTCGCTGAACCGAGGTTCGGGTTCAAACCGGGGTTCAGGAATAATGTTATCCATCGCTTATTTAAAAAACCCATTTACGTAAATTGAAACAAGCGTTTAATTCATATATAGAAGTTTAGAGGATTGATAATATCATATGGGCATTTCCGTCAGTTGTGCAGAAAAATATAGAAAGCAAAAAAAAAAACAAATTTAACACTTTGTTCCTATTTTTAGCAGCATTTTTAGTGCAAAAGGTAGAATCAGTCGCTTTGACGATTAAAAAACATTTCAATGTCATGTAAAAAAATATTTTTTCGATCTTGGTGGACCTTTCTGTGGAAATGCCCATATCCAACTTGGATGATCGGACGTTTTAACAGGCTATAGTCCAATAAGTTATGGAGCAACGAGTATTAGATGTAAGCTGCCTCTAAAGTTCGAGTGTTGTTAAGCAAAGTCAGAGTTGACATTCATATTGCGTCTATTTGCCGATAATGCCGAAAAAGTGAGAGTGAATTAGTGTGCTAGCCCTGACCTGACCGCATAGAAGGCTACTTAGAGACTGAAGAGCTCTTTACTATCTTAGCGCCGGCTTAAGCCTACGTTCGGCTTGTGTATGTACAAAAAGCGAAATCTACCAGTCCTCTGGGGGCAACCGGTGACTATATTATCAATATATTTATGTTTGTTCATAACTTTTAAAACAAGACACACACAACACAAAGGAGGCAGGTCAAACGTACTGCTGTTTTCAGAACTTCGTGGTTCTATCATCAGCAGGCTTTAAGTAGGCAATGACTGTTTGTTAATTACAAAAGCAGCACAAGTGCAAAGACTGACAACAATAGATAAAGCCAAGTTTTGTCCATGTTTGTGCACCCATTTTGGTCCTTCTGTTTTAGTAGGGTAAATTTTATCTCTCAGTTAACACACTTGGTATAGGTTAAACATTAGTGTGTCTTCTAGCAATCCTTCATTGTTACTGACTCTGGATGAAGCAAATATATAAGCAGGAAAAGGGCGCCCACAAGGAGCCCGCTGGGCGTTTTTTTTGTGCCCGTTTAACTAAACATTTTTGTTCAGTGTTTGACCAATGCCAGGCCAAGGTATACTAAACAAGGAAGGCCCACTCGCTCTCTCACAACTCCTTATATTTGTATCAAAGAGAGCGAGAGCGAGAGAGTAATTTATTTCAATACAAAGCCTACTAAGCTACTAAGTAAAACACAAAAAATTCGTCCGCGGAGACGCTTCGCTTACAACAGTTGCTGACTGAAATTGAACAAGTTGTAAAGAGAGCGGGAGAGTGAGTAGTTCTACCTTGTTTAGTATACCTTGTCCCAGGCGACCGTTACAAACGCCAACGCAAAGCGCCAGCAGTAGAATATCATTCAATCTGAAGACGGCATTGTAAGGAAAGCAGGGGAGTTTATCGGAAATCTTGTGGCGAGAATAGAACTTAGAAGTGACACCAAGCTCAATAGCCATTGTTTTTCGAGCAGAAAAGTTGCGATCAAGCGCACCTCTCCTCTTAAGAGTCCCAGGCCACAGAAACATTGAGCAAAGCAGTCAAACTTGGAACTGTCCACCGCCTCCCCATCAAATGGCGACATAGGTTTGTATGTAGGATTGCATTACTGACCTGGTTTTGTAGTTTCACAGAATGGTCCGCTAAAGTCCTGTATTATATGTATATACATACATATGTATGTATATGCTTGTGTAGACAACGTAACAGCGAAAAAGCATTTAGTCGGCTTCAACATATTGCTCAAGTCTTCGTCAAATCACAACATCACTAAAAAAACATTGCACGTTAAAAAAAATAAACAAAAATATACGTATTTAACTGTAAAATCTCCATTTTTGTATTTCTTCTTCAGCGCACCCACACCAATTGGTGTGTATGAGTATGCATGCATGAGAAACACGGGTGAGTTTGACTTCCGAAAATTGCTTACAACAACACTTTAAACAAATTCCACAATAAAAAAAAACAAAATATTCAGCGTTTAACAGGACAAAACTCAATTTGTTCATTGCTTCTCTTCCTCCAACCCACTTGACGCGCAAGACAAAATGGCCGCTGATCACAGATTGCTACATATGTATGCATGTATGTGTCTTAGTATGCATTTTACCAGAGTGAGGCCAATCTGTACGACTTCCACAAATTGCATATATCATAAATAAAACCTCAACACATCACAAGAACACTAAACATATTGCACAATAAAAAAAACAACAAAAAGATCAGGACGAGTTCAATTTCTTCACTGCGTCTCTTCTTTCCAAAATGGCACTGGCAGCGCTGCTTGTGCAAATTCAAGACAGAGTGGATAGAGGGCTTACTCACGACGCCAGTAGTTCCACGCAAAACGCATAGAGGGCGCTTTTCAAACCGTTTAAAATCCAACTTGGGCGCCACTTTTAAGCAAACAATAAAGTTTTTGGGAAAAATAGCAAGGATGGGATAAGGCGTAAAGAAACACTTACAAGTTTTGCTAGAAGCTGCAAGCGTATTTATTTATTAGAAAGGTTTCTTATACCCTTGTACCACTGGCACATTCTAGTACTCATTGAGAAGTAACTGTGATGAATGTATATTCGTAAAGGACGTTCCTGTCCCTGTCACGGATGATGATCTAGCGCAGCGGTGGACAGCCTTAAGCCCTTAGTACCCGCGCAACCCGGCTCGGTATTAGCAATAGATATTACAACAAACACGCGCTTTCTGTTAATCGCTTAAAATTGGCGCCCAAGTTTGAACCTTAACGTTTTGTTGCGCAAACTGATCAAAAGCGCCCTCTATGAATTTTGCGTGGAACTGCAACGCCGTGCAGTGGGCTGATGGCGTCGTGAGTGACCCCTCTATCCACTCTGTCTGGAATTTTCACAAGCAACGCTGCCAGTGCCATTTTGGCAAGAAGAGACGAAATGATGAAATTGATTTCGTCCTGATCTTTTTGTTGTTTTTTTTATTGTGCAATATGTTTAGTGTTATTGTGACGTGTTGAGGTTTTATTTATGATATATGCAATTTGTGGAAGTCGTACAGATTGGCCTCATTCTGGTAAAATGCATACTAAGACACATACATGCATACATATGTAGCAATCTGTGATCAGCGGCCATTTTGTCTTGCGCGTCAAGTGGGTTGGAGGAAGAGAAGCAATCAACAAATTGAGTTTTGTCCTGTTAAACGCTGAATATTTTGTTTTTTTTTTTATTGTGAAATTTGTTTAAAGTGTTGTTGTGATTTTTTAAAGTGTTTTTTTTTTGCTATAAGCAATTTTCGGAAGTCAAACTCACCCGTGTTTCTCATGCATGCATACTCACACACACATGCATACTCATACACACCAATTGGTGTGGGTGCGCTGAAGAAGAAATACAAAAATGGAGTTTCTTACAGTTAAATACGTATTTTTTGTTGTTTTTTTATTGTGCAATGTTAGTGTTATTGTGACGTGTTGAGGTTTTATTTATGATATAGCAATTTGTGGAAGTCGTACAGATTGGCCTCATTCTGGTAAAATGCATACTAAGACACATACATGCATACATATGTAGCAATCTGTGATCAGCGGCCATTTTGTCTTGCGCGTCAAGTGGGTTGGAGGAAGAGAAGCAATGAACAAATTGAGTTTTGTCCTGTTAAACGCTGAATATTTTTTTTTTTTTTTTATTGTGGAATTTGTTTAAAGTGTTGTTGTGATTTTTTAAAGTGTTTTTTTTTTGCTATAAGCAATTTTCGGAAGTCAAACACGGGTGAAATGCATTTCTCATGCATGCATACTCACACACACATGCATACTCATACACACTAATTGGTGTGGGTGCGCTGATGAAGAATTGCAAAAATGGAGTTTCTTACAGTTAAATACGTATCTTTTTGTTGATTTTTTTTTTTTGTGCTATGTTTTTTTTGAGTGATGTTGATGTTGTGATTTGATAAAGAGTTGACCAATTTTTGGAAGCCGATGCGTTGCCTTCCAGCTATTAAGTTGTCTACACAAGCATACACATACATACATGCACACCAAGCTGCTGTTGTTTTTGCTTACAGGATCCCAGCGGACAATTGGAGGACTGCAAAACCAGGTCAGTAATGCAATCCCACACAATCTTCCTATGTCGCTTTTCAATGGGGAGGCTGTGGACAAGATGATTGCCTTAAAAGTTTGTGGCGGTCGGGACTGGGGCTTTTAAATTTAAAACTACAAGGTAGTGCATACAAATGCTCCAGTTCGCATGCAATCCTAGAGGGCTACTCAGCGGAATCGGTTACATATAGATTACTATAGTTACTTGCTTCATTACGGAGTAATCCACATCTGATGTTTAGGCCGCTTTGTAAACGGGGTGCGCACCCAACTAGTAATAAAGGTTAGCCGAGCCGACGCATCGACTCCCATACTAATGACTTTATTTTTAAAATTGTAATGCAGGATGTTCGCAGTCTGTTTACAATTCCACACACAATTTAAAAATCGTATACTCTGCCGTAAGCACTTTAATACAACGTATTCGTGTAAAGCACTTGTTAAACGTGAGACTACGTAGAGGTAGACTTGAAGACGTGTTATAGCTTATGAGTGGGTAAGAGTAGTAGAGTTTCTTTTAGTTTACTTTAAATGATTTTATTTCCAAAGCTGTAAATTGTCCAGACTTCAATTGGGAATACGGGGTCATCGGGGAATATCCCTCGCAGCTTTTTAGGTATGGCCTAATTCTTTAGCTTTAATTTTGTTGGTTCGGATAGTCGTGTTTTGAGCCTCCAGTACTTTGCCAATGGATTTTTACCTTTGCGAGTCTGACTTCCCGACAATCTAATTGGACACTTAAACAAATTAAAAACTAATAAAATTTAGTGACTCATCGCCACATACGTCAAGTCCCTCTACACTTACACATTTGTTCTTCATACAATACAATGAAGCAAATAAAAGGAATGTCAAAATAGCTTATGGACAAGGGGAAGCACTAAGCAAACGAAACTGGCATCGGCTCGTGTGTGGCACGAGTTGTTGTTTCTGTTCGTTACCGATTACAATCTCTCTTACGAAAATCAGCGATTGTATTGCATTACATTTTCTACAGTCGTAATGCATATTTTCCACAGAACACGTTGAGCTCTTCCCGCTGGGTTATGCTTTGTTGAACTGACAAGAGAGAGATTAAAAAGAGAGCCATCTCGCTCTCACTTGTTTAAAGCAAATATTATCCGATTGAAAACAACTTTACTTATTTCAGGAACATTTGGAACATTTATTCTTAAAAATTTGGAAACCATCTTGTTCTTATTTTAAGTTGAAGGCAACTTATTTTCTGAACAGATTTTTTCCCTCTGTGTAGGACTAGGAACTTAATTTTTAAATTTTATTTTGAAATTGTTCGCTTAAATTTTAACCAGAGACCGAATCTAATAGTTATTTAACAATAAAAATTTCGAAACAAAAACTATTGACTTACCATTTTTATATTAAAATTAGTAATTAATTGATACAAAGAAAGGTTTATTTAAAAATTATAAATTAATTGATTTGAAGAAATTTTATTTTAGAAATTTAAATAACATCCTTCCTGCTGAAAATCGTATTAGTCCTTCAACCACTACAATATAAGGATATGGATGTACAGATCAAGTATACATTCGGACATTTGTTCTACGATGTTCTGCTTGGTGAGTGCGTGCTGAACATTTCGATAAGAATATGAAGGGATGGTAGTATAATTTGCTCCTTACCCACAAATGGCTCGAACTTTACATTTTCGGGACTGTGTTTGTTTTTTTAGCTGTTCCTGCAACACAAGAATCATTCTAGTGCACTTTTCCTACTCATATATTTGTTTAGTCTGGTAATAAAGTCAGTAATAATGAAATATTGCTGGAAGACACACTAATGATTAACTTATACCGAGTGTCTTAACTGATGGGATAGAATTTCCCCCACTTATGTTAAATGTTAAGTCTACTTTATTACCCCCATCGACTTAGCGATAAGTGCTTCCAACTAAGTTTTTCACTGGTTGGACCAACAAGAATATCACATAAATAAATAAATAAGGTCCGAAATGGGTGCACACATACACAAAGACTTCGGTCAATTTGGCAATTTGGTTGTTGCACTTCTGCTGTTTTTGGAATTTCTAAACAGCTATAGCTATGGCCGCTGCCGACTTGCGGACGATAGGAAAATTCTGCTAATGATAGAACCGGGAGGTTCCATGTCAACTTGGTGATGCCATGGACTGCTAGGTAAACTTGGAAAGATTTTGATGATATTATATCCCGTTATTAATGATTGCTCCTTGTAATGATTATCCCATTGATGTAAAACTATCTTCTTAATCATTCGCATCGCTTCAGCAGTAGAATACGGAATTTGAATTACCTCCCCTGAAATAACAGCTTCCTTGGCCGCCATAAAGATGGCAATTAGCTCACTAAAAGTGGATGAAAAATCTTGATTGATCTTAAACTTGAGTTTTTCTTCATTTCCATCAAAAACCACTCCTACACCAACCGTATTTGCCGATACTGAAGCATCCGTTGCAACTATAGTGAAACCTTGCTGCCTTAATTGAGAAATTTTCTCATTAAAGATGCTTCGTATCTGAATTGCAGAAAGATTTTCCTTTGATTGACCAAAAATATTAGTAAGACACTGGATATTCTGATGCTTTACAAATTCCTTGCTGGTATTTGTATTGTCAAGGATGTCTTTAAACTTGTTATAAATAAGGCTGTATGTTGATTTGTTTGAACTTACAGAAATCTTACTATATAGCTCCATATTATGCATCTTTACTTTGATAATTTCTTTGGCCGTAAGAAGTTCTCTTCTCTCTTGAGGAGGCAACTCCCCAACAAGAGAGTAGATAACATGCTGACCCGTATTTGGTGGAAGACCTGCACACCTCCTTAGTACATTTGACAGCACTGACATCAGTTTTTTATCAAGAGTTTTATTGATATTAGAACTTGTAAACGCATACTCCATTTTGGACCTAACAAACGCCCTATAAAAATTTGTAGCCATTTTTGGTGTAAGACCACTTTTTATCGTGGTGGCTCTAGCTATTAGATTTGTTGCAGGCTTAATCCTGTCATTTGTGTACTCAACATGCTGTTTACATGAGAGATTTGCAGAAATTATTCTCACTAACAGTTTACATTTATTCGCATATTCAATGGGTTCATTGCTGATTATAAGCTTATTTGGTGGTAGCCTTCCTCTTCCTATTGACATGATTCCAACCTTTTCCTTATTGAATGAGAGATGAAGACTCTGGCAGACACTTTCAAAGGCATCCACCTTTATTTGCTGTTTCTCAATTACTTCATATGAAGTTCTTGCGTGAGTTACAAAAGCAGAAATCATCCGCAAACTGATAGATACTTGTGTTAGCATCTTGAAGCTTATGAATGTCCCAAGTGTACATATTAAACAGAATTGGTGACAGACAACTTCCCTGTGGAAGACCATCAGCAATTGTTAATTCACTACAACCCATCTTGATTATTCTATTCAAGAAAAAGGATTTTATCCATCTGCAGAAAAGCAGCGGAATCCCCTCCTTTCTCAGAATCTCATCCAGAATACTCAGCTTAACACAGTTTTATGCGTTGCTTTTATCAATGGTAAGTACAAGAGTCTTCATCTTTCTTTTTTTTAATTCATTGATTTGTTTTTCCCTGTATGCATGCGTATTATTCGGTAACTTCTCATTTGTGTCGCAAAATTCTACAATTTTATCCTTAATCATCATATTTAGTGTTTTTGCAAAGACCGAAATTAATCCTTCAAATCCTTGCTGGGTTTTGGTATCGGAACAATCTTTATTATTTTCCATTCTGTCAATACATTTCCATCCCGTAACGCTTTGTTTAATTCCGATAACAGATGTTCTCTTTCCCGATAAGGTAATGCCCTTAACATATCATACGTGATTTTATCCTCACCTCCTGCTGTTGATTTTTTTTACATAGAACCGATTTAAAATCCGATTCTGTAAATGGGATTATTAGATTACTATCAATTTCAGAGTAGCCATAAATTGAAGTTTCCCCAATGGGTACTTGACTTTTAAGATATTCAAAATACTTTTCGTTATTATCCCATTGACTCGCAACCCTTTCATGAGATCCTTTCAAGGTCCTCATAAATGCCCAAGCTTCTCTGGGATTGGAATTATTATTCAACTCATCCGTTCTATTTTGAAAACTTTTTTTTTTGCCTTGCATTGCATTTTGCCTCTATTATCTTCATCAACAATGTTAAGGCCCTTTGCAAAGAGTTGGACAAATCTGAGATATTTCTCAAATTCGTGAATTTAGATATATTATTCGAAAGCAATTTTTTGGATAAAAACTTGTCAACCTTTGGCTTTAGTTCTTTAAACTCAACAATTAAAGGAAAGTGATGACTACCACCCAATTGTCCTCTATAAACCTCCCAATTGTGTACCGAAGGAAAGTTGACAAAAGTCAAATCCAACACGGATCCCGCTGAATTATTGAAACTATGAATGTACGTGATATCACCATTGTCCAGAAAGGAAAAAGCTGACTTTTGCATAATGATAGTAAGAATTTGACCTTTGGCTGAGGTAACACTGTCACCCCATAACACTGCTCTGGCATTAAAATCGCCCATTATTACCGAGTTTGGAAATTTCAGATACAAAAATAGCCATGGACAATTGCGGCTCAAAGTATACCGAAAAAACTGTCAGATTACAATTAAGGTTTAATTTTTGAGCTACAACTATATCTCTATCAGACTTATATTCTACCATTTTGAACTTAATATTGTTTTTGAAACCGACAGCTACACCACCGTACCCATCAGCTCTGTTTTTTTCCAAAAACCGAAAATTATAAATTTTGTGAGTCTGCATGAGATGCACAGTATCATGAGAGAAGATGTCATACTGCATTAAAGTTATGGTAATTAACAAAGAATTCTACATTATATTTATTGGCTTTAAAGGAATGAATATTATATTGAAAAAATTTCATTTTTGGTTGTATTAAAATTTAAATATAAAAAACTGAAGCTTAAAGCTCAGCCAAATGCTGATTAAACTTGAAGGTTACTTTGTGAAGAAAACTGTAATAAATTATTCGCGCCATTTATTCTATTGCATTGATTATTGAACTTATTTTGAATTTGCTCTAAAACCGACATATTCGTCGGGTCATATGAAAAATTTTTGAGACAAAGGTTTAGCAACTGTTCAAACAGTGCCTCCAAACCACTTTCATTCTTTTCCGGATATGTGTATTTGTGTCCACTATCCTCCTCCTTACTCTGGGGGAGTACAAAATGAGCCCTTCAGTACGCTGTACTAGTACATGGGTGTAGAATTCGGTACTTACTAGTAACCACCGGTACTTACCGCCCAATTCACCAGCAATGCAATTCACTACTTACTTTTTGCAGGGCATGTCCTAGGGGGTAACCAATCGCCACCTCTTCGCTTTACATGTAAGTACTGGGTTAAGTACCGAAAAGTGGTGGTACCGTAAGTACTTACGGTACGCACTTACTGTAAGTACTTACGGTACGCACTTACTGTAAGTACTTACTGTAAGTACTTACCATAAGTACCCCCAAGTTGGTTGTACCGTTAGTACCTCCAGACAGTACCCCCGTCACTACGTCTGTAAGTACCTCCAATTCGCACTAGTGTAGGTACCCACTAGGTGGTTATGCAATAAACATACCCTCATAAAGATAAGTTTTATATTATGTTAAATTTTTAACATTTTATTTTTATTTCTTTTGTTTGTATTACTACTATATTAATAGGTACTATTTCATTTTATTTCGAATTTTTCTTCATCATATTTATTAATTTCTTTATTATATTCTTCATTTAAGCCAGTTGTGTAATCGCCACTGGACTTTTTGAAAACTCGCTTTCTCTGATGCTAGCATTCCGCAGCAGTTTCCGTACTGTTGGACCGCACGTGGAAATAGAATCTGAAAAAAAAACAAAGCAATAATTGCACAGCATTTCAAAAATATATTACATTCTCATACCAAGCACAGCACCATAAAAATAGTTAAGACGTCGCGTTGCATTCGGCGATTTGCAGAAGCTTGTATTTTTTTTGTATTTGAGCAGGGAGCCCTTGCTCTTTTCCCAGTGCTCAAGAAATCATATTTATATGCTCTATTCTTACCTTTGTTGGCTTCAGATATAATAGTAAACATATCCTAACAAAATTATTTTATTTATCACGGCTCAGAAATAATTATTTTCGCAACCAACGCGTTCGACTCAGCAGCTTCCACAATAATAACTAAAATGCATCATCAGAACACAAAAACTAAAAGTCACAAGCCCGTCGAACTCTGTCCTTAACTGAGCAATCTGGTTGCGCTCATCTCAAAGTTCTCCCTTTCTCCCCCACTCTCCGCTCCCACACTAAATTTTAGTTGTGAATGAGTGGGGGGTGGGGATATACCCAAACTGAGAACCGCTTATCCCAAACGATATATTGCAAAGAGCATTAGTGACAAAACTGCTTCAGCAAAATTGTGTAGATGTAATTTTTTCGAGCACGCGTGGCATGAACTTGACGCCGCCGACTTCCCAACGTCAACCCTCTCTTACCATCTCCGATCGTTGTTTGATTTTTACTTTTGTCATTTCGGCATCGCATTCTATTGATATTTTACATTTTGTCATTGAATCGCATTTCGTCAAAACAGTCTGTGTGTACGTCGCGACGCGTCGTTTACTTTGGGAGTGACGTCGCTATACCAAATCGGTACTCTGGTCGGTACCCTATCGTAGGTACTTACCTCGGTACTTACTTGTAAAGCGATAAGGTGGCGATCGCCACCAGTAAGTAGTCCATGTAAGTAGTGCAAGTAGCTATCGCCACCAGCCGTACTGAAGGGAGGCTTTTGCACTGGTGCAACTGGTCTCATTTTGGTGACATAGCTATATCTATGCTTATTTATGATATGATTCACTTTATTGTCTTTGTTTATTGTTATAGTCTTTTCCTTTTGATTGTTAAGACTTGTAAAATTTCTGCGTGCGTTGTTCTATCAAAGTCTATAAAAACTATATATAGATATATGCGTAGTATGGCGAATCGTTGTGACGCAGTGTCCCAGCACGTACAAATAAAATAATACAAAAATAGAAATTTGAATTTGAACCTAACGAACAGCTTTGGCGCCCTCGATCGATATCGATTAATAATCGATAGCTATCGAGAGCAACCCTACAAAGAACTCACAATGGCGTGAGCCAAGAGTGAGCAAAGCATTTCAAGTCACTTGATCACCAGAGCTCCAAGCGCAAAGGTAAGCCAGCTAAAGAAGTTAGCATCTGTAGTTATGGAGCAGGCGGGCTCCAATCTTGTTCTTGTGTATAGTGGACAGCCAATCCTCCACAGAATTGTAATATTCTACGGAGCTGCAGTGCATCTTCCTCGTTCTTGTGTATCTTGGAGAGACAATCCTCCCCAGAGTTCTAATACTCTACGGAGCAGTCGTGCATCCCGCTTGTTATTGGGTATTCTTAGATCGCCAATCCTCCCCAGAGTTATAAGACTATAGAGCAGGTGTTTCTTTACACGTCCCTTATTCTTAGATATAACGTCCCACCCAGAGTAGGTACTCCCGACTGGAGCCCGACATCTGATTTCTTCACCCCCCGCGGAACAGAGAAGCCGGAACGAGACACAAGGAACCAGGTACGCAATCCAGCACACCTCAACTAAGTCCTAGAATTAATACTACAATATAGTATAGTCGCAACCAGATTTGATTATAAAAAGCACCTGCAATTGCTTAAAAACAATAATATCCGCGCCGCCTTTGCAGCCTGTTTTGTTACCTGCTAAAATGCACGTGTTGGTTGATGGACGCCAAGTGAAGCACTAAAAAAAAAAATATTTTTAATATTAAATATTATTAATATTTTTTTTGCATACAATTGACAGTATTGTTGACTTCAACGACGTATTGTTAGGGCAGTTGGAAAACCTGTTAGCTTGGGAGAATGGTTTCACCGCCGAAATAAGCCGTTCTAAATTATTGTTCGATGCATCTTTGAAGCATACGAGGGAACTGCTGTTCGTACGAGAAAAATGACGATCCATCATATCTCGGAGGTTTACAAATAGCGTTATAAAGTCGTCTTTTTTTCCATAAACCACGCAAAATCTGCAGTCGTTTAACATACCATAAATTTGCGGTTGATATGATTCCATTGAAAAAGTCCGTTTTCGAAATTTGTTGTGACAGTTTCCACAATGTGATAACCAGCGTTGACCGCGTGTTGGCGGACATGACATAAATCTGACATAAACAGATTTGGACTAAATTCAGTGCAACTCAGTTCAGGGCAATTTAAACTCAAGTCATAATATCTATCAGATATTATGCCTATAATTTGCTCCTTATTAGTGCATTCCTTAAAAATAACATTTAACCAGAAACACACTGTATCATTTGAGTTTTCCAACATATCTTCGTCGTCTTCTTCCTCTAGTGGGTCCATAAGGATTTCCAATACATCTTTATTGTAAGTTGTCGTTGGCTACCAAACGCATACCACAACGACCCCAATTCCGATTCCCGTACTGCTGGGACGGACTTGTGTTTCTACCACTTCCCTGAACCCGATAATTAGATATCGTGTTTTGCGTCCTTCGTGGGTCTACCTGAGAAAGCCGTCATCGAGGACAACAACGTACGGGGCATCTTTCTTCATTTTTTTTTAAATAAGATGGATTGAAATATGTATGCTCCCGCACCATTTGCGCTTTCTGCCTAAGCCTGAAATAGTTAAAATTAATTAACTAGGAGAAGTAGATCAAATGGTCAAACAAAATTCGTATGAACTTAAATGAACTGCCACTTTTTCGGATTGGGACCACTGTGCGTCGGGTGTACACCATTTATACTGGGGCTCCCAGTGGAGCATGGAATGAAGCCGCCGCCAGTGGAATCTCCATGGACACTTACCCTTCCCAATTGGCTGATTGGTCTAAGCGTGCGACATCATGGATTCTCGAGATCAGTGGCATCAGATCCTCTACATCCACGTCTTCGCCAGCAAAACTAATGTAAGTACGATTAGCCATACTACGCTATATACTTATTTATATATATACTTTTTACAGACTTTGATAGAACAACGCACGCAGTTTATGGCTACGCTTTGGGCTTTTGCTCTTAGTAACGATTCAAGATAGAGACATCCGCGATAGTGATGACATATACATATGCGATAGATATGCTATTGTCAGTTAAATTTAAACAAATTCGTAACGTATGATCGAACTGGCAGTCACAGCCATAGCCATCAGTACAAGTACCATTGTTCAGACAAGGATTCGACTCGCAGCGTCCCACACAACCGTTGCTAATGCTATATATTCCCCGCATGGAATACTGCTTGACATCCACCATTTTACCATTGAGTAAACGAGCGCGTATGCAACCCACATAACCATCACGATATTCGGTTGTCCCATATCCGAGGTTAAAAGTGGTTCACGCACTTCAGCTTTAATAGAACCATCTACCAGGAGACGTGCCTACTTGCGATTACGTTCCACGCTCACTGTGTGCCCATTGTTATCATTCAAACGATAGCTACTGCCCACACTAACTCCCAGGGCACCGCTTCCCGCTTGGTATTGGAATTACAGCTTGTTGCCTCCATTAATACTAAGTTTAATGTACTCCGTGGGCCCGGTGGGATGGAATAATGATGAATATGGTGGAACCATTGTTTTGGTCAGACTAGAAGTCTTGTGGTCTCATGAGTCCAATTGAAACTATATTAGAAGTTTCTTATTTCTGCAAATCATTGTGTTATCATTTATATTATTGGTAAACATTAAAAAGTATAAATTAATTTTATTTTAATTCAATTTAGGAAAATTTCAAATTTTTGCCTTTTGGCGCGCCCTTAATAGTGATGTAACCAATGTCGACAGCCCACCTCGGGGGCGACAACCCTACAACGTCAATCGAATATTCCGACTCAAAATGTGGCATATTTGCTGGCCACTCTAATCCCAGAAATAATAGTCAAATGCTGGTCACACTAATCGTGAACAGTGACTGGCTACTGTGACTGCAACTGTGTGTATATATGTATATGTATATACAAATAAAATATATACAAATAAAAAACATACAACAATTACAGCTCTGGGAAATGAAATAAAAAAAACTCTCAAGTGGACAGTTGTGTTTGTGCATGTGGGCGTGAGTTCTAAAATATTGATCAGACTATGGATACATTCGATGTGTCAGATAGAAGCAGGTGAGCAGCGCCAGGAATACATATGTATCTGACGAAGACTGTTTTTTGTAATGACCCTCCTTGGCGAATATTACGACCACAAATGCACATTTGTATGTTCCTGTCCCCGGACCTGTGTGCGTGCACTTTAATTGCATATAAAAACACACCAGAGTATTTACACACACACTCGCATACATGCACATGAGAATGAGTAAAGATAAATTGCGGTAATCTTTCTTCCCGCACAGTTGGTACTTTGGTTCCATGTCCCGACAAGATGCTACCGAAGCCCTGATGAACGAGCGCGAGCGGGGAGTGTTTCTGGTGCGTGATAGCAATTCGATAGCCGGCGATTATGTTCTCTGCGTAAGGTATGTACACACACAGGCACAGGGCTCTGGCTTGTGTAAACACTACCACCACTACAACTTCCTCCGACTGCAGGGAAGACACCAAAGTGAGCAACTACATTATCAACAAAGTGCAGCAACAGGATCAGTTCGTCTACCGCATCGGCGACCAATCGTTCGAGAATCTGCCCAAACTGCTGACGTTCTATACGCTACACTACTTGGACACCACACCACTTCGGCGGCCCGCCCAGAAAAAGGTGGAGAAGGTGATAGGAAAATTCGATTTCGTTGGCAGCGTAAGAGATTGGCAAATCCAATTTGGTGTCTGCGACCTTTCAACTATTTATCCCACAGGACCAGGACGACTTGCCGTTTCAAAGGGGCGAAGTGCTCACCATCATACGGAAGGACGAAGATCAGTGGTGGACCGCTCGAAATGCGTCGGGCCAAGTTGGCCAAATACCGGTTCCTTATGTGCAAAGAGTACGTACTGGCCATCGCCTTCCTCCTCTCATAACCCCTCCATCAGAGCTTTCTGTAATGATTTATTTGTGTGACAGTACGACGACTCAATGGATGAAGACGGCTTTGACGGCACAATGCTGGGAAACTCCGGCTCGGGCAATGCACGCTCCAATATTGCGGCGAGCGGTCATCCGGAACAGCCCACTGTCCCTTCCAGCTCCAACCAGTTTAGCAACAGCACATTGAAAAGAACAGACTTGAATGTGAGTAGCAAGGGGTAGTCGGAGAACGGAGACTAAGACTTTATCCCCCACAGCGCAAACTGCCAGCTTTCGCCAGGGTGAAGCAGTCGCGGGTCCCCAACGCCTACGACAAGACGGCGCTGAAGCTCGAAATAGGCGACATCATCAAGGTCACGAAAACAAACATCAACGGCCAATGGGAGGGTGAGCTGAAAGGACGCAAGGGCCACTTTCCGTTCACGCACGTGGAGTTTGTCGACGATTGTGATTTAGGCAATACCTGTTCAGACATTCGATTAAACAGCGCCGCCAGTGGCGCAGATTGGGTAGAACAATAAGGCGAACGTCATTTATCTGGGTAATTTGTATTAAACGTAAGCAAGATGTATCAAAAATTCGCAAAGTAAGTGGTGCATACCAATTGTTAATATACCATTAAATATATTGATTAATCGATCCCACATATCACTCCTCAGATCCTCTGTGAATAGCGTGGCAAGACAATGAGCTCTACTTCAGACATTCAGTTGGACAATATTGAACATCCTGTCCTGTCAGAATTATAAGGGGGAAAATTAGGGGGTGATCAGAATAGCGTTGTCAGGTCACAGTGGGGTGCCAGTGCACAGTGGATGTGGCCATAGGCCAAAAATCAAAAAATTAATGTTAAAATTTTTAAATCGTAGCTGCTTACATTAACAGCTAATTGGTCAAGCTTCATAGTGGCATACTTATTTTGCTTTGATTATAACGGTACTTTCTTAAAATACCATCGGAAGTGTGACCATTTGTTCATTTGCCTTGTACAGTGCACGCCGCTAGCTGTCACATGCTAATTATACCCTGTTCCCATTAAAAATGGAAAAAAGGGGATCATGAAGTTGTGCAAATGTATGTAACAGGGAGAAGGAAGCACCTCCGACCCCATAAAGTATATATATTCTTGATCAGCATCAACAGCCGAGTCGATTTAGCCATGTCCGTCTGTCCGTCTGTATGATCGCGTCGATCTCAGAGACTGTAATAGATAGAGCCACAAATTTTGGCATGTATATAGGTGTATACTGTACGCACATCGAGTTTGTTTCAGATTTCGAAAAATCCTCCTCCTCCATCTTTAAACAGCGAAAATCTGTCATTTTATCTGTATAAACGCGTAAATCTCACAGACTATAAGAGGTATAGCCTCAAATTTTTGCATGTATACAGGTGTACACCGTACCCAGATAAAGTTTGCTCCAGGTTTGGCAAATTCCTCCTCCATCTTCTTCTAACCGCGAAAAACTCGAGCTACAATTTTTAAGTTTGAACCTAGTGACTTAATATATATTCAGTGAGGCCCAACATTTATCTATTCTGTGTACCACAAAGAGATCCGAGCAAAAACACCGAAGATATGTACATAAGTGCGCCTGCCCATTGATTGAAATAAATTTAAAAATAAATGGAATTCGAAACTATAGGAACCACATTACTCGGAACAGGGTTTTTTGCTGTCGGGGCACTCGACCGCAACACTCTTACTTGTTTTCTTTAATTAAAATTTTTCCTAAAAGCTATATTAATTCATGTTGGGTAAAATGGATATTGTTCATAAAGGATATTGTTACTTTTACAATTCAACTTTAAGAAATTTCGTGTTCAATTTAGCGTAAATCGTTGTTTTAGATTAGAATATTTTTGTGATTGTTTTCGGTTCGAATGTCAAATGTTTAGTTAAAGTTGTAAGTGTGTCGCCCTCCTCCGCCATCACAATTCGTTGTGTCATATTGTTTCTTAACACTTTGAGATTTTAAAAATGTTAAGTTTTCTTGCTACTATTTGACTTATCAGTCCGTATGAATGCACAGATCTCAGAGATGGAAAGAGATAGAGGTCCGACATGTATGGGACATAAACTTCTTATTAGTTTGTTTTTAATTTTTTCCACGCCCCTTCCCGACCCTGCAATTTAGAAAAAATTCATGTCTTCCACAGTTTTATATATAGACAGTTCGAACCTTTTAGACATATTTAGTAATCAAAATTATTTATCGATTTGCCGAAGAAATGATCAAGATCGGTTAAAAGATACTCAAGTTATCAGCAAAAGAATGTTCGCTGCTGCAGCGCTGCCGCAGCGGAGAGTGCGTGGACATGTCCAAGCACGCCCATTTTTGCTTATTACAGTTTTTACTCTTCATAGACCTCACAGTTAAATTTTTGCCCTATATTTCCACCTTAAGTAATTATGGCCGCTCACTCCATATAAATGCAACCACTGTGCAGTGTATCGAAAACGCCTGATTTTGTCCATCTTCTGCCATTGTTGCAGATTCGATTTACGGAATTCTGAAGATTCTTGACTTGGTAGTCGGTTTCCGACTTAATTGAGTATTTCTCTGGAATCTCTAGAGGCTTTCGCATAAACGTTAGCATTCCAAACTACTTCTTTTTGGCTTGATATGCCCCAACGCAAGTAATGTTTACCGCAGAGTTCCCCATCCATCGCCCTTGGGGGTCGAACACATTTGGCAATTCACATTCATCGAACACATTTGGCAATTCACATTCATTAAAGCCGAATGCTTGACGAAGACACTGCTCACCGAGTGTTTGAAAGTCAGTCGTAGGTAGTGTTACAACACAATCCCTTCCGCCCTTTCATTCTAGGATAACCCAGAGCATTGTGGATTGTCCCATGAAAATGAGTTTATGTTGTGGATTGGCTACCCTATGTGTGGTGTGGGGGTAAACTTACCACAGATCGCCTGGGGAGTGGGAGTGTATAAGACACACCTTCCGAATGAGACGAGAGTCCGAGATTTCCGTATAGGGAAAATGGTAGTCCACATGGACTATGATCCTCTGACATTCGAGCCTGGTATCGGACTGATAAGAATTGTTTTAGTGTTCTAGTTTAATACGTATATCTGGCCAGTTTGTATGATACCGTATGTGGATGGGACCAGATAATTAATCCACAAACTCCTATAATCGTCTTCTTTCAGGGCCTGCTGGAGTCCGAATTAATTAATTTTTTTGCTTCGACAAACAGCACTCGAAGAGGCATTACGGACCAGCATTATGCCTTATAATGCCCACTATATGTACGGACACTATATCGTACAGGTGCCATGTAACAAACTGGCAGGCATATATCATGCTCCAAAGGTGTGTAAACTTCGGTCGAGCCGAAGTTAGCTTGCCCCTAATTTCATACCCTGCACTCATTAAAAATGTTTAAAAGGGGATCATAAAGAGGTTCAAAAGTATGTAAGTGCTAGAAAAACGCACCTCCGACCCCGACACCTCGGTGTAAACCGAGAGTAGTTTGCTTCAGATTTGAAAAATTCCACCGTTTCCATCTCTTAAAAGCGAAAAACTGTCTCTCTGCATTAACGCGTTGATCTCACAGACTATAAGAAGTAGAGACACAAATTTTTGCATGAATGAAGATGTATACAGTATCCAAGTCCCAATCCAAGTTTTCCGCTTCAATTTCCTCGAAAAACCAATCACTTCACATAAGGCGGAAGCGCTCACCATTCAAAGTTGATGGTAGTTCACGCACATTTTCAGCAAACGCAGCAAAGTTTTCGGTCCAGCGCACCGGACGAGTACGTACACGGGTTGGTTTATCCACCAACATTCCAGTTTTACGAACTCGCTTCACGAATTGATCCACAAATTGAATTTTCGGAATATTTTTTTTGCACAATTTTTTTTTTTTAATTTTGCGCAGTTTAAATCGGGGTCTCACCACTTTTAAAATATGTTTTAACATTTCCCATCTTTCTTTAAGCGAATAGCCATCCATTTCGCAAATGTCAAAGTTATTACTAAATATTTGCCGCTTTCCGAATGACATTCGACATTTTTAATTCAAATTCCAAACACTAGATGGACCGCTCTGTATGATCGACGCGTCCGTCATGACGATAATATATTAAGGTTAAGCATCGCGTTATTATATTATTACTCAAAAATGGTTAAGGATAACCTAAAAATAAAAACTTTAAAAAAAATATGCCACGAGGGGGACTTGAACCCACGTCTACTAAGTTGAAAGGCCACCTCTCATCCTCAACACCTCGGCGCGCACACAACACGAAGTTAGTCTACTACACGTTGTTCTCTGAGTGTATATTCCATTTTTTTCTATTACGACTTCTTTACTTGTTCTCTTTCAATAGATGCGATTCCCAAATGCTTGTATGATTTCTGAAACAGTTTCGAGCCCCCCCTTTGAGGGTCAAATTTTCTTAAGTTTCGGACGGGTTGCCTCCCTTCATTGATCTATTAAAATGAATCTTGGGAAAATCTTGCAATTCTTCAAAGAAATTGCTGTATTTAATTGGTGTTCCAGGGTGAGGCCTCAGAACGTGTATTGGGATACAAAGAGAAACAGCTTTGCCACACTCTTTCCACGAGGCATTCCGTTCGTGAACACGGTCATGCTCAGTTCCAACTCGATGTCCTGCGGTCCCTCCAGTGTCCGCTTGAGCAACAGGTTCACTTGGTTATTGGTCTTCAATGTGCTGTAAAGAGGACGAGGGCGGTGAGCGGGTTCCCGGAGAATCGCGTGAGTCGGGCAACTTACTCGAAATGACTCTCCGACGCCCTTTCAACATTTGGGCCCGCATGAAGCCGCACAACTTTAAGGTCGAAGTCGATGTTGTCGTACCAAACTGGACCGCGAAGAGTGAAGATGGTGCGGCCATCTGGCGGGATCATTAGCTTGGACACGAAAGTGATGAAGTTGTAGGTGTATGCGGAGGGTTTCGTGTAACAGTCCTCGCCATCGCACATATTGCTGTTCTGACGGCACCGACTGCGAGGATGGGAGAGTTTTAAGAAGATCTGATTGACCCGCTTGGAGATGTACGGTAGGTCTTACTTTTTCTGGTCAGGGTCGTGGATATACCCAGGGGGACAGTTGATCGTTGTACACTTATAGCTGCCGCGAATATTCGTGCATTTGTCGTGCTAAAAGAAGAGACCCAACACATCTTCCACTGTCCACAAAGTGAAGTAAGTAACATACCCGACCCGTGCACACATGGTTGTCAGCATCGCCGCCACATTCGTCGATGTCGGTGCATGTGGTTTGGTCCGTTGCCAGCGTGTAGCCGCGTGGGCAGGAGCATTGGTAGGATCCGGCCGTGTTGATGCAGTAGCTTCACGGGAGAGGGAAGTTTAGGTTTCTGTACGCCAACTGACAGGGTGAGGTGGACCTACCCCATGCACAGCTTGTATCCCTTGTGCACCTCACATTCGTCGATGTCGTTGCAGGTGCGGTTATCCCGGCCTATTTGATATCCGGGGTTGCAGGTACATCGGTAGCCACCCCAAAAGTTGACGCACTTCTGTTGGCAGAGGCCGGGAATGTCCTGACACTCGTCTACATCAAAGCACTGGGCGTTGGCATAGTCACTTCCAGCGACAGCACTATTGCTGGACCTCTTTTCGAAACCCGACTTGCACTCGCAGTAGTAGGAGCCTGTGGAACACAAGAAAGTGGGTCGGTCTTACGCGCCAAAGGGGAGGCTCACTCTTCGTCATTACCTATGGTATTGAAGCAGAGGGCGTTGGAAGGACAAACGCGCTGGTCCTGGGCACATTCGTTAATATCCACGCAGCTGTTGACGCCGTTGGAGAGCCGCGTCACCTGGTGGCCAGTGGGGCAGGCGCAGATAAAGCCGCCATTCCGGTTTTGGCATATTTGCTTATCGCCGCAATTGTGTTCGCCCGTCTCGCACTCATCGATGTCTGTTTTCAAAGGCAGGAGGATTGAGAATGCAATGGGGATGTTCAGAAGCAGAGATGAGGGATTCAGTACGCACCGATACATGAAGTACCCGTTGGGGTCGATTTGTAGCCGGCAGCACACTGCAGTAGGCTTTCACAGCGATAATGGCCATTGGTGTTGATGCAACGTTCATGACTGCCGCAGGGCTGTCGCTCCATGCACTCGTTGATGTCTGAACGAGAGCGGAAGTTAAAGGCTTTAACCTAAAGTCGACTCTGGCCGACTTTGATATACCCGTTACTCGGGGGAAGAACAGTTTAATTGTCTTTCCCTATGCTAATTAACCAAGCATTAACATTAAGCTAACATACCACCATTATGTGTTCCTAAAGGAAGAGTCGATAAGTAAGAAACGGTCTCATTAACTCCGCTATTTGTTATCCGATCTCTATGAAAAGTTGCGAGTTTATAAATACCGCTATATCGTGTTCATACATCGCAATACCGACTCGGCCCTTGTTGCTGATCATATATCTCAGGGTGTCCAAGCGAATCAGTCACCGTTTTTTTAACCGATATAACCGAATCAAACCGAAACCGTAACCAATATCAATTTTGTGAGGTGACTGGAACCGGAATGAGTTTTATTTTCTTATTTTATTTTTATACCCTACCAGATGTTTGTAGCGCATAAGAGGGATCATATCTTACCAGCTAAAATATATATATTCTTGATCATCATGACGAGCTGAGTTGATATAGCCATGTCCGTCTGTTATCTCCGTGGTCAGTTTAAAAGTTTTCATAACCAAACTTTACCCGAAGTCTTTATGTACAGGAACCGGCCAGATCGGATGTCGACATGGATCCGTCAAAAATTAAAATCGGACAACTATATAGTAGAGATTCACGTTGCAAACGATTCACGAAAAAAAATCTCTACGCACAATACACTCTCGCACGATTTTAGAGGGCGTCACGAATAATCCCGCTCGATAAAATGCATCTACTAAACATTGACTTAACCAAATACAATTCAGTTATGTACAAATTAAATAAGGTGCTTTTTACATAGCATAACACATTACACAACATAAACACTCAAAAAGTAAAGGGTTAAATTGATCTATCATTCATTTCACAGGCCAACAAAATGACCATTTTTGTGAGGAGCAGCCCTGTTGATTTAAAAATATGATAAGTTTATGTTTATTGATTTCAAAACTGGTTTCGGTTTCGGTCCATCAGCTCTTGTTTCCAAGATATAGCGGAAAAACGAAAATCTTGCATTTTTGGCACTCTAGGATTCAACTTTTCGTTTTTCCGCCATATCTTGGAAAGAAGAGCTGATGGAGCTAAACCGAAACCAGTTTTGCAATCAGTGAACATAAGCTTATCATATTTTAAATCACAAAGATGGTCATTTTGTTGGCCTGTGTTATACAAGCTGTCAGGTTATGTGAACTAGTGGTGCACCTAAGACGTGAATTTGAACGTGTCACGGTGTTTCACGACGTGTCAGACAGAGTTCCGTGCGTATTCTAAAGTCAAACATCATGCAGTACTCACGAAATTTCTTAAATTGATTTTCCTATAAGAAATGCTTCTGAACTTTTGGAATTATCTTTAATTATATCGTGCTTCCATATTTGAGAAATCTTTCCATGCATGTGCTAAACATTCCACCAAACTCAGCTGATAACAAATTATTAGAAGAAAGGATAATATTGATAGGCTTCTATTTTTAAATAAAGAGAGAATGCAACGATAACTTCGTCTGTGCCGAAGCTTAAATTCGTTTAAAAAAGCTCGATCCAACGGTTACGAAGAATATTTATTCTTTATGTGGTCGGAGATGATTCTATGCGTTGTAAACTTCTGTGCATGGTGCTAATGTTGGAATAAATAGCTCCTTTTTGTAATATACACTTAACTGCGTTGTATTTTGCTAAATCACTTTTTAGTACATTTCCTTCTTCATTCTTTCCTTCTTAAAACGTGCGTGATTTGTGAGTGATGCGAGCGTGAGTCGTGCGTAGAGAGATTTTGATTTCGTGAATCGTTCGTGATGTGAACGAAAATTTGCTCCCGCGTGCACTTCCAGTATGAAATTCGGTCGAGCCGAAGTCAGCTGTGATCAATTTATTCGTTTAAATTTACATGTATTTTATGCGGTTTCAAACCGATCACGGGATCGTAACCGAACAAAAACAAAAAAACGTAACCAAAACTCTTCGATTTGTATGACCGTAACCGAAACCGATATTTCTTTCAGTTTAGTCCCTGATATAAACACTTGTGACTCTACAAGTAACGGGTATAAAAATAGCGAATGCTGCGTTAAAAAAGCACGCGGGTCGTGTAAAGAAACAGGACCCGCTCGCTCGTTCAAGGTGGACCATCAGCTTTGGTCAATAACCGATATCATCAACATTTACCAACACAGGCACCCAGATAATTCCTCTGGAATCCAGTAGAGCAGGGTAGACGGGATGTTGGGTAAGACCACGCTGCGTAGTCCAAGCGATTGTAGTCTCGCTGATTCGGATCGGGAAGGCGGCGATTGGGAACTGGCTCGTCAGAGGACCTGTGCGGCGGCCGAACGGTCGTTGTTGTCGTCGTCGTTGTGGTGGTGCTGCTCGTAGAGGTAGTCCTTCTGTGACAGCGAAAGGATCCTTTAGTGTTGTGGCAATCGTAGTCCGGCGGACAGTTGTGAGTATTCCATAAACATTCGTCGTCATCTGTGAGATGAGTAAAGCAAAGGGGGGAACATTAAGGGTTACACCATCATTCACTGCAAACCACAAACTCGGACTCGCTGGACGCTTACCATCACACTCTTTAGTGATCGCGTTGTGGGTGTACCCAGTGCCGCAGCTCTGTAGGCGCTATAAAGAAATGGGCGTTAGCAATAGAACCGCTCCCCGAGTCTTTGACAAGCAATGTACCGTACAAACGAACGAGCCAATTGTATTGTCGCATCTTTGGGTGTCCAGGCAGTTGTGATTGTTAATCGAGCACTCGTTAATATCTACGGAAAGTCTGGGGACGTACAAACGTGCATCTGTAATGGGCCGGACCTGGACTCACCGACGCACTGGTGTTGTGTCACATCCAAAGTGAACCCCGGCCGGCAGTGACACGCGAAGCTGCCCACTGTGTTCCTGCACTCTTGATGCAGATAGCTGCGGCAGCTGTTCGTGGTGTTGTCAGCACATTCATCTATGTCCGCGCAGCTGCCGTCCTTCAAATAAAATCCGATCCCGCACGTTTGACTTTTGCACCTGTAGCCGCCGGGATAATTTTCGCACTGATCGCCAGGCTCGCAGGGTGACGGCGACATCTCGCACTCGTTGTCGTCTGTGGAAGAATTTAAGACTACAATGCCAAAAACTCGACCTACAAGTCGGAAGCCACCCCTATACAAATTTTGTTTGTTCCTGCTCTGGATGTGAAAAGAGCAGAGCAGTAGCCTGAGCGCAACATCAAATTTGAAACACTATTGCTCTGCTTCGTGCTGTCAATTTTGTCAATATGTCGAGCCAATACGAATTTTTTAAACAAATTTTGTCAACGAATCGGTTGCGGTGTCCAACTCGTCCGATTCCGATTACGGTTATATTTTACAGAAAACGGGAATGGGATGCTTGTTCGATTGCCGTACAAGTAAAAAAAGCTTTCGGCCAATGGGCCTTATTTGGCCGCAAACTTGGGGTGTTATTTCATAATAAAACTATTCCAAGAAACTATTCCAATTTGAAGTATGAAATAAGGACCCACTGCGATGAAATAAAGCCCAAAAATGGAATGTTATTTTGTATGAAATAGTACCCGGTGCTAAAACTGAATCAATTTTTTGAATAAATTAAAAAAAATTGGATACAAGTAATCGTGCAATTTTTGTATTGCGCGAAAATAGCTCGATCACAAGCGGGTTTCTCTGCAGAATCATTGATCTTCCCTTATAACATTGTCACGTTAGATTCGAGTTCGTATCCGAAATACAAATTCCGGTTTACCGTGTCGCTTAAACTTGTTTTTAAAATCTGTTTTCATAGCCAGCAATCGCTGAATTTTTGCTTGTATACTTCTTTCTGTAAATTACGTGTTAGATATCGATAAAAGTTTGCCACGGAATTCAAACACTGTTTTAGTTAATTAAACTATGCTGAAAAACAAAGAAAAATTGGTTTTAATTGTCCACCACCACTGGGGATCGAGCTTGTTATCTTTTGCACTAAACACGAACTGAAAAGCCTCCTTACGCACTACACCATGGCACACGCTTGTGATTTAACGTCTGAGATGCTACTTATGGTTTTCTAAACGTTGGTTGAATGGAGATGAATTCTGCTCATTTTTCAGATATTGTTCCATTTTTAAAAACATTTTAGTCTCACCCATATTATGTGCCATAGGAATCAGAATCAACCACCTGACTCGTTTGATTTAAGTTATTCAGATAAACATAGAAAAATTTATTCGGGCTTGTAAATCTCTCTGTTTAAAACCGGTTTGTTGTTGTTTAAAGCCAATATTATTCGATTGAGAACAACTTTACTCATTCCAAGAACACTTAGAACATTTGTTCTCAAAAATTTTGAGAATGTTCTGTTCTCATTTTAAGTTGACGGCAACTTATTTTCTGAACACGTTTTTCCCTCTGTGTATTTTTCGGATTACTACTGTGCAAAATTTGATCATCTTTAACGTTAAAGTTAAACTTTCTTCAAGTCTCCCCGCACCGTAATAAGGTGAATTTCTTTACAAATTTTTAGAGTTAATTTTCAGTTGCTCACCTGCGGGCGCCCTGTCCGTGAACTCACCTTCGCACCTTTCGGTCTGGGCATCGTAGTGATGGCCTGCTCGACAGTTTTTCGCCTTCACATCCAGGCAGTGGTATCCACCAATTGTGTTGTGACAGTACTGCGAGATTTTGCACTCGTGAAGCTCCTCCTTGCACTCGTCTATGTCGACGCACTTGGCCTGCTGTTCGTCCAATTCATATCCGGTGGGACAGATGTTCGGATTCGCCACTCCCGGCCCCGGCTCTGGCGAGCATGTTACCTTGTTGGCATCCAACTTGAATCGCGGATGACAGCTGCACTGATACCCTTCGTAGGTGTTTTCGCACACATGCTGACACAGATTCGGAATTTGCTCGCAAACGTCTTGATCATCGCCGGTCAACACAATTGTACCATCTGCGTCCTCTTCCTTACCATCACTTGGGGCAGGCCCTGGCCTGGTCTTAGTTTCCGATTCAGATTCTTCCGAGTCCTCTGCACCTTCCTCAGTGTCCTCAATCACAACATTATCGCTGTCGGAGGTGGGAGCGGAATTGGAGTTGGGTAGGAAGTTGTCCGTGTCGTTACAGCAAACACGGTACGATTCAATGGCCGAAAGGAACGAGAATAGCGGGTCCCTGCAATTCTGCTTACTGGCCTTCACCGCCAGGCCAACTTGACAGGCGCGACAGCAATCGGCAAATGAGTTCGACGAGGAGTTTACCGCCTTGTCGCAGCGAGTACCCTCCAAGGCGGCCAAGCGACCCAGCTCGCAGCTCTTCTGCTCCTGTTCGCGGGAGCAGCAGACCTCGGATGTCGAGTGGCAGAGTCCAACCCACAGCGGCGGAATGCTGGCTATTACCGACTCCATGCTGTCGCAGGAGTTAGCAGTGCGTGCATGCCGTAGCCCACTGATGCAGCATTTCCGCACATAGTCCGAAATTTGCTCTGACGAAAGGGCGAAAAATATAAATTAGCAAGGGCAGACATTTTGTATACCCTTGGAGAGGGTATATTAAAATTGTCCGGATGTTTGTAACGCATAGATGGAAGCATCTCCGACCACATAAAGTATATATATTCTTGATCAGCATGACGAGCTGAGTTGATATAGCCATGTCCGTCTGTCCGTCCGTCTGTTTCTATACTATCTCCTCCGTCAGTTTTAAAGCTATCTCAACCAAAGTTTGCACGAAGTCTTTTGGTATAAATACGCTGCACATTTGTCGGAACCGGCCGGATCGGATGACTATAGCATACAGCTGCGATAGGAACGATCAGTTGAAAAACTAGTGAGAAAAATTATTTTGTTTTCAATGTTATTGCTCCCAACGCTCGTATTTATAAGTTTTCAATGTTTTCACATAATTTCAACAAGATTTGTCGAAATTGGAGTATAGTATAGCTGCCATACAAACTGTCAGCCACATATCAATCACCAAGGGTATATAAACTTTGGTCGAGCCGAAGTTAGCTTGCCTCTATTTTTATGTTTGTTTTGTTTAAGTTTTATTTATTGTTATCCATGGCCTCGTTTTAAATGAATTTTGAAATATCCAGGTTTTACACAGGTCGAAATCAAATATATAATGAAAAATAAATGTTTAAGCTTCTTAATGGTACTGTATATCTTCAGGTGTCATTTTTTAAAGGTTTACAAAAAATTACATTGCACAAAACTATAAGTGATATTAAAAAGAGGATTCGATAGGTAATCGGTTAAATTAAATTAAATTTAGTAATTTTTATACCCGTTACTCGTAGAGTAAAAAGGGTATACTAAAGTCGTGCAAATGTATGTAACAGGCAGAAGGAATCATTTCCGACCATATAAAGTATATATATTCTTGATCAGCATCAACAGCCGAGTCGATATAGACATGTCCGTCTGTCCGTCTGCCCGTCTGTCCGTCCGTCCGTCTGTCCGTCTGTCTGTATGAACACCTAGATCTCAGAGATGGTAAGAGATAGAGGTTTGACATGTATGGGACAAATGCTTCTTTTTTCTGCACGCAGATCAAGTTTGTTTCAAATTTTGGCCACGCCCACTCCCGCCCCCGCAATTTGGAAAAAACGTTATATCTTCTACAGTTTTGAAGATAGACGATTCGTTTCTTCTAGAGATAATTAGTAATTAGCAAAATAAATCGATTTGCCAAAGAAATGATAAAGATCGGAAAGTTATGAGCAAAATCAAAAAATGTTGCATACTTTTTGGATGGTCACCCTAGAGAACGCAGGAACATTGTTAATTATGTTTTCCATGAGTAACGGGTATTTCGAAGTCGGTTAGAGCCGACTTTAACTTACGCTCTCGTTGTTGTTGTTGTGCCTGCGGTTGTTGTTGTATTTCTGTTCAAAGTTAACCAAAAATTTTAAACATAGGCCCAAGGTTGCAAAAATTGTTTGAGAACGGCTATTAAAGACTCCCGTTATCTCAAAAATTCCCTTGATGGACTGTGAACTATGAAGAATTGAGTGGGTATTCTCTGTGTGCCAAATTTTTTGTTCGATTTTTATTTTTTTGCATTTTTTATAGCTTGGATGTTTAAGAAAATCGCCACAAATGAATTTTTTTTAAAAACTTTAGAAGATATAGCCTTTTTTGTCGACTAATGGCTTCGATAAAACAAGCAATTACTTCAAACTTTGAACTATTAAGTTTGTGCAAAAGTATGTAACAGGGAGAAGGAATAATTTGCGACCATATAAAGTCTATATATTCTGGATCAGCATCAACAGCCGAGTCGATATAGCCCTGTCCGTCGGTCCGTTCGTCTGTCCGTATGAACAAACAGATCTCAGAGATGGTAAGAGATAGAGGTTTGACATGTATGGGACAAATGCTTCGCAGGCAGATCAAGTTCATTTTCAATTTTCGCCACGCTCCCTTTTGCCCCCGCAATTTGAAAAAACGTCATATCTCCCACAATTGTAGATGGAGGGTTTGTTTCTTCTAGAGATAGTTAGTAATGAGCATTATTTATCGATTTGCTGAAGAAATGATAAAGATCGGATAAGCGGTTCTCAAGTTATGAGCAAAAAAAGACAACACGCCCTCCCCCTCCTCCCACCCTCCTAACAAAACCAAAACGCATTTCATTCAAAGTCAAATAGAGCGAGACAGAGAAAGCAAAACTGAAAGGGAAACTTAGAAATGAGCGCAGCAGCAGCACTGCATTCAGCTCCAACTCCAGGTACAGAGTATGTCATAGTCCGGCTTGAAAGACTTTCTCACTTGTTTTTTACACTAAACTACAAAAAAGGGCCAAAATCGAATTTTAATTTTTTAAAAAAATCACAAAATTTTATTCGAAAGTCAGACCAGAATTACATCTATACTGATTATAGCCCCGTTATTAGTTTTCATTTCACACAACCTGGAGACTTGGAATCGTTTGTAACATAATAAAAAGAACAGAATGGGAAAAACTCTTTGCGTTTTCAGATAAGATTTTTTTAAAATGGTTAAAAAAAGAGCCTCGACATGGAGAATACCCTTTTAACAAGAAATAAAGTTGCGGCAGTCAGGCTTGGTTGTTTTTTAAATCTTGATTTTACCGTCTTCAAAAATGTTTTAAATGCCGGGCAGACTGAGAGATTGTAAAAAAGTTTCATTCATCAAATAATTTTTAGTGACAAGGGGTTTTTTAAAAACCCACACAAAACATAAAAAGTATCTGTCTTATGACCTTGGAAACGGGCAATATTTCAAAATTTTAACTAATTTTATTTTTACCAGCAAATTTAAGCACTAGACCGCAAAAAAAAACTTTTTTTAGTCGCGCGAAAGATTTTTAAATTATCTATCCACAATCTGACTAAACATTTAACATTGAGCTGGAGCTTTGGTCACACAGGCAACTATTTTTATGAAAGTTTTGCTAAAATAGGCCTAATTATAATAATAAGTATTTAATTACTTGTAACACTAAGATGAAAATGAAACAAATAATATAACGAAACTTTTCGTCATCAACTTATTCAATTTATTTTTATACCCTTGCAAACTTTGCTATGAAAAGGGTAGGTATTATAATTTTGCCCAGAAGTGTGCAACGCATAGTAATATTCATTCCCGTCCCTATAAACTATATATACTCTTGATCAGGGGGACGAGCTGAGTCGACTTAGCTTTGCGCGTCCGTCTGTCTGTTTCTATGCAAACTAGTCTCTCAGTTCAAAAGCTATCGAGCTGAAACTTTGCATAAGGGCAGAAGCCTCCCCCTCAAGCCCAAATATCTTAATTCACCCAATGCAAAGAGCAAAATATTTCTAGTAATCAAGAATTTTAGAAAAAAATGAAAACATTTGGATTGTTTCAAAAGGCATCAGCAGTGAAAAGTACGTCTGAATATGGGTTAAGAAACATTCGGGTGTGTTACAGAAATCTCTAGAGGTTTTCGTATAAACGGTAACATTTCATATTAAAGTTGTTTGAATTTATGACAAAAGTGGAGCGATTTGAAACCGCGTGGTCAAAGCCAAGTAGGTTTGATGCGTACGCTTTTCCTTCCACATAATCTGGTAGGCGGTCTGATTCTTGGCACTTCGCAAATAAAGTAATCTTAGTTTAGTTCGAAGTGCAATCGCTTATACGAAAACCTCTAGAGATTTCCAGGACACCTTTGATGCTCACGCCGCCAATGTGATTGAATTGTTACTTGAAACAAGAAAAAATTAATCATCTTTTGATGTAACTTTTGAAAAATATCAAGAAAGTTGCATGCAAATGTCACTAGAGTTAAATCAAAGACACTACATATATACTCTCATACAAACTTTTTTTTTGGGATCCAATGTCAGATCCCAAGAAATATCGTTATTTTCGTCACATGTGTCATCTAAAATATCAAATAAATTTTTGCTTTCAGCCGTATAGCTAATTTAGAAAACATATAGCTAAATTTCCATATATATATCCTGGAAACGGAAGCGACAACCAAATATTGAAATCCAATGTCAGCCCCCAAATACAATCGTTTTGGTTCCACATGCGTCATCTATAATATCTATAAATCTTTGGTTGAATAAAGAATTTTAGAAGAAATAAGTTAATATTTGGTATACGACCGCTTTGAACAACAGTTTTGGAAAAAATGTCCTCGATGGACCGCGAATTATATAGAATTATTATACTATATCGAGGCGGTCGTCCATGGGTTCCTTTTTAATGAAGCTTTTAATAAAACTTTTTTTTTTTTTAAAAAAAAAATTTTTTTTTTTTTTTTAAAAAAAAAAAATAATAAAAAAAAAAAAAAAAAAAAATAAATTTTTTTTTTTTTTTTTTTTTCAAAAAAAAAAAATTTAAAAATATTTTTTTTTTTAATTTTTTATTTTTTTTTTTTTTTTCTTTTTTTTTTTTTTTTTTTTTTTTTCCTTTTTTTTTTTTTAACTTTTTTTTTTTTTTTTATCGCACATATTTTTTTTTTATTCCCCGGTTTTTTTTTTTTTTTTTCTTTTTTTTTTTCAAGAATATATATTTTTTTTTTTTTATTGAAAAAATGGTCGGAGATTCTTCCTTCTGTGCGTTATAATCATCCGGAAAATTTTAATATACCCTATCCAAGGGTATAAAAACACCGGCAGAGTTCTAGATCGATCGGGATAGAATTTCTACCGTTTTCTACTTGAAATTTGAAGCATGTTTTGTTCTTGGGTGACCTTAAATTAAGTACGACACATTATTGAACAGAAAAACGACTGATCAAATTATTCAAATGAGAATAAACGTTCTTGAATCATAAACATTTCGTTCTTCCAGTTAGCCTAAAAATTTACTAAAAGATCGTTCTTAGTTCAAGTACAACAACTTACAGCGCTAGCTCCAAAAAGTATGCTTCGGAAAATGCGATTTATTTTATTCCCTCATGGTTCTAAAACTTTGGAGTGAGGGTAGATTTTTGTCCTAGAGTACAATCATCTTGGTCTTTGGTTAATTCATTTCCTTATGATATTATACAGAGACCTATTTTCAAAGACAAATTGGGAGCGCTAAGAATTTTATCGGCCTAAACCAAGAACATTTTGTTCCAATTTTTTGAAGTATTACTTCAGAACTTATTAGACTTTGAAGGATAACCTTTTTGCACTTATTTTAAGAATAAATAGGGCTGTCGTTAAGATCATAAAAAATTAATAGTATGACCAAAAGGATCTTTTTATAGTTCGAAATTTACTTAACTACTCTTGCGATTGAAAAAATCCTACTTGAAATAAGGATTTTGAACTTGAATCAAGTATTTCCGTACTTACCGTACTATTGACACCGTTCGTACTTGTACAAATTTGTTGGTTTTTTTCTGAGTTTATGAAATTAAAATGTTAATTTGTAAACCTTATATTTCGATTTAATCCCGTGCAGCTAATATTCATTGCTAA
The DNA here is from genome assembly GCA_018904275.1 of Lordiphosa clarofinis. Classification (NCBI taxonomy): domain Eukaryota; kingdom Metazoa; phylum Arthropoda; class Insecta; order Diptera; family Drosophilidae; genus Lordiphosa; species Lordiphosa clarofinis. The sequence goes on from JAEIGQ010000207.1 coordinate 465,996, forward strand.
TAACGTAGGTACTGGAAATTCTGGGTACCTTCTACCTTACCTAGGTATATTGTTGGCCTTTTACCTTGTACCTTACCAAGATAAGAAAATTGAGAAACTTTGCGATCACGTTACCTTCGGCCTGTTACATAAATTTGCGCAACTTCATGATACCCTCATTATTCATTTTTACTGGGTACACGCCATGGGTATCCCCCACCGTCTCACGCACGCGATGTGTGATGAGCCCAGTTGACAAAGTCATTTTCAGATTGTACACTAATCCAGACCCCAATGAACCATATCACTCGACATTCACTTGAACACTTGTACCGTTGCTTTGGATCTTACCATCTCCCAAGGCCGATCCGATGCTCTGGCCCACGATCAAGATCGATAGAATTGCCAGGGCACAACTTTTCATGATTGCTCGGCGTGTGGGCGGCGAGCGCTGGCTGGGACTCAGCGCGAGAATACTCATTATTCGTGAACGAAAGTGAACGTGGTGCTCCTAGGAGGCTGCTTTCCAACTGGCAGAGGCTGGAGAATTGAAACGAGCGGCGTGCCTCGACACTGTCGCAGCAGATACAGACACAGCGCTCGCTAACCAAAGCTGAAAGATAAAACTGTAGAACAAAGAATAGTTGGCACTTGGACTCGGCTGCACCGAGAGTGGCCCACCCTACACACATACGCCGGCACATTCATATGTACACACTCGTTTGTGTGTAGCCGTCCCTTGTTACATCACAGTCTGAGGAGAGACTAAGACCGAAGGCAAATGCGGTTCAAGGCTGAGCGCCTGGTCCCCAGATGTTGCCTGATAAACCCTAATCGCAGAAGTACCATGTAGACAAGCACTTGGGTAAACACGCGTGTGCCAAGATACGCCAAGCGAGATAGCCGTATAGATAGGGGCTTAATTAGTGCGCATCTGTGTGTGTGAGTGCTCTTTTATTGCGTGTCGCTGGTCGCCTCATGTGGGGTCGCTAGTAGCATTGACCCTCTTCTATAGACACTATGGCCGATTTCAATGAGTTAATGGGTTCTCTGCGGGGATCGCACACGGTGCCATCGACCGCACTGTCCACTGCCGCCCTCAGGATTCGGAAATTGATGTCTCCATAGTCGAGCTGGCTGTACAAGTAGATGGGCAGGCGGTTGCTCATTATCCAGACACTCTGGTTCTCCTCGTTGTCCACTTTTAGGTCGTTGGGAAACTGAATTAGCGTCGACGAGTTGTCCGGGTCGAGCAGCAGGCCCAAGTTGGCCCGCGTGTACGGCTTCGCCGTGTCCCAGCATCCGACGTTGTCGCGGTGCACTTGTGTGTAGAACATAACACCGTTTCGCGCAATGCCAGAGGTCGAGGATTGGCCGTTGGGTCCGCGATCGCCGATCGGACGGAAGTACTGGGCGCTATCCGTGCCGTTTAGCCATAGGGCTTCGTTTAGGAGCAGGTCGGTGGGCACCATGAACTCCTAGAGCACATAGAGGGGTAGTGGCAGATCAATTGTGGGACTCGTTCCCTGCACCTACCTTGAAGCTGGCCATCGGATGGAAATACAGCACCCGCTGACTGGTCTGCGGATCGAAGGACAAACTCATCCCGAACACGCCGTCCTGCCATTGGAAGTTTAGTCCGTACACCCTGAAGTCCGAGGCCACGGGATTGGGCGAGAAGTTGAAGTTGGTCACCCGCCAGCTCCTCTTCTTCGCCAGGCTATAGACAACTATGCCGAAGCGCCAGACATCTGAGACCAAGGCGTGCGTGTCCTCGCAAGTGCGGACATCCACGACGATGTTCGAGTGCAGCGAGTCCTCCTTCACCTGCGCAGACGGCAGCTCGTAGCTAACGATCATTCGGTCAGTCGCCAGGTCAAAGGCGACTATTTTGGGCGGGCAGACTTGCCTCAGACTGATGGTGGCATTCACAATTCCTGAATCGATGAGCCAGAGCCTTTCGAGGTACAAAGGGTGCAGTAAGTATGGCAAAGAAATACAGGCAGAAGGCATGGGGAAGATCCTTGGTCAAACGACAACAACTAACAGGGCAGAGACTCAACTCTAGCATACTCTAACTTACCGGTTGCACGAGTCAATGGCCGTGCGATAAACGGAGATGAGCTTGGAGCAGTTGGGCCTGTACGGATCGCCGTGTGCGCTCCAGCTGGGGTAGGGCTGGATGGGCGGACTCGACTCCTTCGCTGGGTACGGCAAGGTGCCCAAGCTCGCTGGAACGCCGTCTCGCCAGCGCGGTGTCGTAATGAACAGACGATTGCGGTGCACATCGATTCCCAATGGCAGGTTGTTCCTTGGTATGAACTCGCTGCGAAGCAAATGAAAGTGAAATCGACCAGCGCACACGCAAGGCCATCGCCATCAATCATTCCGATTCGGAACTCGCTCACTCGTTCATTCATACCCATTCACTATGGCCCGCTGCCGCTCCACAAATGTGGGATACTCAAAGTCCAAGTATTTCCATTCGTTGACAATCGAGAACTCCGCCTGCCTCTTCGGGCTGGGACTGGAGTAAAGCTGGCCCGAGTATGGGTCTGAGTCGGCTGCAAAGACTTCATCAAAGGCCCGAAATGATGTGGCAGCCGCCAGACCAATGCAATCGAACTGAAAGCCAATGATGCAAAGACCGAAACTAAGCAATGACAGCAGCTTCATGGCTCTAAGTCGACTCCGCGCACAAGTTGGCCGCCGATCAGTCTCAGCGACAAACACCAACTGATCGGACCTGAAGCCGGTCTGGCTGCCTTTAAGCAACTATGTAACTCTGCGTGTCAGTATTAGCCAACTGCCTCAGAGCTTGGAGCTTGAAGCGGAACACGGTGCTGGTGTGGGGAAAGTGTAAGCTCGCTTTGCGCCAGGCCATTTGAAATGTTAGACAAGGGCCAATGTATTTTTCCTACACCCGCTGCTTGTAGTGTGGGTACAGCTAAAGACGTTTAAACCAAGACTCCTGTTGTCTGCACGCAGATTAAGTTTGATTCATGTTTCTACCACGCCCATTTCCGCTGTATACAATAAACAAGAAAGTGGGTCAAGCCCTACAGTAATATACTATGTACCTGCAGTAGCAGCTAGAGTAGCGCTGCTTCTAAACCGAACCGATTTTAAACCGAACCGAACCGCTTGTTTCGCTCGTGAATCGAAAACGTACTGAACCGAACCAAAAACCGAAAAATAAAATGGGTTCGGTTCACTTCAGCTAGGTATCGAGTTACTGGCGAATAGTGAGCGAAATCAGCAATTAGCTTTAAAATATTAGGAAAATACTTAGAAAAGCAGAATTGTTGTAAAAAAGCTAAGAACATCAACCGTATTACATTTGCTAAGGACCCAAAGTAGTAAAAAGCAGGGACCCTAACGATTATGAGTTCTATTATAAAAATCTATTTTTAATGATTAATTTTTGATTTTTATTTTATTCCTCTAAAAATAATGATTAAACTTGATTTTTATATATAAAACTCATGAAATAATCATTATTTTTTGAGTAATGTAAATAAAAATCGAAAATAATGATTATTTCCTGAGTTTTATTTTTTTTGCTCAAAAATATTACTCAAACAGCGATTTTTAGCGCATAAGGAATTGTATTAAGTTTGATGGACGTGCCTAGTAAGGGAACCAAATTGAATAAGATCCACACTCGGTTTCATTGCGGTTTTCAACAAATTAAATTGTTTTAATAACACCTTGCTACAAATTTAACAAAACTATAATAACCTAGGGAATGACTTAGCATCCGCTGTAGAGCAGATCGCATATAGCACTCCCGAATTCTTGGTTTTCATCGGGGACCCCCAAAACTGAAGATATGGCCCAAAAAACGTTTATTGCTCATTTGGCTCACTTAATTTAAAATAACTCTGGAATGGACCATCTGATTTTGTATAACTTTGCTAATTCTGATAGCGACGAGAAATTATTATATATTATATCCAATGGTCTTAGAGATCTGTCATCTTCAACATTTTTTTTGGCAGTTTATAATATTCACATTCATTTATACAAGATTTTTTAATTCTACGTTGATAAAATGTTGTCTCTATGAAATTGATTTCTTTTTAACGAAGTTATTTCCGTATTTCCGAGCACAAAGTGTGTTAACAGAAAACATATTGATGTAACATTAATGCCCCTAAACGTATACTTGGCTACAGTTTAGAAAATGTAAAATACTAATCTCAGCCAGCCTTGAGCAGAAAGCATCTACGTCGACTATGGGAGAGACTGATGAGGTTCAACATCTCTCAGCCCTGGACGAGCTCCTCAATTCCATTGAAGTAGCATTGGAAGACGAAGAGCACGATGAAGATCCTAATGAAAAAATAAAATAAGCTTATAGCGAAGTTGGTAACTACAACCCCAAACCTGTCGTAACGTAACGGAGTACTGGAAGTACTGTAAAGTTCGACTATTCAAATTTATACCAGCTGGCCAAAGTGGTACATGCCGTTCCAGCAACGCAAGTAAGTGTCGAATGATCTTTTTCCGCCTTATCGGATTTGAGATGCAATCTCTCATCGGACTCGCTGCAAAAACTGTTATTTGTAAAGTTGAATAATTAAACAAAATTTAATTTTTTGAAAACCGCAATGTAATATACCTTTTATTGAAATCTTGAGTGTGGATCTCATTCAATTTGGTCGCCTTACTAGGTACATCCATCAAACTTAATAAAATTCCTTATGCACTAGCCGTAATCGGTGTTTGAGTAATACTTTTGAGCAAAAAAAATAAAACTCAGGAAATAATCATTATTTTTGATTTTTATTTATATTACTCAAAAAAAAATCATTTACCATTGAGCAATTATTATCTTCCATTTTTTAATACGGGCACTCCAAGTTAATGATTTTTTTGGATGATAAATTTACAAATAATCATTATTTTCGGTCCCTGGTAAAAAGCCAAGTCTTGATTCTATTATCCATTGGGGGTCAACTTACTAAATACTCGAACGTTAGCTTTTTATCTTTAATTGCTATTGGCTTGAAATTGAAAACAAGTATGAGTATTTTTATGGCTGGCAGGCATGCAAAATTAAGGAGTCATAAACTCCACTATTTGTTAATCCGATCTTTAAGAAAATTTGTGACTTTATATATACCGCTATATTATGTTCATACAGACAAGCGGACGGATGTCCAGACAAACATGGCAATACCGACTCGGCTTTTGTATATCTATATCATATATTCATATATCTCAGGGTATCTAAGCGAACCAGCCACCGTTATTTTTGACCGATATAACCGAGTCATACCTAAACCGTGACCGATATCATTTGTTTGAGGTGACTGTTACTGAAACCCTTGCAGAGGGTATATTAAAATTGTGCAGATTTTGTCCAACAAAGAAGCATCTCCGACCACTAAAGTATATAAGGCGCTAATCCTGCATTGCGGACGTTACTTTTGTACGCAAATTGTGCTTGTTAAATTTGACACTGCTTGTGTGGCAGCATATGGGATATTGGACTGATTTTTGAACAAGGTTTTTGGAGTACTCAAACTAAAAATAATTATCTGTTTTTGAAAAAAATAAATTCCGTGTCCAAATTATGTGAAGTGATCTTTTTAAAAACTTATAACCAAAAAAATACCGAGCGTTGGGAGCATTAGCTTATTGAAAACACAAAAGTTTTTCTCACTAAAACTAGTTTTTCAACCGATAGTTTCTATGGGAGCTATATGCTCTATAGTCACTCCGATCCGGCCGTGCCGGTGATTTCTGACACCCTTGGGAATTTTCCGACCCTACCCGTCGGTCGCGAGTTCGCTGTGCGCTATTTGACCATACCGTCCCCATCCATCGCATAAACCCCTTCACTTGCTAGTTTTCCTCCCATATTAAAGTAATTTTGTGAAAATTATTGTTTGGTTAAGATAGCTTTAAAACTGACGGAGGAGATAGCATAGAAACAGACGAACGACAGACGGACAGACGGACATGGCTATATCAACTCAGCTCGTCATGCTGATCAAGAATATATATACTTTATGTGGTCGGAGATGCTTCCTTCTATGCGTTACAATTTTAATATACCCTCTCCAAGGGTAAAAAAAGTCTGAAACAAAAAATTATGTGGAATAAATGACCATTTCAACCCAGTTTTCAAAAGAATGATAAGTGCACCCGTTATTAAAATATCTTAACTTTTGTCCTGTTGCGGACGATACACTTTTTGCATTAAGCCAAACTGTGTAAATCCGATTGATTTGAAACTTGGTTTGTAAGCAACTAAGCGTACTAACGCGAAATAATTCGACACGTGTTTACCCGATTTTGGAAAATCGGCACACGAGGAAAATGGCCGGAAAATTCTTTGTAGAGATATAATTCGAAATAATTTAAAATGAAATTTTCCCATGTCGGAAAATCTGTCCCACAGGAGTGAACAATCCTCTGCCGGCAGACTACAAAGAACTCCAAAATAACTTTCTTTGTAGTCTGCCGACAGAAGATTGTGCTGGTGATATAAATGGACGAGTTGGCCGATGTTTTTTGGAAAAAGAAATTCAAGCTAAAAGATTAAATTTGCCCAAACAGTGAAAGTCAATCCGTTCGATTTCGGTAGCAAAGATGCTTAAATTTAGTAAAAGTTCATGAGACTTTCCTGCTCATTGGGCGCCATTATAAGAAATTGAAAGTTGTCTAGTATAGACCGTAAACCCCGAAAATTCGAAAATATTTTTCCTCGATGGACCGCGAACGATGAAAAATTCATGTGAAAATATTATTTGGTGTTCGTTTATGGTTCTTTTATGACTTACACAAAAAATTCTTGCTGATTTTGATAAAACGAGGGGTTAATTAACTCGTTCTGTATTGATAAAAAAAGTATATTTGGAAAAAGCTTTTACGTGGTTTTCCTTGGAAGCAAGTCCATGTTTTACTACATCCTGCAACCCGAGTGATAAATACAGTGAAATATACATTTACATGTGTATGGGTTAGCTATTGTTTTTGAGTCTTATTTAGACCCTCTGGCTTTGGAATAGAGGTCAGTCCTGGATTTATGCAAACGCGAGAAGAACTCTTGATTGTGTGAGTCGGTGAACACTGAATTGTAAGTAAGACGACTGTGGTCTGGAGTAGAGGCGTCCAAATGGAGAGGACAGAAAAGTGCGCTGGTGTTGGTGAACAAGAGAACTCCTTCCAGACTACAGTCGTATGTTTTGTCTACAGGATGGAAAGACAGCCGAACAACAGCCCCAATCTACACCACAAATAAACAACGAAAACGGCCAAACAAAAAAATCCAAACAGTAGTTTAACTTGCAATGAAATCTTCACCGATTCACACAACCATAAGTTCGGCTCGCTTTTTGCTTAAAAACACGACTAACATCGGCTCGTGTGAGCTGTGTATCGCCGCCTCTGGTCTGAAGAGAGCTCTCATGGCCGGCAATGAAGTAAATCAGGGTTCCCCAAGAAGCGAGCCCGAATTTGTGGCTGTGTCTTTCTCCTGTCATATTGTTACGGCACTGCATTTTGGGCTGACACCGGCTAGCAAGTCATTTCAGGGGGCGATCTTAACGCCAGACCGCATCGCGAACAATCACTTCAAATTCAATTCTTCACTAGCAAAAACGGGCACAAATTCAAAAAAGCGAACAGTTATTGGCCAAACAATCAAAATTCAGAACAAATCTCTAACGAAGAAGCAGCGCCATGAGCAGGCTAGTGTGTTCCAACCGGCAACGCTCCCAAACAGCGATTTGGCTTTATCAGCTGCCATTTGAAAAGTGCCAAGCGAATACCAATAAAATTTAGTCAGGCGTACACTATGTGTTTGTAATTCTGAGGGTGCTTTGCTTTTTGTTTTATTCTCTCTCTCTCGATATTAGCAAAAGCTGTCAGTCCTCGATAATCGCTGAATGCCATACCTTATATAGTTGTATCATGGCTGTGACCGTATGAAGTATTATTGTTCAGTATATTTGACACAGCTCCTGTTTTAAATTTAGGTGAAATAGTGGAACATATGAAATCCCATACATCTTTGATTAAATGTAACACAAAGTCTTAAGACCACTGATCTTTCTTCTTACAACGTTCTCCATATAAAAATTGCGCAAGCTGAAGGAAGCAAATTTATTTCCTCCTTCCAAAAGAATCTCTCCGCCATCGAACGGTGGAACCAAAATAGTTTACTCCTGAAGAAATTCTCGCTCCACCCACCGGCGCACAGTGGCCTGTTTCGCTGATTTAGCGAAAATCGTAACTTTTGAACGGAAATATATATTTAAAATATTCTAAGGGATAGGTGATAGAGAATTTCAGTACCTTTAAAATAAGGTTAGGTTCATTATTGTAGGTCAGGATCTACTGCCAAAGTGCAAAGTTTATAGCACTGAAAAGGTTGCAAGAAAAAGGTCAGTCATTTTTACTTTTTTTTAAAACGATTTATTAAAATTGTAGTTAAAAACATCTTAAAATAAACCGAATTTAATAAATAGCTAACTTGTAATCAGTGTTGGGCATTAATCAATTAAATTTTCAATCAATTGATTAATCAACTAATAATTTTAGTCAATTAATTCAATTGCAATTAAAATTAATTGCAATTAAAATATTAGTTGCAGCTTGCAATTAATTTAGTGGAATTAATTTTATTTAATTGTAACTTACAACTAAATCAATTGCAATTGAATTTTTCAATTGTTCTAGGCTACAGTTAAAACTAACAATTAAGTAAGCTGTGAGCTTTGAAGTAAATTTGGAAATAAATAATTTTGTTCAGAATAAAGCATAAGTAAAAATAAATAAAAAGTACTAAAATAAAATGGACCCTACCGTTAAAATGGATGAAGACGGAAATACCTTTGATTATGTTACTGCAGAAAATATGTTATCATCGTCGGAGAGCGATGCTGCAGGTAGCTACCTATCATCTTCGCAACCACGACTGCATCTACTGGACGGAACTTATTTTAAATACTTAGGAAATGAATCTAAGGGCAATAATATTACGGCATTATGCATGAAATGTCCAGAAGATCGAAATACCAAAGTAAAAGGCTATTTAAACTGCACATCGAACTTTTTAAGCCATTTAAAGAGAAAACACGGAAATGACTGCGTCCATGAGTACAAGGAGTACATTAAAAAGAAGACGGAAGAGAAGAAAAATCCCGCGCATACAATTAACAACAAAGCAAGTGTGAAGAAGAAATCTGTTGAGAAAAAAATATCACAAGAGCAATTTGACGAAAATGTAGTGAAATATTTTATTCATTCAATGATCCCGTTGCGTGCTGTTGAAGATCCATATTTTGGAAAAATATTCTCGGACTTACAAATATGTGAAAAAGGACTTTCATTAATTAGTCGTCGAACCCTAGGCCGTCGAATAAATACTTTTTACGAAGAGCAAATGAACCTGATAAAATGTGACTTAAAGGATGTTGACTATGTGTGCACAGCATTAGATATCTGGTCAAGTAAAAGGAGAAGCTTTATTGGTGTCACAGCACACTGGATAACCCCTGATTTAGGTAGATCATCGGCGGCTTTAGCCTGCCAGAGATTCAAAGGAATGCACAGCTATGACCGCATATCTCAAATAATTCAAGAAATTAATTCTGATTTTGGCCTAGATGCAAATAAAATAGTCGCATCAGTAACTGACAATGGAAGCAATTTTGTGAAGGCTTTCAAATTATTTGGAGTGAAACTCACAAACATTGACCTCAAAGATGACAGTCAAACTTTCGAAGATACATCTGAATCTGAAGCTGAAGAAGATGAAACAGACGAGAACATTATTTTGCTGCCTGCACATCTACGCTGCTCCGCACATACATTAAACCTATGTGCGACAACCGATGCAAATAAGGTTATAAATAATCAAAATTCATCATTGTCAATTATGCATGCTGGATTAATTAAAAAATGCAATACCTTATGGAAAGCTGCACGGCGACCTAAATCAGCAGAAATTATAAAAAATGTTTTGCATCACACATTAAGCAGTCCCGGAGAAACCAGATGGAATAGTCTATTTGATGCGCTTAAACAAATATCAAATATTAGAGACAAGAACCTCCTTTTACACAAATCGCTCAATTTAAAAAACTTCATCAAAGAAAACGAGTTTGAATATTTACAAGAACATTTGACCTGCGTTGCGCCAGTGGCGGAAGCTCTCGATATTATGCAGAGTGAAACCAACACTTTTTACGGGATAGTGCTGCCATGCCTTCTGGCTTTAAGAAGAAAACTGCGGAAAATAGAAAGGAACAACAATTTTATTTATTGCAAACCTTTAATCACTTCGTATAGGGGTCATTCTTTTATAAACCGAACAGCAAAAATTTTTTTTATTTTTCATTATAATAAAAAAAAACCGAAATTAGATCTTGACATGCCTACCAAAACGTAATTTGCGGTTTTGCACAAAAATTTTTTGTTTATTTTATAAACAATTTCAAAAATCGTCAAAATCGAAAAAATGGAAAAAAAGGGTTTTTTAAAAACGTGATATCTCAGGTTTGGTTTATCGGACAGTGCTCAAGTTGATATCGATGGAAAGAATTTCACTGTGTCTACTTAAATTATAATTTTATAGATTTTTAAATTATTTAATAATATTAAGTAATTGTTGCTAAAAATTATTTATAATTTTTTCAAAGTGTTAACCACCATGATATAGCTTCTAAGGATAAACAGTTTATTGTCCTAAATATAACTTAAATTTTGGTGTTTTCAAAAAGATGGAGACTTTTATAGTTTAAAAGTTATGAATTTTTAAAGTTATAAACAAATTAAAAGATACCCTTAAAGAAAGCTTTGCCACGCAGTCAGTTTTAAAGCGTTTTGATTGAAACTTGACAATTGTGCTTTATATTCATCAAGCTTTCTAAAAATGTCAACATCGCGCGAATCGGATGACTATATCATATAGCTGCCATACGAATGTTATGATTAATTGAATTTTGTTGGGAATTTGGGTTACCAGAGCTTGAAAAGTAATTTATAACACTACTAAATTCAGCATTTGTATGGCAGCTATATGATATACTCATCCGATTCGCCTGATGTTAACATTTTTGAAAAGCTTGATAAATATAAAGCACACGTGCCAAGTTTCAATTAAAAAGCTTTGAAACTGACTGCGTGAGAAATTTTTATTTAAGGGTATCTTTTAATTTGTTTATAACTTTAAAAATTCATAACTTTTAAACTATAAAAGTCTCCATCTTTTGAAAACACCAAAATTTAAGTTATATTTAGGACAATAAACTGTTTATCCTTAGAAGCAATATCATGGTGGTTAACACTTTGAAAAAATTATAAATAATTTTTAGCAACAATTACTTAATATTATTAAATAATTTAAAAATCTATAAAATTATAATTTAAGTAGACACAGTGAAATTCTTTCCATCGATATCAACTTGAGCACTGTCCGATAAACCAAACCTGAGATATCACGTTTTTAAAAAACCCTTTTTTTCCATTTTTTCGATTTTGACGATTTTTGAAATTGTTTATAAAATTAACAAAAATTTTTGTGCCAAAACCGCAAATTACGTTTTGGTGGGCATGTCGAGATCTAATTTCGGTTTTTTTTATTAAAATGAAAAAAAAAAATTTTTTTTGTTCGGTTTATAAAAGAATGACCCATAGACAAAGCGTTGAAAAACGATTTGAAAAATTGTTTGACATTAGCAGTCCACTTGCGGAAAATGCTGCTATTGCAGCTTTATCATATCCGCGTTTTAAAAATAAGTGGTTGACATGCTTAGAGCCACCGGATCGCTCTAAACTTTTAAATGTTTTAAAACATGCATATCCAAAAATATATCTGAAAATGAATCGACAATGAAACCAAGAAAAATAACGAACCAAGATAATAATTTTTTCAATTTCGATTCGGATTCAGACTCTGATGTGATAAACGAAGTGAATCGACTGCCCTCTGATGCTCCTTTGACGAAAGCAGAACTTTTGATGCTTCAGTTTTTTTCAGAGGAAAGTCAAGAACTGGAGCTTCTTAATCGATATCCAGAAATACGAAACGTTTTTGTAAAATATAACACGCCATTACCATCGTCGGCAGCAGTTGAACGCCTTTTTTCTTTTGCCACAATGACGGATTTGCCGAAGAGTCACAGTCTATCGGATAGTATGTTTGAAAAGAGGGTAGTGCTGAAATGTAACATTAACTATTATAAGAAATAAAAATACAAAATAAATTACAAAAAAAAAACATACAAATCTTACTATTTTTTCAATTGCAGGGTACGGAAGTTTTGGCTCATGCCGAGAGGCTCTTGTTCTGAATTAACAGTGAAAATTATGGTACTGATACATTCGTTGTGCTCTTTGTTCTTCAGCATTGGTCATCCATGGTTCGGGGTTTAGTATTGTCATAATCATGGTTATGTAGTTATGTGTGGTCATTAGTGATGTTAAAAGCAGTTTTTTAAGTATTTAGCGGTCTTATTACCATGAGAATCTCCTAGCTGGGAGTTGCGCTTATGCATTGATCCTGGCATGATTTTCCACTTAATTGGCATTAACTTTTCCACTATTACAAAATTTAATCCTCGATGGTATTTTTTCGCGATTCAAGAAGTTTTCAGTCACGGGAATTAGGTGTACAAAATTTGCGAACCACAAAGTCAGTGGGTCCCAGCTCAGAACCGAGAGCGGTTAATGGCTTACGGCTCACGAGCTGTGCCTTTCAGCTCAGAGCCCAGCTGCGTGCAAAGAGATCCCGAACTGTTGACTCAATCGAATCAATTGTTAGTTTGTAATCAAATTTTTTAAAAAGATTAAAAATTAATTAATTGTTAATTGTAGAAATTGACGATTAACAATTAATTAATTGTTAGTTGCAAGGTATTGCAATTACAATTAATTAATTGTTAACTGCGATAGGTGCAATTAACAATTAATTAGTTGTCAATTTTTTAATTGCACTAGTTTAAATTTTTTTAGTGTAGTTTGGAATGGTGATCTGAAAAATCAATTTCAAAATTTTTTTCATGGCTCCGTTTTTGAAATATAATTTTTTTTTATTTTTTGGTAGGGGCACTTACATTTTAAGCCATATCTCACTTTATAATTGTCAGATAGAGTCAAGCAAGATAAGAATCGAAAGGTTATTTCGCTGCCGGTAATCAAGTAAAACATTGTTTTTAAATCGGTTCATTAAGTTTGACTACAATATCCAAAAATATTTCGAAAAAATCGATTTATTGCTCGAAAATTAATTTTTGGTCGCCTGGAAAAAATATAAAAAAATCCAAAAAAACTATTTTTATGTTTTCTACATAAGAACCGCACATCTACGAAGAAAAACAGATATCGATGATCAAAATCTGTTAACAAACAAAGGAGCTGTAAGCAATTTAGTGCAAAAAAATGTGATATTTTCCTGAATATTTTAAAATAAATTTTCGTTTGCTTCGACTTTTGTTCCGTTTTAAATTTTTATTTTTGTTCTGGCTTTTCGTTCACTTCATAATTTGACCAAAAAACGAAGAAAAGTACAATGTTAATTTTTGAAAACACACAATATACTCAAATTTGACTGTTAGTTCCTCTACTCAATTTTATCCATTTAAGGTACGTGTTACACGATTTTCCTCACCAATACCTTATTTTCTTCGTAAAAGAGCGATTCTTCAGTAGAAAAAATAAAAATAATTTTTTTGTATTTTTTTATATTTTTCTAGTCGTTTAAAAATGAAATTTCTTGTATTTTCGAGCAAAAAATCGATTTTTATGAAATATTCTTGGTTGTTGAATTCAAACTACTGAACCGATTTAAAAACAATGCTCCACGAAATTATTGGCAGCTTCATTACCTTTTCGATTTATTTCTTACTTGACTCTATCTGACAATTATGAACTGAGATATGGCTTAAAATGTAAGAGTACCTACCAAAAAAATTTAAAAAATTTATATTTCAAAAACGGAGCCATGAAAAAATTTTTGAAATCGATTTTTAGATCACCATCCCAAACTATACTAAGAAAAATTTCAGCTGAAATGGGTCATTTTTTTTTTTTTTTGTACAATAGTGTTGTTTCACCTAAAAAATGTTCACCACCCCTTGTTTTATTAAAAAAAATATTTTTTTCTATGAAAATATATTTTTAGTAATTAAAAGTTAGCTCTTTATTAAATTTTGTTAGTTGTAAGTAATCTTTCAACTAAAATTTTAATTAATCAATATAAAAAAATTTAAATGATCTACAAAGTTGAAGCTTATTTTAAAGGTTTTTTTCGAATATCTCTTTCCGTTCAAAAGTTACGATTTTTACAACGCGAATTCGGCGGGTCGCTTTATTTCCTTTTCAATACATAGAGTATTCATGTCGCAAGACGCAAACCGGCGCAAGACCACATTAATTTTTTTATTTAAAAATATGTATTTGAAAAATGTTCACTCTATAAGCGTGGACAAGCGTGGATGCTGTTTTCGCAGTCCATTAAATTGAGAAAATAAGGTACATATGGGTCATTCTTTTATAAACCGAACAGCTAAAAAATTTTTTATTTTTCATTTTAATAACACTGAGAAAAAATTATATATAATTTTTAGCAACTTTTACTTAATATTATTAAATAATTTAAAAATCTATAAAATTATAATTTGAGTAGATAAATTAAAATTCTTTCCATCGACATCAACTTGAGACATGTCCGATATCACGTTTTGAAAAACCCCTTTTTTCCAAATTTTCGTTTTTGACGATTTTTGAAATTGTTTATAAAATGAACAAAAAATTTTTGTGCAAAACCGCAAATTACGTTTTGGTGGGCATGTCGAGATCTAATTTCGGATTTTTTTTTATTAAAATGAAAAATAAAAAATTTTTTAGCTGTTCGGTTTATAAAAGAATGACCCATATACATAGTACGGCAGGAAAACAACAATAACTCAACTAATTCAAAAATTAAAAATATAATTTTCTTATTCAGTATTCTTCGGAATTGCTGCATCTTTAACATACAAAGAATCAAATTGCAATCGGAATTTCCGTTTGGTTTTTATACGTTCCCAAACCATTTGAAACCAAAATTAATACAAAAATTTGTCAGTATCAAAAATTGTTCAACTTTGAACACTTTTAAATCTAAAATAATCGATCAAATTCAATAAACCAAGCATTTTCGGGCTATCTGGGGTTCCCTTTATTAAATTAAATTAAATTCCTTTGCGAGGGTATAAAAGGTGTTTGTAACGCATTGAAGGAAGCATCTCCGACCACATAAAGTATAAAGTTACCGAACCGGTGTGATTAGAAAAATGCTTGATCAGTGGTTTCAGAACGAGATGTCTAGCCTGATCAAGGCATGGGGGAAGGATGCGCACATGGTATACGATGAGCTGGTGCAGACAATGAAATGGAAGCAATCGCGTGGCAAATTCTATCCCCAGCTGCCGTACTTGGTCAAAGTAAATCTTACAATAAAAATCTAAACATCAGAAAAACATAGAAAAATCCAAATTGGTACAGCAGTGAAACCAAACTTGCATTCGGGACTTGCTTGAACAATATTTGGTTACACAAATTGCCACAATTTTAAGTTGGACTTAAAAAAAAAGAGTAAAAATAAAAATAAAAGAATTAAGAAGAAAAATCGAATAAGAAAAAATAAAATATCAGGACATTTCGGGAAAAATCAAAATTTCGTCTTGCTCTTACAAAGCTGTAGGCTAGATTTATTGAGCATTTTGAAGGTTACTTTTCTCGGTATCTCTGGCCTGCTGTGTTTTCATTAATTATTTTGGCCTACTATGTTAAAATTTTCAGCGGCAACGATTGACAATTAATTGCCACCAAGAAAAAGTAATATTTAATTTTCAAATGCACAAGCCGCGATACGCTAAGTCGCCTTGATTTTGGTCAAACCCAAATGGTAAATGTTTTTCTAAGGCGAACAACAGCTTCATTGGTGAGTCCGAAAATTCTATCCGCTCTACTTCTTATATGTATTCTTATGAGGTCTGTTGTATAGCCTTTATAAACAGGATCGTGGGTGATTCTAAAAATCCGAGATGCAAATCGGATGAGGGTAAGGATTGGGAGTCGGTTCAGTGGTTCACACAGTTTTTGAACCTTATCGTAATCGTAATTGTAACTTGAAATAATGATTATTCAGTGAATTTTAAAAAATCTATTTACTTTAATAATTGTATTTGTAGGGTTGTTGAATTACTATGTATTTATACAGTTGTACATTGCGTGCCGAAACAATTGAAAATGTTTTCAAAAATTGGGTAGATCGAATATGCTACTTCCAAGTTAATTGTTTTTCATTAATGAATCAACCATCGTTTCAAAAAAATGTTATAGCAGAGTAAAATTCCAGTTTTTAAATCGACCACCCTGTATGTATATATAAACTTCCATTTTTCACGGTTTTTGGGCCAAGACTAACGCTCTCCAATAATGTTAAATATTGGGGCAAGTTATGCTACTTTGTAGAAAGAGCAAAAACCACCCTTAAAAGCGAGTCAAAGGCACCCACACCGCATTTGCTGCGCTATGTGCTTGTGTGGGCTAACGTCGACACTCTTGGATTTATTTGTTTTAACTAACTTTAAATCGAGCTAATTACACTTGCTGCGACGTCAGCTTGCGCGGGTCCTCACCTCAAAAGGAGGCAATTTATTATGCGCTGATTTCACTTTTTTCTCATATTTACTTGGCGGGGTCCTCTTTGGTTCTTGTTTGGTATTAAATGTTCGTCCATCCTGTTATAGTGGTTTTTATATTCTTCATTATTGGTCATACATGGTGATTTATCGCGGTTCTGCATTTTTACAATCATGGATATGGAATTATCATTGGGCCTTATTTCTATTATTATAATTTAGAACCCACAGCTAAATTCTCAGCATTTGACCAGATAAGTCCACGCCTGGCCCGCAGGGGCCGGGAACATTTCGCTATTCACGCCGATAAGAGTCCAACGCTGGCCAAGGTTTGCGCCATGAAAGCAATCAGCGTTTCACAAGCCCTAACCGTCCTTTTATGCGGATCTTACTGAGCACGGCTCTTTTCTTTTATATGCGAGTTTTAGCTCATTAACAAATAATAATATCCACTTGCAGCCCACCGCTACTCACTATAGCTCTGTTTATCTTTACGCTAGATAACAGTATTTGGAGACCGTTAATATTTGCCCAAAAAATGTGAATTATGGGAGTTTATAAATATTTGTCTTTTTTAATTATTTAAAAATATTTTTTGAATCTGGCACCAAAGAAAAAAGAGCATACTTGTTAAGACTAGTATACAGTTCCACTCAAGACAAAAGCCAAAAAAAAAACTCTATATAAAAAACTTACCAAATTTTTGAACCAAAGCCCTTTGGTTATCTCTTTGTTGGCAGTCCACACTTCCAACAATTCAATTAAATACCGATAAAATAATAGGTTCAAATTTTCTGTATTTTTAGCGATAGTTGAATAAATAGAAATATAATAAAATGAAATTTTAATAATTTTCACATTAATGATTGAGCGCAATTTTCAAAGCAAGCTACAAAACACCGTGAGACTTGAACCAAACTTAAATTAGGTAATTTCAAATATTTCAAATTTGTTTGCCAAATTTTTCAGTCTTAACTTTGAACCCTCTGCTTCAGAATGATCTGAACAGTCTAAATTCAATTCCATACTTACTCAAAGTTGGCACTTTGTCCATTTCCGAGGATGACATCTTCCAAGTTGTAGTGAGTTGCGATGACTCTAATTACCCAAGATTGTGATGGAATTTCATCGTTTTTTCTAAAACATTGCATTGGTGAGTTATGTCAGCCACTCATAACCACATTCTCAATGTCACTCACAACTGGTCGATTTTTTGAAAAATGGAAAATTGCTACTGTCACACCTGTGTTCAAGTCTGGTATCAAGTACCCATTGCTAAGCTTAGCAATATCGACCCCTGTGTGTGAAAACATCGTATGTGCCATTTATTACGAAATTGACATTTTGATGCAAATTAGTTCTAAATCCACTAACTCATCATCTGGTAAAATTATATAGCGATAACCATAACGGTTACGGAGATACAACAAAATCAATTTAATCGTATGTGACAATAGTGAGTTTATTTCTTTCGGGCGAAATGATCGTATGTGCCCCACAATACTAAAATTCAACAGTCTGGTTGAAAAATAGCTAAATTGGTAAATTTTCATAAAAATATTTACGAGTTTAGTTAAATAATTTAATAAATGTTGCACATCTCGCTGATTGGTAGCGACGTTGCCAGCCACCGCATCGAAAATTAGAAAAACGCTCTCCTGTAAAATTTTGGTTTTTGCCACATACGATTTTTTCGCACAGGGGTCGATATATCTTTGAGCGAATTGTAGCCAAACAGATGTCTTTTCTGGTAAAGTTGTACATTAACCTAAACCAACATGGTTTTATGCCAGGTCGCTCCACTACATCTAATCTAGATGTCTTCTGTAATTATTGCATCAGCTCCTTTGACAAACGCTGTCAAGTTGACGTTATTTATATAGACTTTTCCCAGGCATTTGATAAAGTTTGTCATAACGCTCTACTCGCCAAGCTTTTTAGGCTACGTTTTCATTCCACCTCTTTGTCCTGGATTCAATCTTACTTGGACCGCCGGACCTACAGAGTCAGAATAAACAACTCGCTTTCTATGCCATATGTGGCTACTTCGGGACTTCCACAGGGGAGTGCCCTCGGTCCTTTACTTTTCATCATTTTTATAACCTTGGAGAGGGTATATTAAAATTGTCCGGATGTTTGTGACGCATAAAAGGAAGCATCTCCGACCACGTAAAGTATATATATTCTTGATCAGCATGACGAGCTGAGTTGATATAGCCATGTCCGTCCGTCTGCCCGTCCGTCTGTTTCTATGCTATCTCCTTCGTCAGTTTTAAAGCTATCTCAACCAAACTTTGCACGAAGTCTTTTGGTATAAATACGCTGCACATTTGTCGAAACCGGCCGGATCGGATGACTATAGCATATAGCTGCCATAGGAACGATCGGTTAAAAACCTGTTTCTGTGAGAAAAATTTTATTTTGTTTTCAATGTTATCGCTCCCAACGCTCGTGTTTTTAAGTTTTCAATGATTTCACATAATTTCACCAAAACTTTTCGAAATCGGACTACTATATAGTATAGCTGCCATACAAAAGTTAGGTCTAAAAAAAAGTTTTAGTGAGAAAAACTTTTTTGTTTTCAATGTTATCGATCCCAACGCTCGTATTTATACGTTTTCAATGATTCTAAATAATTTCAACAAGATGTGTCGAAATCGGACCTCTATATAGTATAGCTGCCATACAAACTGTCAGCCACATATCAAGCACCAAGGGTATATAAACTTCGGTCGAGCCGTAGTCAGCTTGCCTCTATTTTTACCAATGACATTTGCGTGCATTTTCTTAATTCAGAGTTTCTACTTTATGCTGATGATCTTAAAATTTTTCGATCTATTAAATCCATTACTGATAGTCGACTGCTGCAATCTGATTTATATAGGGTCAGTTCGTAGTGTGTTCTTAATTTACTTCCTTTAAGTTTTAACAAATGCTTTATTGTTAGATACAATAAATTTCTGTTCAATGAGCATATAAATTATATTTTACCAAGGGCCTATTCTATGTTGGGATTTGTCAAGCGCCATGCCAGCCAATTTAAGGACCCTTATACTAGTTTAAACCTTTACTCAGCTTTTGTGCGTTCCAAATTGGAGTATGCATCATGTATTTGGAATCCTTCTTGCGCAATTTATATTAAAATTTCTAAAATTTGCGCTCCTCCCGCTTAATTTCTCCGATCCTTTGCTGCCATATTTTGGTAGATGCGCACTGCCGCATCTCTCAACTCTTGAAGATGGAAGAACTATCGCGTCATTTCTATTTCTGAATGACCTTGTCTTAGGGTGCATTGACTGTCCCACCGTGTTAGGCATGATAAATTTCAATGTACCAAGCACAAATCTTCGAACCTTCCAACCCTGCTCCAACCAATTTTCCTGATCCAATTATTCCCTTAATGAACCTATATCTAGGGCACTTAAGAACTTTAACTCCTTACCCACCAGCATGCGATTTGGTCCCAATAAAACTGGAATACAAATTTTGTTAGCAGAGTACCTTTCCACTTTTAGACGTTAAGTTAAGTAATGTAATTTAAGTTAAAATTAGTGTAGCCAGTAATCAGCATTGTTCAATTGACGAATAAATAACACAGGCCAACAAAATGACCACTTTTGTGAGGTCCAGCCCAATTTGTATTAAAATTCTGATCCAGTTTGTGTATTGATTCCAAAACTGGTCTCGGTTTTTCTCCATCAGCTCTTGTTTTCAAGATATCGCGGAAAAACCATTTTGCAGTATTTTTGGCTTTAAAAATTATGGAGGTTACACCAAACAACAATATCTGTATTTATGAGCTCTATGCGACAGTATACATATTAAGGTCGCCAAAAAATCAATGGAGCATTATCAGCAAACCCAAAAGCGCCTAAATTGGCCTTTGAAGAGAAATATTCATCAAATTATAGCAAATTTTTCAAACTTAATCGCCGTGTACCAGCCATTTGGGGTGCTTGCATTTTAATGAAAACCACTTAGCATGTGGCCAATGGTTCTTCTAATTTACAAATTTTGTTGCATTAAATCTTCTCGATGGACAAAGTTATAAGCGGTTTATCCCGAAAAATGAATTAAAAATTTATGGCAGGATAACTAGATTGATACACAAAATCTGTATAGGAAATGTTAAAAGACTACTTGGTCTAACATTGTCCTTACATTAATTGTCTGGCAAATGTACAATAACATTCAATCAGTACTAGATTCAAACAATTTTCCCCAAATCCATATTTGCTTAACCTGCGAGAATAACAATAAAATTAAATGAATTGGGCTACAACTGAGCCAAATGTGTTCCATCTCATTTTCCAATAACTTGCTTTTTATTTATTGCCAAAAAAACATCGCATAAGAACGCATATTCGGGGGTGCCACAGAAACCTCTTCCAACCAAATTCCAACCCAATTCCACTTAGGGTGCTCACAGAAATTCCGTTTGGTTGGTTTCAAAACCTCCTGTGTTTTGTAGGGAGATTTAGCAAAATTCACCACCCAAACAATTTTAAAAAAGCAAAATAAATTTTGGGAATGTAAACAACATTATTTTTAGATAGATTGATCAAACGAATAAATAATTCAATTAGTTTAAAACATTGAAATTAACGTTCAATAATTATTGGGAAAAACAACCAAAGTCTTTCATGTTAATACAAAACCAACCACTACTGTGGCTCCCTCCTAGTTTGTCGCGAGTTTGTGTCGCCATCTGGTTGGCAGCCAGCGGATTAAGGGCTGGCAAGATATTCTTCATGTTTTGCGCCAACAAATTTTTAAACTTTGCATTTTATTTATGGAGAATTTGACTTTAATTTAAATTATAATTTAAAAATGATCATAAAAATATAACACAATCAAAAATTTAATTTAAACATAAATTTAACCCTTAATTACAAGAAGAAAAATTTTTTGGCCAGAAATTCAGCCCTGTTTTTAGAGATGGAACTTCAATTGAACAGCTGGTGCTCTAACTACATTTTCTAATATGAAAATGAAATCTCTCGAAGTTCTGTGGCACCGACGGTTTTTCGAGAGATTTACAGAAACCAACCGTCGGCAAAATCTCTAGAGATTTCTGTGGCACCCTGATTGTGTTTTTGTACATATTTGGTTGCACACCATTAAAAAAATACAAAATTAAAAATGTGTGACTGCTTGGGGTGTTGAAAAAGTTCTCTTGAAAAATGATGTATTGATGGTTCGCAGCTTTCCGGGAGTCACCGTTATGTCAAGGGCAAACGTAAAAAGAACGAGAGCGTAAGTTAAAGTAGGCTCTAACCGACTTCGATATACCCGTTACTCATGAAAAACATGTTTAACAGTGTTCCAGTGTTTCTTATGGTGAACATCTAAAAAGTATGCAACACTTTTTTAACTCGGCTATTTTTCACTTTTTTGCTCATAACTTGAAAACCGTTCATACGATCCTTATCATTTCTTTGGCAAACCGATTCATTTTGCTAATTTCTAACTAGAAGGGTACGAATCGTTTATCTTCAAACTGTAGGAGATATAACGTTTATATAATAGCGGGGGCGGGAGGGGGCGTGGCCAAAATTTGAAACAAACTTGATCTGCGGCAGATAAAAGAAGCATTTGTCCCATACATGTCAAACCTCTATCTCCTATCATCTCGGAGATCTAGGTGTTCATACAGACAGACGGACGGACGGACAGACGGACATGTCTATATCGACTCGGCTATTGACGCTGATCAAGAATATATATGCTTTATATGGTCGAAAATGATTCCTTCGCCTGTTACATAATTTAGACTTTAGTATACCCTTTTTACTCTACGAGTAACGGGTATAAAAATTGTTAGTTTAAATGCCTTAATGTCCCGAAGCAGAATCATGAATTTTTTGTAAATTTTTTTTTTTTTTTGCAGTCCACTGTAGGAAAAATAGTAGAAAATAGGGCGACGCTACAATGAAAAAAATTACCTTAATTTGTGTCTTTCTATGAAAAATTCGTCAAGTGACGTGACAAACCACAAAGTTATTCGCTTGCGAAATGGAACGAGTTTTTGACTACTTGCATGAAGAGCATTTCCAAATAATAAGAATGGTCAACTTCCTCGACATATACATTGTTTCACAGATAGAGTCTTTACTACAATCTACCTTTCCGCCAGGCATTTGTTGAAACTGTAAAACCATAATAGTCACAAGGGGCTTAATCCGTAGATTATAGTGAGTGGAACATATTTGGCCCAGTTGTAGACCAATTCATTTAATTTTAATGTTGTTCTCGCAGGTTAAAAATGGATTTGGAGAAATTGTTTGAATCTAGTACTGATTGAATGTTATTGTACATTTGCCTGAAAATTAATGTAAGGACAATGTTAGATCAAGTAGTCTTTAAACATTTCCTAACAGATTTTGTGTATCAATCTAGTTATCCGCAAAATTTTAATTCATTTTTCGGGATAAAGCTTGTAACTTTGTCCACAAGAAGATTTAGAAAGCAACAAAATTTGGAAAAGAAGATCCTTTGGTCTACAGCTAAAGTGGTTTTCATTAAAATGCAAAGCACCCCAAATGGCTGGCGGCGATTAAGTTTGAAAAATTTGCTATAATTTGATGAATATTCTCTTCAAAGGCCAATTTAGGGCGCTTTGGGTTTGCAGATGATGCTCCATTGATTTTTTTGGGACCTTAATATGTATACCGTCGCACAGAGCTCAAAATACAGATATTGTTGCTCGGTGTAACCTCCATAATTTTTTAAAGCCAAAATACGCAAAATGGTTTTTCCGGATATCTTGAAAACAAGAGCCGATGGAAAAACCGAGACCAGTTTTGGAATCAGTGCACAAAACGGACAGAAGACCAAAAGGCGCTGGCCAGTGTAATAAATACACACTAATAATTATGAATTTAATCATTGTAAAGTGGGCACAAACTCCAAAATTAGAGACAGTTGAAGTATGTGCTATTATATAGTTAATTTCGAATTAATTTTTACCGTAAATTTTTTTTTATTTTATTTTATTTTTTTTTTTTTTTATTAAATAAATTTTATTATTACATATCTACTTTAACTACTAACTACTTACTAAAAGCAAAGTTCTTTAACTCAAACCGTTGCCACGCGTTCCGTCGCCACCTCAAATGGGGGTGACTCCAAAAGCGCGATAGCCTCTTGGAAGTTTGCGTGACTTACACGACGAATATCGGACCTTGTCTGAATTGGATCGAAATTGGCAAATATGCGCTAAGTTTTCACGTCATATAAACCAGGGATGCAAACCACTTGATATAAGGACTGGTTCGGTTCAGTGGTTCACACAGTTTTTGAACCGCCGGTTCGGTTCATTGCATGGTTTTTTTAGGGCTTACTGGAACCGCGGTTACGGTTCGGTTCGGTTCGGTTTGCTCTTTTTTCATTTAAATAACAAAGAACAAGTATTCGGATTTTTTATTAACTAAGACTTAGGTTTTCAGTTAAATCGGGTTTGTACAAAATTTCGACGGCAATTTCCGTACTAAAGTTCTCATTTCGCTTTGAAATCCTACAACTTTACAATCAAGTGACGAAAACATCTTTTGGTCAAACTCCAATGTGGAAAATATTCATTCTACTGACACTTGTGTGGGTGAAACTGCTAACACCGATAAGATATGCTTAAGTTGATTTTTCTGATAAAAATTCCAACATAATAATAATGTTTAGGTAAACGCTAACAATCGATATTTTACTTTTTCATGGAATTGAATACCTGTTATTGAGTTGTTTGGCAAGCATTACCGAGTTCAAAAGAAATTATCCGTTATGTTTTTATTAACGTTTGTAATTTTGTTGTATATTAAAAATTAAATGAGATTTAGCTACCTTTTTTCCTTCTTCTGATAGCAAGTTTGATTCCTGGCGTCTAGGAAATCCTGTTCAAAAACAGGCGGAGCCCTTTTGCAAAGAGTTGACAATTACTGAGCTATGTCGTCCCTCCCTTTTTTCAACATGAATTTTGCAAGCCTGCCAGCCATAGAAATACTCATTTTCTATTTCAAGCCAATCTCAACGAAGATAAAAAGTTAAGGTTTGAGTTTTAAGTAAGTTGACCCTCACGGATAAATACATACAATACAATATGTTCTTAGCTTTTTTCAACAACTCTGCTTTTCCAAGTATTTTCGCAATATTTTTAAGCTGATGTGTTTGCTCAATATATTGATATCCGCCAGTATCCAAGTGAGCGGAACCGAACCGAACCATTTTATTTTTCGGTTTTTGGGTTCGGTTCAGATTTTGAGGGGGGGGTTCACAAGCGAAAAAGGGAGCGGTTCGGTTTAAAACGGGTTCGGTTTAAAACCGGTTCGGTTCAGAACCGGTTTGCATCCCTGATATAAAATGTTAACACAATAACACACAATTCTACATTAGCACTTTCAGCAATACGGCGTAATCTTGCCAGATCTGGTCCACGAAACATAATTATTGAGGCTAGGTTCTACATGAAATATGTTCCAACAATACATTAAGTACAACACGAAACAAAAGCATCTCAAAATGTAACCACTCTACACTATATTTTACATACCTTAATGAATATTTTGCATATTTCAAAATGCAGTTATATATAATCTTGTAAGAATGACTAATAGTCAAACATTTAAAAAATTTCCAACACATACAAGGCATAACTTGCCTTGCGCAAACAGCTGATTTAACGCGCTGCCAAAAACCAGGGATGGGAAAAAAAAAATTGTTTTTTATCTTTTTATTAAGGGTAGGCATTTATTTAACGGAAATAATAAAAAATTATAAAAATATTAAAAAATAATTTTGGACTTTATGCCAAAAATAAGGCCATTCCGCCCAATGTGCAGTGGTGGGCCGTGAAGAACGCATGTTAATCATTTGGGTAATTGTCTAGTATAGGGATTTGAAAACAAATTTTTTTGCTTGCGATTTACTTAAAGCAGATTTTTCGTTTCTTTTTCTTAAAAAAAAAAAAACACCTTATAGCAGGGTAATGAAGGAGAGGAGGAAGAAGAACAAAACTAAGTTTTTCACTTCCTTACGTGGACTAGGCCTTTTGGATATACCACATAATAAAAAAAAACGCGACTTGAACTTTACCTCCAACGGGTGTGGAAAATAGTACAACTATGACATATTTCTCAAAGCACATACACAGATACGTAAGTTTTATCAAGTAAAAAATTAAAACTTCAAAATTCGTTTAAAAAGAAACCATGGAAGACCTCCGCTTTTTTCATGAAAATTCATCATAATTTACCATCTATCGATGGAAATTTTTATAGAATTTTTTGAGGTGAGGTCCCTATGCTAGACAATTACCATCATTTGTATTTATTGATTGTGAAACTTATAATTTAAAACTAAACCAAAAGCTTCGCTCAAGGCAATTTGACCATTTTACATGCAAACATCTTTTTTAAACACACTTTTATGAATACTAGATTGTCGAGGTGTACTTAGAAATGCGAGCATAACTTCGTCAAACGGTATCCAAATTTATTGGGATAACAACCGTTCAACGAAGAATTAATTGGGCATTTAAAATAAACTTAAAGAGAAAAATAGAGGCAAGCTAACTTTGGCTCGACCGAAGTTTATATAGCCTTGGAGCATGATATACGCCTGCCAGTTTGTTATATGGCAAATATACGGCATATTTATCGAATTTTGAGACATTTTTGATAACAAAAAAGTTTTTGTCACTAAAACTACTTTTTCTTTCCGATCGGCAGCTAAGTGCTATAGTCGTCCGATTTGAATCAAATTCGGCAGAATAGTGTGGTAGCATATTATATTGATCAGTAACAAGTTTGGGAGCGATAGCATTGAAAACAAAAAAGTTTTTCTTCCTAAGACTTTTTTTCAAACTTATCTTTTGTATGGCAGCTATACTAAATAGTTGTCTGATTTTCATAAATCTTGGTGGAGTTATGTGAAAGCATAGCAAATTTAAAAATCCCCGGTTTGGGGGGGAGGGTTTCAAAAAAAAATTTTTTTTTTCAAACAAAATTTTTTTAAAAAACCTTTTTTTTTTTTGGTTGCTATAGTCATCCGATCCGGCCGGTTCCGACAAATGTGCAGCGTATTTGTACCAAAAGACTTCGTGCAAAGTTTGGTTGAGATAGCTTTAAAACTGACGGAGGAGATAGCATAGAAACAAAAGAAGGAAGGAAAAAACGGAAATGGTTTAATAAAATAACCCCCCCTTTTTTTTTAAAAAAAAAAAATTTTTTTTTTTTTTTTTTTTTTTTCTATGCGTTACAAACATCTGAACAATTTCAACATACCCTCTCCAAGGGTATAAAAAGTAGCATAGAATAAAATAGTTAAACCAGTAATGGCCAAAGTACAAATTTCTAAAAATGGAAAATGACAGATCTGTAAGCCGTTTTTTTCAGCCATCGACTTAAATTAGATTAGATTACACTAGTTTACTAAAATAAAAAAATATTTATATGGGTTTTAGCGACCTGTGTTTTGTCAATGTTTTGCATTTGGCTGGCTTGAGGTCGGTGGAGAGTTACAATTCAATGTAATTAACACAAATCAACAGAGATTAATAACAATTTGGAATAGCAATTGGAATGTCCGTACGACGATCACTTTTTCAAAGATAACCACATCTTATCATCAGCGGACTTTTGTTTGGCATATTCACATTCAAACGACCACACAGTTTTCCTCTATAAATCTTGATATCGCCAAATAACGAGTTGGGGACTCCAATTTGCTATGGGACGAGACCACGATTCAGCCTAGAATTCTGCTATGTTTTTTGAACGTGTTGCTTTTGCTTTCCAATTGTTGTAAATAATTTCTTTTGCCTTTGAGCTTTATTGCAAACATTATGGCGTGCCGTTGAGAGTTACAATCCAAATTGTTGTAATTAATCTCTGTTGATTTGTTTTTATTACATTGAATTGTAACTCTCCACCGACCTCAAGCCAGCCAAATGCAAAACTTTAAAATAAAAAAAAAATGAACCAATTCAACTGAAATATTTGTTTAGTTGAGTTTGGAATGGTGATCTCAAAAATCGATCTCAAACATTTTTTCATGGCTCCGTTTTTGAAATATATATTCTTTTTCATTATTTCGGTAGATGCTCTTACATTTTTAGCCAAATCTCAATTCATAATTGTCAGATAGACGCATCGAAAGGTAATTGATCTGCCAGTAATCGCCAATGCATGTGCTAGTATATTTTCGAAAGTATATTTTCGCTGTTTGAGGTTTGAGAAATTTGTTTCAAATCAGATGACTCACAGGTAAACAGGGTATATAAAGTTAGTGAAAAAGTATGTAACAGGGACAAGGAATCATTTCCGACCCTATAAAGTACGTATATTCTTAATCAGCTTTAACAGCCGATTCGATTTAGCCATGTCCGTCCGTTCGTATGAACAACCAGATCTCAGAGATCGTAAGAGATAGAGGTACATATTTCGTCATAAAATGTATAGAGTTGCCGCAAAAATGATAAAGATCGGATGAGCGGTTTTCAAGTTATGAGCAAAATAGACCAAAACTCCGCCTCCCCACCGCCACAAACAACAAAGCATTTCATTCAACACAGAGAGAGAGAGAAACTTAGAGATGAGCACAGCAGCAGCGCTGCATTCAGCTCCTACTCGAGGTACATAGTATATTATAGTCGGACATGACCGACTTTCCCAATTGTTTGATATTTCACTGATATTTCTTTTGGGGTTTTATCAGTGAAATATCAAACGGTGGAAAAAACTTCGGCACGGACGAAGTTAGCTTTGCCATCCCGTTTTGTTATAAAAGTTGCCAAATTTTTAACAATTCAATTTAATGAGTATGAAAAGAAACAAATTTTGGGTCCTCGCGGGTCGCGAAATAAAGTTGATCGCATTTTCGAATCCGATTCCGCATGAACTTGAAAACGGAATATGGAATGAGTTACTTTGTGTGGGTTGATTCGGCCGTTGTGGTTAATGAGAATAAAAATAGTATTATATTCCCATTTTTCTCGTTTGTGAATGATTCCGCATTTGACTCGTATTAGCCAGCTAATTAGCGGCGAGCTCGGTTGCCATTACCCTCCCCTCCCCCACATAACATAACAGAATAACAGCTTCAAATTAATTGCTGCCTGCAGATGCAGATACATAAAATCCGTCAGATATTTATTTATGTTGTTTTGGCATGTTTGTTGGAGTGGCTTAAGATAGGATCGCTTTAAGGAGCGATCATTGTCACATCTGTGTCGTTCCAAGAAAGACTATGATCAGCACAGTCGGCACTGCCAACGGAACAGTTAACTTCAATGCCATCGCCCTGAGCACGCGCACCATTCTCACAGTCCTCATCGTCCGGGTGGGCACGCGCATCGTCCTGTCCTTGCTCACTAATGCCATCGCCCTGTCCAATTTCACCATTTTCACAGTCCTTATTGTCAGGGAGTGCACCCTCATCGTCCTGTCCTTCCGCTTTCGCTACTTTATCTTTATCTTCCTCGCCTTCGTCATCCTCAGTTAGCAGCACTCCAGCCACATGGAAATGATCCTCAAGCATGATTTTCCATTCCCTCATCAGGGTCTCCTCATCACGCACCTCATAGTAGGCCACATTTTGTATGAAAGAAGTTATCTCTTTGCCAGCAAGCTCCTCATATTTTCCGGCAGGGCCGAAATCCTCCACTCCAGTCGACACGTCATACACGATGCCCTGCATGGCCACCAGATACGTGCCACTCGCATTCTGCGAGTGATATAACGCCAATTGCTTCTTTGTCAGCCGCAAGTCTTTTAAAGGGGCGGGCAACTTTACATGACCAGCTTCTTCGTAGTCCTTGTCGTCATAAGTGGCATACTGACGGCGGGTACGTACATAGGTCAAATAGCCCACCAAGCAGGTCACGGCCACAATGGCAATTGGCGACACAGCCCACTCGCGCAGCTGGAGGCTCCAGGACTTCTCTTGAGGCGAAAACATTTTGTTCACCAATGGATGGAAAAAAAGGATTTGAGAATTTGTTTAACTACCCAAACTAATGTTTTTTCTCTTGACTGACTGTTGTTCAGCTCTTGACTGGGTCGACTGAATAGCTAGTAGCTAGTTTGCTTAACGAAGACTTTAGGCAGTTGTGAAATAAAACAATCGGCCTACTTTTTGAAAAGGAGAAAATATAGATAATTTCCTACTAAGAACGTGGTAGGAATTGGTTACCGAGAGAACTAAACAACGCTTGCAAAAGGATAAATTGGGGTTGGCAGTCGTCACACATAAAAATTTGTGCCTGAGAATCTGTTAACAGAAATATCCCGTTTCCAATGACTTAACCCGATATTTAGTATTGGTTTAGAACCGAACCCCGATTCATTTTCAAAATTTCTCTACCAAATCAAGTTTTCAAGAAATTAGCGGCCACAGTTGGTAAAAGTGCCTTAAAAGCAGTGTTCGCAAATAAAACATTTATTTATTTATTTAAAAATAGCTTTTGTGCTTAAGGGTACTGTATACCTTCAGGTGTCATTTTTTAAAGGTTTACAAAAAGTTAGATATAAAAGTGGTAATAAGCAGCGGTTTTTTTTTTTTTTGTTATTGGTTATAAAAAATAATTTTTTTTTTTTTTTTGTTTTTGTTTTTTTGTTGTTGTTGTTTTTTTTTTATTTTTTTTAAAAATATTTTAATTTTTTTTATAATATTTTAATTTTTTTGTGATCTGAATTGAAAACTAAAGACAGGGTTTTGTTAAGAATTAATGTAATTCTGGTGTGAACTAGGATATTTTGGATCGGTCAATAAATGACGTAGGTATGGGGTTTCAAAGTCAAAGTTTCGAAAATCGACTATTTTTTCCCACTGTATTGGTCCTAGCTCCGTTATTTGTTGACAGATCAAAAATATCCTAGTTCACACCAGAATGGTGGGTATTAGGAGTAATTTAAGGGAAAGAATTTGAAAATCGGTCAACAGGTACTCTTTAAATCTTTGCAACCATTTTGGAAAAAGTGGTTCCGAGATAATCGCACTTAAAGATTCGACATCTGTTTTCGATAAAATAAAAATCGTTTTTAATAAATGTATAAAACGGATTTGGTGCATTTGGGTTTTCACTTTCACCGAAAAAAAGATTATCAAAATCGGTTAAGCAGTTCTCCAGAAATTTGAGTCAAAGTGCGTCAAGACATGGTAAAATAAAATCTCAAAAATTTCCAAGTAAAATTTTTTTTTTCAAAAATTTTTTCCATAATATCGAACATTTTATAAATATTTATAAAGTTTTTGACCAAAATAGGGAAAAAAATACGAATTTCTAAAAATACGAGGATCGATAAAAACAATTTTCATATAAAAGGGTCGGAAAAAATAATTGTTTTTGTTTATATCTTTAAAACTGAGTTTCGGATCAGCTTGAAAGTTTTGCAGGATGTTTATAAGATCCTAAAGAAACGTTTAAGCTAATAAAAAAAAAAAAAAAAAATTTTTTTTGAAGTATATTAATTCCCATAAACATTTTTTGTCAATAACGACCATTGTTACACAGAGAACAAAATTTAAAAAGCTTTACAAAAGCTATAAATGTAAACCTTATGCACGTTTGAACCGGGGGATTTCACTTCATACCTTTTTTTGGGGGTGTAGCCGCCGGCGGGGGGGGGAGAGGGCCACCTTTAAGCAAATAAAAAAAAAGTACAAAAAAGTATACTGTACAAAAATTTTCTATAAAAAAAGCACTTTGAAGTTTTAAGCATATGATTGGGACTTGTAACTCCCTGTCTCGTAAACTATTTGGAATTTCGCCTTGACGTCTGAAAAGAAGTTTTTGCTCTTGACTTAATTTACAAAACATTCCTAAGTAACAAGTCAAAGTAGTCACATCTTTAAACTCAAAATTGCAAAAATGTCGTAAATTCATCATGTTTTCCCCTCATTTTGTACTGTTTTACAACTTTTTCTTGAAAACTATAATGAATTTGACCAAGCAATGAAGGACGAAAAAGTAGCATAGACTAACGTAAACAATCGGTTGGAACATACCAACTTCATTCGAATGGTCCTTCATATAGTTAAAGACCCTGAAAGATGAATAATTTCAACCAAAACTCGAAAAAAGTACAGTTTTTGGCAGAAATTGGCTGACACAATCAAAAATTTCGATTGTTTTGTATTAAATCAATAAAATTGTCAAAAATATAACTTAAAAATGTAGCTAAAGAAATTTAATTTATTTACTTTTTACCGATAAAATTCATTTTTCGAATTTTTTTGACAGTTTTTTCATGCTTTTGGTCTTTTTACTATATCAAAGAGTACTTAAATGAAGTGTGTTCGTACGAACGGCTTGTTTATTTTGGTCTCAGCAACAACTTTTACCTACATTACTTGTCCAAATTTGTAAAGGATTTCAGGAAAAAGTTGAAAAACTGAAAAAAGTTGTGAAAAATTGATTTTTTTGGACATCTTTTGTAATTTTAAGTACCAAGACGTAATTTTTTTGATTTGCTACTAAGAAATGTTTTGTAGGCCAAGCCAAGAGCAACAACTTTGCTAAAGACACAAAAGCAAAATTCAATATAGCTTACGAGATATGAAATCATTAATCCTACACTGAAGCTGAAAAGTTCAAAGGTCAATAAAAAGAAAACGGCAGCTAATCAGACCAAACCCATGCAGCTTTTTTATACTACCATCACACCCTTTCAGAATTTTTTGGTCTCGACCGTATCAACTTTTTTGAGTTCAAAAATGTGTCACAGAGTAATTACTACTAGATTTTTCCTATTAAAAGTTCTCTGTAACATACAAGGGTGTACGCAGGATTTTGATTGGGGAGGAGGAGGGGTGCGAGGGGTATTATTTTCTGTGAATATTATTGGCATACAAAATTTCTTAACTGTGGAAAATAATAGAAGGATGGGCCGCTGTCGAATTTTTTTTTCGCAAAACCCGCGAAAAAGGTTTTCAAATACCTTCTGAACCAAAATTAAAAAAAAAAACTACTTTGATGGACCGAAACAAAAATTATTTCGTGGTCGAACATGGTTTTCTGGTTTGATGGCAAATGCTTTTCGAATTTAATACTTTACTCCAAAATAACTTTCTTTGTAGTCTGCAGTGCAGACTCTGCAATTTGGAAAACTTAAAACGAGAAAACTGGGCCCAACGTTTCGTTGTCGGACAAAAATGAGCTGGGGTGAGTGCTTTTTATGCTTTGGGTTTAAAAAAATATTTTATTTGTCAAATTTCAAAATGTATCGAAATTAAAATGGTTGTAGATTATTGAAGTTTTGATGAAAAAAAGGCAGACTGACAACTTTTAAAATTACTTGAGCACTTACAGAAACCAAGTGATCCTTATGCTCATGCGTCGCATAATTTGACATTGCCCTGAATGTACGTTACACTGCACACTGGGCCAGCAGCCCGAGATTTTGGCCAAAAGTCCCAATTTTTTTTTTTGGAAATTGGACAAAACGAAGGTCGGCAATGATTTTAAATAGATATAGCTATTTTATGGAAAAATTTGGAACCTTTCCTCGAAATGGTTTTTGCAAGGCAGCCGTTCAAAGTTGATTTTTCGTAAAATCGATGCAAAAAATAATTAATTAATATTGGAAAAATGTAATGCAACAGCTGAAGCAGTTTAATTTTTGGTTTTCGACTACGGACCAGATATCAATTAAAAAATATACAGAAGCTTTCATTCGTCAGCGTTTACATAATAACTGGAAACAATCCTAAATATATTGGGGTTTTTTACTTCTGGCTACTTTCAGTTGAGAGTACCCCTTAGTACCCTTCGCGATTCCCTTGCAACATGGCAAAATGTTTTCTTTGAATATTGCTTTATAGCTGTAGGTATGCGCTTTTGCGCGGTTTTGCTTTGAATTTTTATAAAATTGCATTTAAAATTATATTCCTATTTAAAATCAATCTTGTTCTGTTATACGGCCACCGTAGATGTATGCTTTTTTTTCAACTTCGGAATATAACATACGCATTCTGTTATACAAAGTTTTGAAACAAAGCCAATTTGAATGTGCCAAAATGTGTAGCATACTCTTAGACGCACTGAAGGTAAAGTGTAATATATTTAATACATTAGAATTTTAATTAATTAAATTTTTATTTCAATTCCGTTGTTTTAAGTATTGAATTTAAAGAGGAGGTAAAATACATAGAAAAAAACGGTTACAGTAGTCATATTGACTGATAATCCTCGACAGGGCGGGCAGTCAAAGTCAAAAACTTATTGGGTCAATATCAAACAAATCATTAAAGATATCAAGACACATACATTTTTTTAGGTATGTGGTACTTATATATACTTCTATGCAAGAATTGGGTCAAATCCAATTACAATTTTTTTTTCTATAATTATTTAACGAAAAAGTTGAAATATTTTCCGACTTTGATTTGGATTATGAATATCATATAACATTTTTTTTGTTGACACATGTATCCTAAATAAATACGCACGATCACATTACAAGAAGTTCTGCCTGACCTAAGCATATGCACATGTTGAAAATGCACGTCCTTAAGAGGAAGACCCTGCGTGGGCAATAAACATTGTAATTAATGACATATGCTGCATAAAGATTAGAAAACTAAGATTCTCATGTTAGGCTCATTTAAGGCTAAGATTTTAAGAAATACAAACAGTTCAGATTTTGAATTCAGCAAATTCTCCTTTCAACGGCTAACGAATAACCAAAAATTCTTAATGGTCCTTTATACAGATTAGCTCAAAGATGTCGCTTATGAAAAGTTTTCACAAGTCTCTGAAAATTCACTTTCTGAACTCGCACCTTAACATATTCTATGCAAATTTGGGTGTCGAAGCGTTGCTCTTATCCGAGAGACAAAGAAACGCATACAGCAGCAAAAAGTGAAGGTCTATATTTTGAAAGTGTTTAAAATAAAATTTTATTTATTGAAAAAAAAAAAGATTTATTAGAATTATTGTAGAATAAGGTGTAGCCCGAGCTTATTAGAACAACTAACTTTCAGTCAGAAAAAACAGTCACAGCGATTTTTGTCTATTTTTACAAAACAACTCATACAAAATCCACTGTATGTCCGATTTCAGCGTTCGAGGGGTTATTTCAAAGTTAATTAAGTAGCTTTTACTGCCATTTGTATTTCGATAAGTTTTTTAATTTGGCAAAAAAAATATTTTTTTCTACATTTGAGCCCATAGCATAAAAAGCACACACCCCAGCTCCATCTGGTTAATATCGCGATAGCAGACCACGTTAGGCAGGCTCGCCCTTAAGACATATTATACTTTTAAACGGATGAGCTGCGGGATATATTGGAGGACTCCTACATCTGGTAATATTATAATTATTATAATTATCACGGTTGATTTTTTTTATTAATTTATTTTTTTTTTATATTTTATTTATATTATTTATTTTTATTATTTTTATTTATATTTTTTATTTTTATACACTTGAAAAGTGTATATTAATTTGCCCAGAAGTTTGCAACGCATAGAAGGAATCATCTCCGACCACATAAAGTATATATATTCTTGATCAGCGTGACGAGCTGAGTCGATTAAGCTTTGTCCGTCCGTCTGTCCGTCTGTCTGTTTCTACGCGAACTAGTCCCTCAGTTTTGAAGCTAGCGAGCTGAAATTTTGCACAGAGTCTTCTTTTGTCTGCACGCTGCTAATATGTCGGAACCGACCGGATCGGATGACTACTTCTTGTAGCTGCCATACAAATGATCGGTCGAAAAATGGGTTTTAATGAGAAAAAACTGGTTTTTTCTCAATATTACCGCTCTCAATCACGGTCATGGGTAATATTAAATGTTTTTAAGCTGATCTGCGAAGTTTGGTCGAAGTCGCTAACCGTTGAGACAAGCGATTTCAAGTGTATAAAAACTTCGGCACGGACGAAGTTAGCCTTGCCTTTCTCGTTATTTTCTATTTTTACACCCTGTTCCCATTAAAAATGGGAAAAAGGGGATCATGAAATTGTGCAAATGTATGTAACAGGGAGAAGGGAGCACCTCCAACCACATAAAATATATATATTCTTAATCGGCATCAAGTCCGTCTGTCTGTCTGTATGAACGCGTCGATCTCAGAGACTGTAATAGATAGAGCCACAAGTTTTGGAATGTATTTAGGTGTATACTGTACCCACATCGAGTTTGTTTCAGATTTGGAAAATTCCTCCTCCTCCATCTTTAAACAGCGAAAAACTGTCTTTTTCTCTGTATAAACGCGTAGATCTCACAGACTATAAGAGTTAGAGCCACAAATTTTTGCATGTATGTAGGTGTACACCGTACCCATACCCAGATAAAGTTTGATCCAGGTTTGGCAAATTCCTTCTCCATCTTCTTCTAACCGCGAAAAACTGACAGAGCTTCAATTTTAAGTTTTAACCTAGTGACTTAATATATATTCAGTGAGGCCCAACATCTATCTATTCTGTGAACCACAATGAGCAAAAACACCGAAGATATGTACATAAGTGCGCCTGCCCATTTATTGAAATAAATTTTAAAATAAATGAAATTCAAAGCTATAGGAACCACATTACTTGAGGCAGGGTATTTTGCTGTCGGGGCACTTGACCGCAACGCTCTTACTTGTTATTTTTAATTTTTTAATATTGTGTGTGAGTTTGGTGCCGAAAGTTTATGAGCTATCGCTGTTGATATTTTGAATCTTTGTTGTGTGTGACATGAGTGAGTATTTTGAATTGAGCCATATATGATGAGATTGCTGAACATGAGATCAAGATGAAGAACATCTCGGGCCTCCTGGTTGCTAATCCCAGTGGGTAACGGCCTTTTATTACAAAAAAGAAACGGAAACTGGTATGGAATATGGAAATATCAATCATTTCCTCAGTGGCCACAAATATGATGCAATAGGTATCGCATGTCAAATCACCTTTTACCTCGACCAAACCTGTAAATGGCTTGACACCATTTCTGGCTGCTTTTTCGGTGGGCCTGACAGGCTGGTGACAACAGTTCAGAAACCTCCAGTCTGGTCGCGTTACAAAAGCGTTTCGATGTCAGTAATTCTCTAAATGAATCTGGACCGTCAAATGCATCACTCAGGTGGAGTTGGCTCAACTTATTGGCAGGTGTGCCAAGGGACATTGTCCTACTACCTCAGTCTGCATAGTCTGAAATTCAGTGGCCATTGCTTTTTCAACAATATGGCATGCTTTGAAACAGCATCATCCACAGCAGGTGAATATCGTCTACGGTGTGCTCCATGGCCAAGAGACATAGCGTTTCTTCTAAAAATATCCCCGGTGAGTTTTGACTTTAGACATATTGGGGATTTTTTGACTATTCTGTTCTTCCACCGGCTAGGGTGCTCTACTTCTCCATCTATCGCTTCAAGAATGGCAGCTTCTGGCCACAGAAACACGCAGTGGCATTTGAAATGATGGTCTGCCCGGTCATCATGCAGAGCCTGGCAGCGGGATGGGTTTTGTATCTTCAATAATGTGGCCACTCCGGCGCAGTGAGCATGGAGCCTTCTCTAAGGGACCCGATTAGGCCTCATGGCTTTCACATTCAATCTTAGTGGAGCAGAACGGGCTTCAAATGGCTCGGAAGAAATATTCAAAATTGGCACTCAACTCACATCCATCAAATGTGGCGGGTGTACATGATTCCTGTTATAGTATTTGGTATGCCATAAAAAATTTTCAATGACCAATTAGTACAAATAATTAACATTTACAGATCCTTTATGGCACTGGATGCCGCCTCCATATGGGTCTACACTTATACAGGTCGCTTGCATTTGAATCCCCACTATCCTGGCTCACAGGCTCAATTGCCTTTACTCACCTGGCGCTCGCTGTCCCTGGGGCTAGATGTTTTGGCCCTACATGATAATTCGGACTTATGCCTTTTACATCTTTATGACTTAGTGCCCGGAGCTTCGCGTCAATACGAGCCTCATGCTCTTAAGGCCAAGCAACAATTGTCCGAGATAGCTGCCTGTCGTGCTGGCCCACCCGATGATCAGTTTATACCCTTTATCGATGGGAATCGAGAGTTGTATATCAGCGAGACGCGTAATCTTAGAGGAGCAGAACGGGCTTCAAATGGCTCGGAAGAAATATACAAAATTGGCACTCAGCTCACTTCCATTAAAAGGGCCAGTGAGACAAATATTCTGGTGGGAGTACATGGTTCCTGTAATAGTATTTGGTATTGTCCCGGCGAAGGAGCCGCTGATCCCATCATAGCTCTGACTACCATTACATTGGATACAGCGTAAGTATAAATATTTTTATTTGAAGGTAAATTTCAAAAACATTTCATTCCAGCGAATTTGGCAAGCATGTGGCCATTGCTGGAGAGTCAATGGCAGCAGGCTTTGAAAATCTGCGTTTGGCTCAACATGCCAGTCTCCGGGCCACTTTGGCTGCCGTGGCCACCCGGAAGCATCAATTGCAACTCAGCGAAGAGGCCTTGCAAATTGACAAAGTGAGCTATCTGCAGCATTTGAAATCTTTGACACCTTCCAGTGCCGAGCAGATGGCCGAGAACTCTTTTAAAGCTTGGCCATTGGAAACAATTCTGCTGCACCTTAGCTTGGCCATAGCTTTGCGTATGCACAATTGGAAACAGCATAGAAACATCATTTAGAGCAGTTTTGCACCTGGGGTTCCGCACAATTGCCTTCCAGCGTTGTCTGGAGACATTGCAATCCCGCCTCGAGGTTCAGTATTATTATTATTAAAAAAACTACCAAATACTAAAAGTTGTATGAAAAAGACTTAATTTTACTTTTAAGACACAAAGTGAACTATAGCTTTATTAATATAAAACACTAATAACTTAATAGTTTTTGAACCCAAATCGCATCCTCATACTTATAACCAGGGATGCAAACCACTTGGAAATAAGGACTGGTTCGGTTCAGTGGTTCACACAGTTTTTGATCCGCCGGTGGTTCATTGCATGGTTTTTGGGACTTACTAAACCGCGGATACGGTTCGCTCTTTATTCATTTAATTAACCAAAGAAACATATTTTTGATACAAGTATTCGGACTATTCATTGAAAAATTTCGACGGCAATTTCCGTATGAACGTTCTCATTTCGTTTTGACATCCTACAACTTTACATATCAAGTGACGAAAACGTCTTTGGTCACTTGCGGGGGTGCCACAGAAACCTCTTCCAACCAAATTCCAACCGAATTCCAATTCTTAGGTGCCACGGAAATTTCTTTTGGTTGGTTTCAAACCTCTCATGTTTTGTTAGGAGATTTTGGAAACTCTTTTCTCACGGGAGGGCGCCACATCGACAGAGGGAGATGTGGCGCCCTACATGACAGCTAGCGTATTAAGGGATGGAAACATATTCCTCGTGTTTTGTGCAAAACAAATTATTAAATTTTTCATTATATTTATACAAATTATGACTTAAACTTGAATCATTATTTTAAAATGCATCATAAAACACAAAACACAAACAAAAAAATTTAGTTAATCATCAATTTAACCCACAACTAAAATAAGGGAAATTTTTCGGCGGGTAAATCCGCCCTTTTTTTTAGAGATGGAACATCAACTGGAACATCTGGTGCTCTAACTAGATTAACTAATTAGAAAATGAAATCTCTAGAAGTTCTGTGGCACCAACGAATTTTTCGAGAGATTTACAAACCAACCGTCGGCAAAATCTCTAGAGATTTCTGTGGCACCCCCTTGATATTGTTTAGAAACTTTGACGGTTTGAAATCGACTACTGAAAGCCAAGCGGATCAAAATCGTCAAATAATTACAATTTTCTTTTAACCTGATCACTTTATTATGAACCAAATGGGAAAGTTCTTTTGAAACATTTGCGCAATTTATTTGACTGTGGGACCTTACCTTCAGTGTTACTGTTGTTGCTTTTGGCCCGGACATGCTTGTTGCAGGTCTTTCTAGACGGGGGACTGCTGCTGGAGGCTCTCCATGTCAACTGAGTAAACATTATTTCTATTGGTTGGGCTGACAAGAAAAGATCGCTCTCTCTCGCTCTCTCTTGTATATCTGTAGCGCTGCGCAGGCTTTTTATAAAACTATCATTTTTATAAGGCTTTCTTTCTAGTTATCCACAAACCTTATAACTAGACTTTCGAATTGGAAAACCACATCTTGCTCTGTGGCGCCGAAATTTGTGTTAGTGTAAATTTGACGCAACTTTTTCTTGCTCTTCTTTTTTATAAGGCTTTCTTTTCAGTTAGACCATTATCTTATACACAAACCTTATAACAAGACTTTCGAATTGGAAAACCACTTCTCGCTCTGTGGCGCCGAAATTTGTGTTAGTGTGAATTTGACGCAACTTTTTTCTTGTTTCTTTTTGCCTTCTTTTTATAAGGCTTTCTTTTCAGTTAGACCATTATCTTGTACACAAACCTTATAACAAGACTTTCGAATTGGAAAACCACTTCTCGCTCTGTGGCGCCAAAATTTGTGTTAGTGTGAATTTGACGCAACTTTTTCTTGCTGTTCTTTTTATAAGGCTTTCTTTTCAGTTAGACCATTATCTTGTACACAAACCTTATAACTAGACTTTCGAATTGGAAAACCACTTCTCGCTCTGTAGCGCCAAAATTTGTGTAAGTGTGAATTTGACGCAACTTTTTCTTGCTCTTCTTTTTTATAAGGCCTTCTTTTTATAAGGCTTTCTTTTCATTTAGACCATTATCTTGTACACAAACCTTATAACAAGACTTTCGAATTGGAAAACAAAGGTCTTCACAATTTAATTTATTTTAATTGATTGCATTTTCCATACATAGCACAAATACAAAAATTAGTGCTGAAAAGTGATTGTCATGTATTATGATGGGTATTGTTCCCAGTCCATGCAAATTATGACTTAAAAGTCCTTCAATGCATGTTGACAGCATTTTATTAAACTCTTCCAAAAAATCATTGGAAAAGTATTTTATGGTTTGAGGACCACTTTGAAACAGGCTTCGAGTCAAAGTTATTTTCAAACGTTTCAAATATAGCTTTACCATGGAATGCTCTTCATCGGGGTTTGCAAATAAATTAATTTTTTCCAGTGCTTTGCCAACCTAGTTCGCATACAAACAGGCAGACGGACAAACTCAATCGACTCTGCTCGTCGTCAACAGCCGAGTCGGCATAGCTATGTCTGTCTGTCTATCTATCCGTCCGTCCGTATGAACAAGCACATCTCAGAGATGGTAACAGATACAGGTTTGGCATGTATGGGACAAATGCTTCTTTTACTTGCAGATTTTTGCCACCCCCTTTCCCGATAGCAAACAATTATGATGATAAGCTCCGGCCACAACGGCTATGGGCAGCACTTCACACACTCTATGGCTTTTGCCACTTTGTATGTCTTTTAACCTAATTTGATCATATATAAACAAATCTTTAAGAGGTACAGAGCATGTTATATAGACAAGTAAAATAAATGCTTACCTTATGAATGACTCTATCGCTGATAACCAGCGCCTGCTCATCGAATAAGATGCAGTAGCGATTATGTGCTTCCATGATGCTAGCAATTGCTTGGACATTGTCAAACACAATGAGCCTCGGGTCAGCGGGAGTGAATGGTAAATCAATATCCTCATTGGCCAGCGGAATAACACATTTTGACAATTTTCGAAATCTGCATTCAATATAATGTGTTTTTATGGAGCAATCGATGGTATATTCTTTAAAAATTACCTTCTCATTATTTCTTTTTTTCTGAGTTCTTCCGCCTTTCTAAACTCAGGAATCAGAAAACCTCTGATGCTGATGGACTCGCAGGTATAGTCCTCCCAAGTAGTGTGCAACAGAGTAAATAAGATGTCATTCGAATGACTAAGCATTAAATTGTTTACTTATTTGCTCATAACTTGAGAACCGCTCAT
Organism: Lordiphosa clarofinis; assembly: GCA_018904275.1. NCBI lineage: Eukaryota > Metazoa > Arthropoda > Insecta > Diptera > Drosophilidae > Lordiphosa > Lordiphosa clarofinis. The sequence goes on from JAEIGQ010000207.1 coordinate 507,477, forward strand.
CCCATCTTTATAATTTCTTCGGCAATACATTTTGCTAATTACTTACTATCTGCAGAAGGTACAAATCGTCTATCTTCAAAACTCTAGGAGATATAACGTTTTTTCCAAATTGCGGGGGCGGTAGGGGGCGTGGCAAAAATTTAAAATAAACTTGATCTGCCTGCAAGTATATGAAGCATTTGTCCCATACATGTCAAACCTCTATCTCTTACCATATCTTTTGCGCAAACTTAATATACTCTTTGTACCTTTGGTACAGAGTATAAAAAAGGTTTTAGGTTAAAAAATTAGGTAAAAGGAGCCATCAACAGGCTCTCGGCTCGTGAGCCCCTGCTCTCTGTTCTACCCTGGAAGCCAGAGACTGTGTGGTTCGGGAGTTATTCTAAACTATTTTCCGTGACTATCGACATTTAAAATAGCGAAATAATATCAAATAGGAATAAAAATAGTAAAAAAGGAAGAACGTTAACTCCAATAAAGTGAAAAATCCTGGCAGGATCAATGCATAAGAGCAATTCGAAGCCGACGTATCTCCATGGTAATAAGACCACAATTCCCGTCTGTTTCAACATACTTTTGTAGATTTTGATCAAAATCGGTTGAATAAATACATCGTATTGCTAACTTCAAAGACACTGCATATGGGCATTTCCAATCTGTCGAACCGTGACCGTCGTACACTTTGAAAATGAAAAAAGGTCAAAGTAAATCGAATTTTTAATTCGTTTTTTACTTTATAATATAGATCTCAGCAAGCACTTTAATTAGTGTTAAAGTGTATATCAAGTGAAATTCGGTTTCCAAAATAATGACAAAATTGGAAGCTATTCGAACGTGACCAAAACAGAAGTAGTTTTGAGGTGCAGCTATATAAAGACAACGTTTAGCGAAACCTAACACAATAACTAAGCCCAAATAGTTTTAATATCTTATAAATAAATAGTTCTTTGAAATGTATATTATTTGATTTAAAAATCTTAAGTACATTTTTTGTAAGAAAATATTTATCTCTGTCGATACGTGACATTTTTTGCATCATCATATTTATGTGATTTATGCTATAATGCGAAGCAAAAACTTACAGTTAATTGCATTGGCATAATTTCTCATGGTTTCTTATGGATTCTTGTATAGCCCTTTTTACCATCAGAAAGATTTTAGACAGCGAAAGTACATGTAATCTATAGCCACTTTTTATACTCTGTACCGAAGGTACATAGAGTATATTAAGTTTGTGCAAAAGTATGTAACAGGGAGAAGGAATCATCTCCGACCCTATAAAGTATATATAATCTTGATCAGCATCAACAGCCGAGTCAATATAGCCATGTCCGTCTGTCCGTCTGTCCGTCCGTCTGTCCGTCCGTCCGTCCGTCCGTATGAACAAACAGATCTCTGAGATGGTAAGAGATAGAGGTTTGGCATGTATGGGACAAATGCTTCATATACTTGCAGGCAGATCAAGTTTATTTTCGATTTTTGCAACGCCCCCTCCCGCCCCCGCAATTTGAAAAAAACGTTATATCTCCTACAGTTTTTAAGATAGACGATTCGTACCTTCTAGAGATAGTTAGTAATTAGCAAAATGTATCAATGTGCCGAAGAAATGATAAAGATCTCAAGTTATGAGCTAAAAAGTACATCACCCTCCCCCACCCCCTCCCACCCTATTACAACTAACACCGCACAATCTTAAAGAGAGAGAGAGTGAGAGAATGAGAGAGAGACTTATGAATGAGCGCAGCACCAGCATTGCATTCAGCTTATACTCCAGGTACAGAGTATGTTATAGTCGGGCTTGACCGACTTTCTTACTTGTTTCCAATAAATTAAGCAAATTTAATGTCAAAATGAGAAAAATCGCGCTAGCACGGCATTGAAACCGAATATATCCAATTGGGTTATAAGTAAATGTAATATTAGCTAACATTAGTTTAATTTCATTGTTTTCCTATGAAAATTCGATCAAATATAGTGTTTTTAACCAGGGACCGTAAATAATAGTTATGAGCTTAAAAAAATTGAAGCCCAAAAAAGCCTCCCAGAAGTGTGGGAAAAATACACATATTTTATTTTTTTGCGGTAAATTCGAAAACAGGATAAACTTATATTTTCAATTTTTTATTTTAAAATTTTTTTTTAATTATTAAAATTAATTTAAATAATAAAAATTAAAAATAATTATTAAATTTCAATTTTTTTATATAAAAATTAAACCATAACTCTTATTTTCAATTTTTATTTTAAAAATTAAAAATAAGAGTTATTTGTCAACTTTTATAATATAAATTGAAAATAAGAGTTATTTGGCAATTTTTATTATAAAAATTGAAAATAAAAATTGAATTCAAATATCTTTTGAACCGAGGAAGCCAGACCTTATATCAGCCTATATATATGATCTACACATTAATACCTTTCAAATTTTGGTAAATCTATCCCCAAAGTCGGATCATTCGCGGAAAACTGTTGTATGAAATTTTTTTGTTTTTCATCCGATCAAGTTCAAACTCATTTTCAAAGATCTATATGAAAATAATTTGAAATGTGATTTTTCAATGTCGGAAAAGCCGCCCACGAGGAAAATGGCCGGAAAATTCTGCATGCAAAAATTATTTTTCATACGATTGGCTTGAAACTCGAATTGTAAGGTCAAAATGAGAATTTATTTTGTTTTTAATTTTCCGATGTTGGAAATACCGCCGGGATGCTCACTGGGAAGTGAATGGGATGTGGGTGGAAAGTTGTTTTGGAAGTGGATGGAAAGTGGGTGGTAAGTGGATGTAAAGTGGGTGAAATGTGGCGGGAAGTGGGAGGGATGTGGGTGGGATGTTAATGGGAAGTGGGCTGGAAGTGGACGGGAAGATGGCGGGAAGTGTGTGGTATGTGGGTGGCAAGTGGGTGGCAAGTGGGTGTAACGTGGGTGGCATGTAGGTGGGAAGTGGGTGGGATTTGGGCGGGAAGAGTGCGGGAAGTGTACGCTATGTTGGTGGCAAGTGGGTGGAGTGTAGGTGGGCTGTAGGTGCGAAGTGGGCGGAAAGTGGGTGGGATGTGGGCCTGAAGTGGGTGGTAAGTGGGTGTGTGTTGGTTATATACTGTTGAAGGCGCAGCGAAGCGTGACGGGCTATTTGCTATCTATATATATAAAACTGTTCAACCTGACTGACTGACTGGTGACCGTCGCACAGCCTAAACCATAAGAAATAGGAAGACGAGATTTTCACAGTAGTAGTTTTATCTTATGCTGAAAGTGAGTACTAAGAACGGATTTTGGAAAATTCTGTCGGGAAATGTGAAATATTTGCGGTTTTTTTTTTATCCGATCAAGTTCGAACTCATTTTCAAAGATCTATATGAAAAATCAACAACAACTGCATACCAATCTTCCGGAAAATTCACCCCATTGGGTGGAAAGTGGGTGGTCTAGGTTGTATGGGCGAAACTTTAGTTGCCGGCGATTAGCTCTAAACTCATTTTCAAAATTACACATATCAAAACATAAAAAAATTGACTTTCTTTCATCCGATTGACTTGAAACTTGGTTTGCTAACATAGTACGCAAAATAGTTCGACACGTGTTTTACCAATTTCGGAAAACCCGCCCACGAGGAAATTGGGCGGAAAATTCTGCATGCAAAAAACTATTTTTCACCTGATTGACTTGAAACTCGGGTTGTGAGAATAGTAAGTGAAATAAATTGAGATGTGATTTTCCGATGCTGGAAAATTTGACTCAAAGGCCGGAAAATTCCTGGAAATCTCTGCATGCAAAATACTATTTTTCTCCCGATTGACTTGAAACTCGGTTTGTAGGGATGAAATACTAAATAATTAGTGATTGCATTTTCCGTTGTTGCAAATACCGTCGGGCTGCCTACTGGGAAGTGGGAAAATAGTGGGCAGAAAGTGGGTGGGAAGTGGGCGGGATTTGGGTGGGATTTGGGTGGGAGGTGGGTGGGATGTGGGCGGGAAGTCGGCGGGATGTGGGCGTGAAGTGGGAGGGATGAGGGTGGGATGTGGGCGGAAAGTGGGTGCGATGTGGGTGAGAAGTGGGTTGGATCTGGGCGGGAATTGGTTGATGAATGGGTGGGATGTAGGCGAGAAGTAGGTGGAAAGTAGGTGGGAAACGGGTGGACGTTCTGTAAGAAGTAGATGGGCAGTCGGTGGGTTGTGGGTGGGATGGGGGTGGTAAGAACGCAGCAGCAAAGTCGTAACGGTGAAAAAGAAAGGTAGTAAAACGTTAATTTCGAGACTATATATGTATGATTCGACTTCTGGGCTCTACAGAGGAAACAAATTTATAGAATTTTTTCCAATTTGGTAAATATTTGACTCCCACGATTGACTTCAAACTGATTCTGATATTGGTTCTATACTGTTCAATGCGCAGCGAAGCGCGACGGGCCATTTGCTAGTAATATTTATAAACTTTTGCTCTCAGCCGTATAGCTAACTTAGAATACGTATAGCTTAATATCAATAAATGGTTCCTCGTAAAGGCGGCGAGAGCCAAAAATTGGTATCCAATGTCAGCTTTCAAAAACAGTAGTTTTTTGTTTCACATGCGCCATCTATAAAATCTATAAATCTTTGCTACCATCTAACAAACTGGCAGACAAATGCTCGGTCAAGCCAAAGTTAGCTTCCCTATATTTTTATTATTTCCTAAGACGCTATAATGAATCGTCTTCTCCTTAATATGGCCAAGTGTACTTATTTATTTATTTTCACAGAACTCTCTTCGAATATTTATAATATTCGATGATTTGGGTATATTATTTGAGCCCAATTTGAGCTTTAACAGTCACGTTTCTGTGATTTGCAACAAGGCTAAAAGCGTCCTTGGATTTAACAAGAGAAGGTCCAAAGAATTCAATGATCCCTACACCACCAACCTCCTTTACCTTACCTTAATCCCCTCAGAAACTGTTTTTAATTTTTACCCTTCGTGGGTGATTTTTTAGCTATTATCTTTTTGGCAACACTGGTTTAAACAGCTCACGCACGTTTCGTGTTTGGTTTTCCTGTCAAATATCTTCAGTTTCGTCTATAATTTAACCATGAATCGTCTTTTATTGAATTTTATTTTCAAAATGCGTGCTCTGTTAAGAAAGTTCATCGCGCGCTTCTTCCATTTTATGGTCAGTTTAATCGACCCACTGAAGCGGCTATTCGGGCTATTGTGACTAAATTTCGCACCAAATTTACATTGTTGGACATTAAACCACCAACACGCTTACGTAGAGTGCGAACTGAAGAAAATATCGCAGCTGTATCGACCAGGGTTAATGATGACCGTCAATTATCGATTCGTCGCCGTTCGCAGCAATTGGGCCTCTGTTACTCAACAATGTGGAAAATTTTGCGGAAGGATTTAGGTGTGAAGCCTTTCAAAATACAGCTGGTGCAAGAATTGAAGCCGAACGACCTACCGCAACGTAGAATTTTTGGTGAATGGGCTCTGGGAAAGTTGGCCGAAGATCCACTTTTTTACCGAAAAATTGTGTTCAGCGACGAAACTCATTTTTGGCTCAATGGGTACGTAAATAAGCAGAATTGTCGATTTTGGCGTGAATATAAGCCAGAAGCATTGCAAGAGCTACCAATGCATCCAGAAAAAGTCACAGTTTGGTGCGGTTTATGGGATGGTGGCATCATTGGACCGTACTTCTTCAAAGATGATGCGAATCGTAACTTAACTGTGAATTGTGTGCGCTTCCGTGAGATGATATCCCATTTTTTTTGGCCAAAATGCAAGAGCTTGACTTGCATGACATGTGGTTTCAACAAGGCGGTGCCACATGCCACAGTCTATACAGAGAAGCCCGCTTCAATTGACGCATTGGAAGACAACATTGAAGCATTTATTCGTGAGATACCGGCCGAAATTTTGGAAAGAGTATGCCAAAATTGGACTAAGAGAATGGACCATTTGAGGCGCAGCCACGGTCAACATTTTGCATGAAGTAATCTTCAAACATTAAATTATATGGACCGCATTATCGATTTAAATAAAGATTTTATTCATTTTTCAGAATTTTATGTTTTTTTTGAAAAACTTTCCTTTAAAATTGCTTACAGCTACTGTATTTGATTTTTGGAAAGAAATTCGGATACAAAAATATCCTTAGAGGCCATGCTGAAGCAGTGCTCGATGCTTAAAACAACTTATATTTGTAAATCTACATTTTCTACTATGAAATTAATTAAGCAACCTGTAAGAAATAGACTAAGTGACAGCCATTTAGAATATCATGGATTAAATGTTATCTGAATAATATAGGAAAAAAGTACAATTTGCAAATAACCCAGTTTGCCGCATGTATTTTAATTTATATATTATATTATTTTTTATTAATATTATATTTATTAATAATGGCGGGCTAGCAATAATAGAAAGTACATAGTTAAAAAAGAAGCAAAAAAATAACAGTATTATTTTTAGCGGCAGATGGCGCTGGTACGGTTTTTTGGATAGCCGCTACTTTGAACTAGCGCCTGTTCTCCCCTGAGGAAATTAACTTTTCCCTCTGACTCTTTCTCTTCCTTACACCCAGAGAGGGGACGAAGAGTAAATGTCCCTTTGTGCTTTCCACTTCTCCTGACTACCCCCTGAAAATAAATTTACAAGTAAGGGGAAGAAGAGTAAAAGTCCCGTAGAGCTTTCTATTTCTCCTCACTTGAAATTTCCATTAAACGCAAGGGGAGGAAGAGAAAATGTTCCGGGTTTCAACACAAATCAAACAGCCAATCGGAGTCAGCGCCGAGGACTGTGTTAGAAGTGAGAAGTAAAACTTGTGTTGTTGCCACGCTCAATCTTCAAGGACATAAGGATCGGTATAGTCTTGTTGCAGGGCTGAATCTGAATTCAAATTTAAAAGTAATTGTACTTTTGTTTGTGAATTCTGAAATTTAAATGGCTAAACTATGCCGGGCTAATGACGGATTGTTTTAGCTGATTCCAAATTATAGGCTGCCCCCGGACGCAAGGCGGCAGCAAACTCCATTTTAAGGCGACAAGTAGAACGTTTCGAAAAACGCCGCCAATCGAGCAGTGCAAGAGCTAGAGCTGGGGGATGTGTATTTAAATACAGCCCTCGGCGGGCTCTCGTTTTGCTATTGTTTTCCAAGTGCCAAGCCAAGTTTATTGAATAAATTTTTCTCTCCGCGTAAAAGTACTTAAAAGTTGCCAAAAAAAAAAAAACAAAGGGGGAGGGGGGGAAGGTGGGAAGTGTGAGTAAATGGGACACAGTCCGAAAGGAAACGGTTGGCTTAACAGGATGCGGTCGAGAGGAGGTTGGTGCGTGGTAGCTTGAATTGTGTTGAAAGGACAAGTAGCCCAGGAATGTTCTTCATCCTCTATATATCCAAAGGAGTTTTTCCTGATTGATTCAGTGACAGACGCAGCTTCCATTTGTGATGAAATTTGTACTGAGCTAACTGCGTGAGTTACTAGTCGGAAGACGGATATATTTTCTCTTTCTATTTCTTTGGCCGGTTGTTTGTCCAAATTCAATGAAATCTCTTTATAAGCTGATCTGGGACATTACTTGCATGTGACAGCCAGAAGGAAGCATCTCCGATCCAATAAAATATATATATTCTTGATCAGCGTCGATATCAGAGTCGATTTGGATCTGCCCTGTATGTATGATCACTTAAATCCTAGAGACTAGAAGATCTACAGTAACCAAAATTTTTAACACATTAACTTGGGAACACTTAAATCATCCACTTTATAGATCGTCCCAAAGGGATGGTATGAATCATATAATCAAGCTCATATGGCTGAGATTAAGAGGAAGGCAATTAACCGAGCACCAGGTGTGAAGAGAGTTTAATTCGGGCTGGCACGCAAAGTTTAAGGTCATCGGAATAGGTCAATGCCTGCGTATGGGATAAAAGCTGGATATCATTTATGAAAATGTTTAATAGAAAGGGGTATTGGGGAATGGTGCTGGATAGTGTTGATTTGAAACGAACTCGTTGAGATCGATCACTTAAAGATGTCTTGATCCAGTTTGCCCATCTAATACTTAACTGTCAAGTTTTCAGAAAGATCGGATAATATTTAGGGATGATATGATGTGTACATCGGAAAAGCATGCGCTGTCTGCGAACTTGTGGTTAAAATTGAACATCGATTTTCATGGCATCGATTTTTGATCAGCATTTTTAGAGAAACATCGATTAAATTGAACTGTTGAAAAGACAAATGACTGTGTAAATGGTTAGTTTGGCAGGCGGAAGGAAGGTCTTTCTTCAAGATAATGAATCGGCCCTTAAGCGTAGTACGCAGAACGACAGAAAATTCCTTTGGCCGCAATATTTTACATAAAAAAAAAACACTTTATAAGAGCACATGAGCATCAAAGCAAAGCCAAGGTGTTTCTAATTACATGAAATACTGCCACGAATTTTCTTTCGTTCTGCGTACGGGGCTATAAAAAATAATAATTTAGGTAATTGTAACCAATATAAATAAAGTTAATTTTCCTTTAAGCGCTAAATTTGTTCATTTATGTGTAAGCCGGGGGTATCTATTTACAATGTCCCTAACTGGTAGTCTTTAGCGAGATGCTATCTGTCTGTCTACTACACTCAGGGAAAAATGTCATAGTAAAAACTAATACAATCTTATTGAATTTTATTATGCCATTTTTGTATTAAAACTACTACAACTACAAACAACTAATTTTCTCATTGATTTAAATATAAACACACTTCATGACCAAAATTTCTTTGCCCTTTATATATGAATTATTTGTGGAACTCGTACTTGAGAATTACAAGTGTTTTCATGTTTTTAGGCAGTTGGTAAGTTCCATTCTATACAAGTAGTGTTCTAGACGCTTTGCCACCAACACGTGAAATAGCTTAACTGGTAGAGAGGGACGGCATTCCAACTCAGACCAATGGAAGTAAACATTTTTAAATTTAATCTCTTATATAAATCATTTCGTTTCAGGAACCAACTGATTGTTTGTGGTAGGGGCTCCAATCGGATTCCTGCCCTTGATTCAGGACAAACTAAATATAAATATAAAAAATTAATGAAAAATAATTAATTTAATTTTTTTATATTTAAATTAAAATTTTTTTCGTATTTAAATTAAAAATTTTTCATATTTAAAAAAAAATTAAAGTGTAACACACTTTATATTTACAAGTTCCATATTTAACGCTCTATCATTGGTGTGAATATTACTTCAAAGTGTAAATATTAAAATTTCAGTGCAATTTTCCCTCTGTGTAATTATGCTGCGATCTGATCTCGGTCTCGTTATCGTTTCTTTCGATTTCTTAAAAATACCTTAACCCTAAAATATCAATACACAACTGTTACGAATTTCACTAAGCAATGCAGGGCAAAAACGTAGCTGAGACTTAAACAAACAAACGGAGACTTAATATATAGGATTTTCTACAAAGAAATGCATCTGAGCACAACTTTGCTGAGAAGTTCAAAGTTCAAAATAGTTTCCGAGATATGGAATTTAGTGTTGGGCTGTTCATGAGTGAGTGATCCAAATTGAGTTGTTCTATTTCGAAGAAAATCACATCTTCTCGTCAGCGGACTCTTGTATTGCTTCTTCACATTCAAACAACGACACAGTCCTACTTGTAATACTAAGACGACAGACGGACATGGCTATATCAAATCAGCTCGTCATGCTGATCAAGAATATATATACTTTATGTGGTCGGAGATGCTTCGTTCTATGCGTTACAAACATCTGAACAATTTTAATATACCCTCTCCAAGGGGTGTCGTTAACACTCACGAGGCTTTGATGTGATACATGATGCTTAGCTTATATTTAAAATCTCCCACTACACTCACGAAAAAATTTCTTAAATTTTTAGGAAAATGGATTTTATTACCTAAAATGTGATTTTTAGACAATAATTTCCTAAAATATAGGGCATTTTACCTAAAAATCTGTTTTTGGCTTATATTTTTTAGGAATCCTTTGCCTTAAAATTATGCCATTCTTAACATTGTTATTTTAAATATAAAAAGATATATATTTACAAAGCCTTTGTTTTAAGTTGGACTTCAGTATTAGTTTTATAATTTTTTTAATATTTAATAATTTGATACTCGAATTAGTTTTCACATTTAAGAACCCTAGCGAATCGCCCTTTGATTCCTTTCGTTTGTTTTTTAGTTATTTTAAAAGAACTTTTTAGAAAAACTTTTTAAATTTAACTATTTTTTCTTAATTTATGGGTATGTTATGCTTTTCTAATTTTTAGGTAATTTCCCTTTGTTTTAACAAATATTTAAAATTTAGGTACTTTGCCTTGAATAACCCTTTTGATTTTTCTAAATCCTTCGACCTCTAAAATGTTTGCGAGCATTGCCTACGCCGTTCGGTTTTAACTACGAGCGCATGGCTTTGTTTATAACACTAGTCCATTCGCAAGCCGAAGACTTATAGACCAAATGCTAAAGATTGAGTATTTCCACAAATATTCTAAAAGCTAATTTTTTATACTACATAACAATGTTGTGAGTTGTACAGAGATCTCCTTGTATGCTTCTCTTCTTTCTGTCGTCCTCTAACATTATAGCCAGGGTTTATTTCATTTGCCACGCCCCTCCCGCCCCGCATTCGGACGTAACCCACAGTTTTTAAGATAGACGATTCGACCTTCTAGATATTTTGCACATTAAGATCGCGGTTCTGTTATGAGCAAAGTACACGCCCGCCCACCCTCCCACACAACACACAAAAAAAAAAAGCACCACACACAATAATTTTTATCTTGACCACTTTCCACTTTTTTCCTATACCATTTCAAGAAACTGTTTGGGTTGAACGATCACGACCATCCTTAGGATTTTTATTTTATTTTATTAAATTCTTTTAATACTTTAGTTATGATAGAAAGTTTTTTTTCTTTCAGATACCACGAACACACTATACGATTTCTAGACCACAAATCTCGTAATAACACTTAAAACTGTTTTAAAAATAGTTTTTAAAACACTTAATGAACAGCGTGGGATTTTTTTGTATTTTTATAATAGTTTTTTTTTTTTTTTAAAAACGAGTTTTAACTCATTTTCTCCCCCACTAACTTTTTTGTTGAAGATGCTTAGTTTTTGTTTTTAAAATCAGTAAATTTGGTACGAAACAACCTTATTTCTGTTTTAAATTCTTTCCACCACTATGATCTCCCTAACTAGAGTTTTTTTTTTTGTTTTTCTCACACTTTAAGGCCCCACACGTCAATAATAATTACTTTAACCCCTAAAACTAAAACGTTTTCTAGCTCTTATAAAATTGTTTATCTGTTGAACGCGTTGAAATCTCGGCTTTATTTGGCCCACGCAACCAAACCACCGCTCTATTTGATATAAAGTTATGTATTAACTCTCAGACAACACTACACGCACCACTCACCACACCTCTTATTGAGTGAACAGCAATACGAGTTTGTACCAGGTTTTGCTAAAAAAAAACATTAAAAAAATAAAGGATACCCCTGACTGATACAGGCCACGTTTGTTAGGTCAGCACTGAACTGTTGTACAAACTGGTTTGTCCTAGGTTGCAGGTTAATCTGAGCGTCGCGTCAGTATTGAAGGTCCGAGTCAAGTCCCAGTAAAGTAAGTAAAAAAATGTTTATGGTTATTTCTAATTCTATTATAGTAGAGGGGTTGGTGAGGAGGTGGGGTTTATGGGGGACTGGTACAAACACAAAAACGGCTGGGGCGCGGTGGATCTAAACACAACCACACACGGGTTGGTCTGTGGTCGATCCTACCCTACCCCCCCTAAAAGTTTTTTAAATCTTTACTGCAGCGCTTTTTCCTAACCACCTCCATAACCCTTGGATTTGTCGACCTACGCTATGTATAAGTTTTTTAGAAAAATATTACCTAAAAACTTTATTGACGAATTTAGGCCTTTCTATTACCTAAAATGTAATATGGCACTACAGACTAATTTTGTCACATATTACCTATCATTTATGCTTAGAACTTTGTTAGGCCGTTGTCCACTATCCTTGTCTTTAGCTGGTTTTTTTACTTTTTGTTTGATCAGCAAGGGCACTCTTTCGAAAGAAGATAACTAACAGGGAGCACGAAGCCTTTTTTATTGTGTTGCTCCATAGATAAATGCTGATGTTTTACTCACCCAGATACCACCAGATGAGATCCCAGATCGTGCCTTCATTCAACCAAGATTCCACTCAGATCCCGCCCACATCCCACCCAGATCCCGCCCAGATCTCACCCTGATCCCACTCGATTCCATTCAAATTCCACCCAGATCCTTCACAGACCCCACCTAGATAACACCCAGATCCCACCCACAGTCCCACACCAGATCCTGCGCCGATACCACCCAGATCCCACCCAAATCCCACTTAGATCCCACCCAGGTACCACCCAGATCCCACCAAATTCCACCCAGATCCCACCCATATCTAATCCATCTGCCACTCAGATCCCTACCCAGATACCACCCAGAACCCATTTACATCTCACCCATATTCTGCCCAAACCCCACTTATGTAGATCCACCCAAATCCCTTCCAAACCCCACCCATATCCCAACCAGATCCCACCCACCCAGGTTCCACCCATATCCCACCTATATATATCTCAGTTCCCATCGAATCCCACCCAGATCCCAACCAGATCCTACCCATATCCCATTCAGAAACCAACCAGATCCAACCCAAATGCCGCCCAAATCCCACCAAGATCCTACCCAGAGCTTTCCCAGAACCCACTTAGCTGCCCCTCTTCAGCAGCTTTCCTACTTATTCGCTTCCCCCTCTGCCCATCATCTTGTGAGTGTGTCAATTTATGAAGTAAGCGAGAAGCCAATTTTATTTATAAGCATCTTAAATATATAATATTTTCCTAGATTAACTGGGTTCAATCGATTTCAAACCTTAAAAGCGTTTGTCTAAGATCCGACTATTTTGAGTTATGCCAGTCTTGAAGTAAGTGAGCGATATGTATATGTTAATGTACAATTTAAAATGATTATTATTTACCAATCAAATGACACGCAGAAAATATTGCATATGGTTTTTGCTTAACGCGTACAACAAAAACATATTTATTTAATTATGTACATTTGACACCCGCCTTCGACGCAAAATAAAATAAAACACTTTACGCAAACACTTTTTGTGTTTTGTTTCGGGAGCGCTTGCTCACAAGTGACAAGACAGTCCCCGTCTGCATAGTCTTACTCCTACGAAATCTGAATGCAAAGGATGCATTAATTGAACAGGAATGCAAGCAAAATGTCTTTATACCAACTCTATTGATTGTCAAGTTTTAGTAGGGGTTTCATGTGGCAAGCGCCTTCTAATTCCACAAGACAATTTAATCTATTCATGGACTATCTTCCCATTGGGCTGTCAAATCAACCATTACCATTAACGAGTCACACACAGAAAAAAAAACGCCGAGATATTTTCAATCTTTTAAATCTTGGAGTAAGCCCGGCACGAGCTTGAAAATTCAATCTCGATTTCCGGGATATTCTACACAATTCAATCTTTTAAGGATTGGTCCATTCCTTTCGAGCTTGTATCATTCCAAATGTGCTTACTACAATCCCTTTCGAGATCACTTGCCCATAAATTAGAGAGCGAGAGCGAAGAAATATAAATAGCCTATCAGACACGCTGAAACAAACATTGGGTATGGTGGTGTGCGATGAGATGCCGTTCCATTCCTGTTCGGTGCGAATGGTCGTGTGTTCGAGTCCCAGTGGAGCCAAAAAATTTTATAATTATTTCTTTGTTTTTTCAGAAATCTAAATTAACCAAAACTGACGTGATTGGTCTTTGAAGTGTATGAGGATGTCCTATGGCAAATGGCATGGCGGATGAAAAGAAGAATAGTAATCTATCCTGAGATCAAATCAATCTTACATATCGAGCATAAGTTAATCTAGAATAGGCATAAAATGATCCAGTTTTGGGATTCAACTGTGCTCGAATTTTTGCACAATTCAATCTCTTATAGGATCACCCCGGGATATATGTAATCCTTCTTAGGATTGAAAAAGTCGGATCAACTCAATCTTTTTTTCAGATCGGGTCAATCATATCCGGGATTACGTTGTTTTCATTACCGCTTAGGATTGATTTGATCCCATATGGATTGATTATTTTTTTGAGTGCAGGGACAAACAATTGAAAATATGGCAATTTTACTCATGGGCAGTTATATGTATGTGGCTTCTAGTACGGTTCGCTCTTTCGATCGATTAAGTTTTGCCCTAAGGAACGCACGGAACAAGGACATTGACAGAGTCTTCCGAAAGTATTGCTTACAATTTAACTTAAAGAAATTTCGTGTTGCATTTTGTGTAAATCGTTGTTTTAGATAAGTCTATTTTTGTGATTATTTTTGGTTCGACTGTCAAATGTTTAGTTAAAGTTCTAAGTATGTAGCCCTCCTAAGCCCTCACAGTTCTTTATGACATATTGTTTCTTAACACTTTAAGATTTTAAAAATGTTAAGTTTTCTTGCTACCATCCGCTCATGCGAATATAATAAATTGTAACGTAATGCACGTTTTTTGACTTGTCAGTCCGTATAAATGCGCAGATCTCAGAGATGGAAAGAGGTAGAGATACGACATGTATGGGACATAAACTTTTTATATTTGCAGGAAGATCAAGTTTATTTTTAACTTTTTCAACGCCCACTCCCGCCCCCGTGGCCGTATGTGGCCCAGTGGTTATGTTGGACTGCTGGGCGGGAGGTCGTGGGTTCGATCCCGCCTCTGAACATCTAATAATAAAAGTTTTTTTCTTTCTTTAGAAAAATAGCTTTTACACATACGGTCACCTTCACCAGCTATTGGCGCCAGCTGTGAAGTAACTAGCCATAAAAAAGCAAATTCTCAAACTTTGCCGTTCGGATCCGGCGTTAAACTGTAGGTCCCTTTCTCTTGTGCGAAAAATTTAAGGCACACACGCCAAGAGATCGTGAGAAGCTTGGCTTGGCCCCGTTGTAGGAGCTGTATAGCCAACATTTACATTTACTCCCGCCCCCGCAATTTGGAAAAACCTCAGGTCTTTCACAGTTTTGTAGATAGACGGTTCGAACCTTCTAGACATATTTAGTAATCAAAATTATTTATCGATTTGCCGAAGAAATGATCAAGATCGGATAAAAGATACTTAAGATATCAGCAAAAGAATGTTCGCTGTTGCAGCGCTGCCGCAGCGGAGAAGGCGTGGACATGTCGTCAAAGCACGCCCATTTTTGCTTATAACAGTTTTTACTCTTCATAGACCTTTCAGTATAATTTTTGGCCCTATATTTCCACCAGAAGTATTTTTGGCCGCACTCTCCATATAAGAGCAACCACTGTGCACTGATTTAAAACTGTATCAAAAAACAGTTTCCCAAAGCCATGAACTTCTTTGTATGTTTAATTTTGCTGCTGACATTGCGCCTAAAAAGTCCAGCAAATGCAAGGGTAGCACATATTATCAGGAGATCTTTCAAATTTTTAAACAGCAAGGACTCACACTGACGAAAAAAGTTAAGGGCAACTCGAACATTTGTGAACATTTTTCGTTTTTCACCACGAGAGAAAAACTTTCTATACCCTTGGAACTTGTAAGGTTTAGATTACGACCGTTGATAGAAGCGAAGTCCATCTGTCCGTTACCATCTCCCCGCATTTTAAAGCTATCGTAGCCATATTCTTGAATCAGCGGACGACTAAGTAGCTGCCATAGTTGAACGATCGGTTAAAAAGCTCATTTGTGAGAAAACCGTTTTTGTTTGCAATGCTATCCCTCCCAAAGTTTGCTATGCTTTCACATAACTCCACCAAGATTTATGAAAATCGGACAACTATTAATTATAGCTGCCATACAAAAGACAAGTTTCAAAAAAAGTCTTTTTGTTTTCAATGCTATCGCTCCCAAACTTGTTACTGATCAATATTATATGCTACCACACAATTCTGCCAAGTTTGATTCAAATCGGACGACTATAGCACATAGCTGCCATAGGAACGATCGGTCGAAAAGTAGTTTTAGTGAGAAAAACTTTTTTGTTTTCAAAAATGTCTCAAAATTGGATGAATATATCGTATAGTTGCCGTATAACAAACTGGCAGGCGTATATCATGCTCCAAGGGTATATAAACTTCGGTCGAGCCGCAGTTGGCTTCCCTCTATTTTTTTAAAGCTAAGCTGGAAAATTTTGTCTTTGATTTTTTATTTGTCAAGTCAGACACTTTTGCCAAGTGCCGTTGCAGCAGGTGTGTTGTGTGCTTGTGGGTGCGTGGAGTGGGGAAGAAGTGGGAAAAAGAGAGAAAACAAATTGGAATTGAATATTAGGTGAAGAGTACCTGCTATGAGGTCAAGTTGTGAATTCAGTGCGATAAATAATGTTCAATTCATTTTGTACGTTCCTGTCTTAAATATCAAATCTGCTCGAGTTCTTTAATAAGGAATGTCCCATCGTTGATGAAATCAACCTAACTGAAACGCAATATGTCAATGAGGCTTTAAATAAGAAAAATTTCCCTTAAAAAATGCAGTTAGACCATGATCCACAATCCTTACCAGCCTATATTTATGCACTTAAAAAGTGTATTATAAATTTGCCCTCAGTTTTTAGCTAGCGAGCTAAAATTTTGCTCCGAGTCTTCTTTTGACTGCACACTGCTAATATGTCCGGATCGAATGACTACATCTTGTAGCTGCCGTTGAAATAATTGGTCGAAAAATGGATTTTAGTAAGCAAAGCTTTTCGTGGCCAATATAAGCGCAGTTTAACTTGGTCATGGTTAATATTATCTGTTTGGTCGAATTCGCTAGCCGTTGGGACAAGCATTTCCAAGTGTATTAACACTTCGGCACAGACGAAGCTAGCTTTGCTTTCTCGTTATTTATAAATTTCAGAAATCATAGTTCTATTTTTGATGCTTCAAGATTGAGTTTATCCATCGAATCCAAAAAAGTGCCCTTTCGCCAGTATTCAAATTTACAATCGGATTTATTGTCGAAAAGAGCTTCGCTCGTACCATTTTATAGTTCGGAAACTTGCTGATTGTTAATGTTATATGCTTTTAAACGGATTCCCGAAATTTGGTAGAATGCGGATGACGATAGGTCGGAAGTAAGAAATATTGTTCACTTTAGAGTAAGCGTTCTCATCCTTGATATTTCCAAACCAGCATTTGAAAGGGAATAAACACCTCTCCCCCCACGAAATTTTGTAAAAAAAATTTACCTATTAATTGCTCTCTTCCCGCTGAGTGGTCAAAGTGCACTATATGTTTAACCTTTACTCATTCAATCAATTCGCTTTTCATTCATTCACACTCAGTCGGTTTGAATGTTCAACATTTTACATTCAATGTGGCTGAATCATTTTGTTGAGTACTCAATGTCGCCCACAGTTTGACTCTGCTGACCTGCCAATCCAACAAGAACCGGTTCAGACAAAAGCTGGGGAATCGATTGATCGGAAGCTCCAACTGTGATTAAATGCAAATAAAAATAGTTTTAAAGTTACAAGCCGAATCACACAGTCCTTTTTTTGGAAGATAAGATCGAAATCGAAAAAGGCAACAGGCCTGAGATTCGGAATTAGCTGAATGATTGTCGAGTTATAGGGACAGCAAAATGTCTAGTATCGGCCTCGTCCGAGAAGAGTGGCTGACCTATTTGGAGATGGCCGCCGAATAGCGTCTTAAATCGACAATCTGCAGTACAGTTAGCAAACAGAAAGCCCTCGCTTCGAGGAGAAGCCTTGGGGGCGCCCCATCCTATGGACTCCATTCTAATTGCGTCTTTTTGCGCAGTATTATTTTTATTTTTAATATTCGCCTTCCTTTGTTGGGCCCAGGGAAGCGTTCAGCTTCGTCGTTAGTCCTCTTGCGAGCAGCGAGATACAATTTCCAGCTACTAATTCGGGGAGTGGGGCTGGGGGCGAGGGTGTTGGGTGTTGGGTGGCGTGGGGCTGGCACAGGTTGTCCGTCCGGGCATTTGATAAAAAGGGAAAAAAATTTGAATAAATAAGATGGAAACCAACCACCAAACGCCAGGCCAGCGTCTCCAACTCCCACTCTCACTCCCGGTAGATACCCATTTTCGCCCTCGACGAAGCCAAGAAAAATCGGTCTTCTGCCGCCTTACAGCCCAACGCCAACGTCGAGTTCCAGTTCCACCGGACTCTGGCGCTGCGAAGCGGCGTCGTGGGGGGAAAGGGAGGGCGCTGCTCCGTCATCGTCATCATCAATATTTGAATTTAAAATTTCTTATTTTGCAAAACACGCGCCATATTTATTTCTTCTTTTGATTTTTCTCGCCTCCCCTGTTGTCGCTTTCAGTGCTTCGGTCAACCGTCCTTCGTCGTCTTGCGCACACCACCGCTCAGAGTCCCCCGCCCCAGGACCACCCCAAGCTGCCTGGGTCCTCAATGCCGTTTTGTTTTATTACGCGAGCATTTCCACCATTAATAGCCGCGAGGCATTAAATTTTTAAATCAGCAGCTTGCGCGGCGCTCGCAAGACGATGGAGGTGGAAGCGGCAAGGAGGCGGCACGGGAAGGAGCGGGGAGCACGGGGGTAATGGCGTGGGCAGGATGGTCGCTAGAGAACGAAAAGAAGTCATCGCTAATGATGTACCATCGAGTGTACAGTTGCGCAAAAAAAACTACATTTTATTCTCCCGGCCGAAGGGCCGCCCAGGCCAAAGCACAGGCCAAAGCCCAGGCCAGGCGCACCAGAATTCGATTCAATTACTTTCTAGGTGGGCACTGGTTTCCCTTGGTGATGCCCCGAAGTTCTCACATAAGAAGATAGTTGGGTAGCCAAGGTCAAGATGCGCAGCCTCTTCACGCCTGAACTCGCCGCATTGCATATGCAAATGAGGGTCCTTCAGGGAAGGGGAAGGAGGCAACCCTTTTCGGCAGTTCAGGCGGCAGCTGCGCCGCTCACGGCCGGTCACCGGACACTTCCCGCTCCCTGACCAAAAGCAACAACGGGACGCGGACAAGGGGCTCGTCTGAAAACTGGTTTTCTCACGAGATTACAATAGGCAGGGGCATCCCTTGTAGGACAACAAGGTAGCAAAGCCACCGTGCAAGTATTCAAATTTGTTTACATTTGCCAAAGGACATGTCAGCGTTGCGAGTTGCAGGGCAGCGGACACTGGCGAAGGGCTGGGCTATGGATTGGGTCAATCACGAAATTTGCATATGCGTCGACCTTCAGCCAGCGGGACCCGAGCCGCAAACTGGTCAAACCGGTCGAGCGGGTCCAGCGGTCCACTCGCCACCAACCCCGACTCCGACCCCGTCCACCGTGCGTGCGTTCAGTTGCCGGCAAAACCCTTTGCTTTCATCGCGTGCTCACTCACATCCTCTCTCCTTTGGAGCGACTGCTGCGTGCCGCACATATGCAGAACACATACGCTCGGCATGTCTCATTTTCAGTTGGACTCCCAGCCGTGCAGGTTGGTGCTCCCCAAATCGGCGCGTGAGTAAAAGTCGACTAATGACGGCGAAGTACAAGTCCCAGAATGTTTTTGCTTCCAGAACGATTTTGGACAGGAGCTTCATCGAACTGGACCTCCGGTGAAAAGTTGTAACCTGCCAATAAAAATCGGTTAACTGTCCTGTTTAGTGTTTCTAGTCGATTTGCGTGTGAGCGTTTGTGCTTAGAGTTTTAGTTTTAAAGATGCGAGTGGCAAGTCTGTGGTTACTTGATCCTGCCATGCATTCTCACAGGGAGCCAAGTTCAATTAGTATGGGTGAGAAAAAAGCAAAAACGATGTCTACAGAATATGACCAGAAAGAAAAGTCACCAGGAATCCAGGTTTCTAAAACAAATTCCTTGTCCGCTCAAGTCAATATAAAATCTTAAGGACATTTTGAGATTTTTTCCTCCAATTACTTGGATCAAAGATTATTAGATACTAAAGATGTCGCATGTAACGCAAAAAGCGATTGTCCTTTTGTGAGCTGACATTGGATCCCAAAATAAAAAGTTTGAATGAGATGCGGTATCTTGTATATATGCAGTGTCTGTGCTTGTATTCTTCGTAGAAGTGCGTCTTTAAAGTGAACACAAAATACTAACTTGTCCATAAGATTTCAGGTCGATTTGCGCGGGTTCGGAGTTCAGTTGAGTCCCATGCTTTCTTGGTTAAATTTTCAATCTAGATAATTTATTTAGTCTTCCCACAAATGCTCCATTACAGTGCGCACAGTTTACCGATTGGAACAATCTAGTGCATGAAATTATATAATAATGTCGAAATGAAGAATTTCTTCTTCGAGAGGGGCACTTAAAGTTAAGCGATGGGCTTTCTGTGTTTAAATAAGATGATTTGAAGAAAACTATTTAGTTTTACCGTAGAAGTTTGGGCGAATTCCTTCAGCTTCAGACTCATTAGAGTGCTTTTTAACGACCTTCGATATCAAGCTGACATCGAAAAAGCCCGAAACTTTAAACTTTCTGTCAGAGATTAAAACCTAAACGATTAGCGGTTAGGGATGCGGTTATCGTTGTGACCGATCTCTTCCATCCTGTTCCTGGGTTACGATACGGATAACGGTTATTAACCTTAGTTTGTTAGGGGTCATCACTTTGACAAATCATGAAATCAAAAGCGTCTTCTTTAGGAATAGCATTGATTCAGTAAATGCATTTAGTGAAGATGTCAGATTATTGTTAGTCAGAAATATTTCATTTTCGGATTGTTTTTCCCTGATTTATGATTTAAACGAATTAATGTTGTCCATTATTCGAGTGTGCCGATTTGATGATAACGCGTTAGACAAAGGATTGGGCAATGCTTAGTCGTTGTTTTCGATTTCAATTTTACATTGAATCCAGATAGAATGAAAATCACCCAAAACTAACTGCTTGTATTTGATCGATGCAGCACACGCAAAACTATCATGAGTCAAGAAGTGAATAAAAATTGTTCATTCCTCACCCATCTACTGTCAGGACCACAGCTTAACTAGTCAAGTTACTGATAACCGGTTAGGTTAATAAAGGTTATTGGGCTACGGTTATGAGAAAAATATTACAATTTTAAAGCACTTTTAGCGGTTGAAGTTTACGGTTTCTATCCCCTTCCTTAAAAGAAAATAAAAGGAATCTTTAAAAAGAAGCAAGTACTAAATGATTTTGATGCAAAAAAAGTATTGTGACTTAAATACGTTCATATTTTCAATTAAATCATAAATAGCTGCGTATCATTTTCATCTCTCATCTCATCTCTTCTCATCTTTAATGTCGCGTTACTTCGAACGGATTTTATCATTTATTTGAGAGCTTAAAAACTGAAGGGCTTCGGATTGAAGACGGGGCATATCTCTTTAGGATATCTCGCCGTACAACAACTTCAACTACCAACTTACTAAAACCGATTTGGTTCATTTAAGTCTTTCAGAAAAGGGAATCTTACCGTGAAATCTGTACGAACAACATATGGAATGACTTGGTACCACAGTAGGTAATGGGACTTTAGAATCGTCTATACCAAGGTAAATTTACTAATAAGGTGACAGCGGGCTACTATGTTTCGGGGGGCTTTATTAATTTCTATATCTTTCTAGTTCATGTCTCTCAGAGCAGCTGTCATCTGTCTCAGAGAGTCAAGAGAACGAGTTGAAAAAAATTAAGACCCCTCCCCACAACGGAATACAACCTTATAGTAAATTTACCTTGGTCTATACTGTTCCTTAAACTTCTCTGGGAAGTCGTTGAGATAAGTTGAACTGTGCTCAATTCAAGCTCACTTTTAAAAAGTCTTCTTCGTATTTTTTGTTTTGGTGCTTATGCATATTTTTGGGCAGAAGAACATTTTGTAATTTCACTTATAAAATTCTTAGAACTGGTTGGGATGCCCACAAAACGCACCAAAAATAGTCAAAATTTACATTTTTGGTCGCTTTAAGCTAAATGTCTAAATTTCATGCCATTGCCGAAGACAGATTCGAGCTTAGCACATGAAAATCATCTGGAATCACAGCTAACTCCTCAAAGTATTAAAAAGTCTAATTTTGTTAAATGTTTGGTTGTTGTTGTTTGAGTTTTGAACAGATGTTTTAACATCAACTTAATTTCAAGCTAATTCAATATCTGTCTCAGGGTTTTCGCAGAAACGGGAACAGATAATGGAACATAATACTATTTTCCGAAAAGTGTGAGAATCACTGAATGGTATCGGAGTTTGTGTCACTTCCCAAGCAGTTCACCGGCATTCAGAGAGCCCTTTGATGTGTGTGTGTGGGAGGGTTTAGGACAATTTCGTCAACAACGTTTGTTATCAACTGGGAGCAAATGAGACACTCATTTGGCCGCCAAATGAGTACAATGCGTATGTGTACCATCAATCTAAGTGTGGAATGACTCCTTCACTAAAACTGTAGAAATGCAATTCCGGCCTCCGCCTTTGCCACATACTTGCATACATAGTTAGCACGGAAGGAGCCTGTGTTGACTTTCTTAAGTTTTTTACATTTTTCTGTACATTTTTTCTCTACACCATTTTGTGTAACTCTCGGGGAGAGTCCATGTCCCGTTTGACGATTGTCTATTTTTTGCCCGTTTTTTTTCTTGTGCAAAAATGGGGGTGGACTTGAATCCAAGCGCGTTTGTTTGTGTGTGTGTGTGAGCAATCGCTCGACCAACCATTTTGTTCTTTCAGCGTTCTTCTCACCCTCACCGCCGCCATCAATAACCAGGCCAAAGTCCGAGCCCAAAATGTACGAAGATACCGACCACTCGGACGCCGTCGGGATAGCAGAAGGTGGGGGGCTGAGTTGTCGGTCATTTGAGTACAGAAAAATAATCAGCATAACGAGAAAAAGTTTATTTTCCCTATACCATTTGGAAGAGCCTCTCACAAACACTCTTATTTTTACACAGGAGAGAGAGAGAGAGAGAGAGAGTGGGAGAGTTGGCAACGGTGCTTAACATAATAATAAGTACGAATTACACAAGGCAACAAAACTGGACTTTTTCAGTTCATTAAAGAGCTGGTGGATATTCTTGATGATTTTCGTATGAAATGTTTAAGGCGCGAACATTTACGGTTTTATTAACTCTCTTCAATATTATTGTAAAGTACTAGTAGAGGGTCCTAGCCTTTATGGCTTAAATTGATCAAAATTATTTAAACTTTGGGGGGTTCAGTTACAACTTTTGCCTAAGATTAAATACAAAATGGAGCTCCGTAAAGTCTCGAACTCAGGACGACTGAACAAAACCAAAAGGGTCACAGTATTTTCCATAAATATAACACTTTGTGGCCGTGTGTGGCCCAGCGGTTAGTGTGCTGGACTGCTGGGTGGGAGGTCGTGGGTTGGATCCCGCCTCTGAACATCTAATAATAAAAGTTTTTTCCTTTAGAAAATAGCTTTACACATACGGTCACCTTCACCAGCTATTGGCGCCAGCTGTAAAGTAACTAGCCGTAAAAAAGCGAATGCTCAAACTTTGCCGTTCGGATTCGGCGTTCAACTGCAGGTTCTTTTCTCTTGTGCGAAAAATTAAAAGCACACACGCCAAGACATTGCGAAAAGCATGGCTTGGCCCCTTTGGGGCTGTATAGCCAATTTTACATTTACACTATCTATCAGCATATGTGCATCAAAGCAAAGTCAAGGTGTTTCTTAGTATATGAAATACTGTGTCGATAGGAATTTTCTGTCGCTCTGAGTACTGGGATTAATCATAAGTTCTTTTACCTTTTCGTTGGATCAAGAGTACTTTTTCCATACAATATTCGATATGCTTAGTTAATTAACCATTGAGCTATCCATGAAGGCAGAGAAATTTTTAAAAAGTTTTCAAAAGATAATTTAACTAGACTAGATAATTTGGAATCCAAAATTTCTAAAGATTATTCGTTCTCAAATATTGCCCTTTATAATCCAAATAATGAACACGACTTTCCCGAATTTATGGAAACTGACTAAAATCATACCCATTCCGAAAAGTAACAACGAATGCAGAACAATTTCAATACTAAAACTTACTTACTTTTGACAAATAAATTATTGCTGAATAATCATCAGTCGGGATATAGAATAAACAGAAGCTGAACTACTGCAATATTTAGTATTACGGAGAATATTAGAAGGCAAATGGACAGTGGCGATTTAACATTCTTAAAACTACTTGCAAAGCTTTTGACACTGTTAATCGAAATCTACATTAATTTTCTGGAGCGTTTCCATAGCAGCTAATTGTGCTATAGAACTCTCAATTATCTTTTGTGGCTTCCATGAATTTCAACTGACATAGATAAAAAAATGTGAAAACATTCGGGGTGAATGGACACATATTTGAAATATGAACATTTTTTTCCTGTCCGTCAAATGGACGGTGTTGACTTTAAATTATTAACAATATACAGATCACTTATTTTCCTGCATAAAATTATGGATACCAGAGAACCATCTTTTATTTATTTTGAAATATCATCCTAATGCTACAAGTTACAAAAACTTGTATATCATTGCGTTAGTCACAAAAACAAAGTTACATTTATGTTTATACTGATTTTACTAGAAACAACCACATGCTTCAGTGATGAAATGAAATTAGACTTGGATGTAATCTTAATTAAATGAAAACATTTTAAATTAATGATAATTACTATATTTTGTTTTTTGCTATATCCCAAAAAGTACTCCTAAAGATTCACTTTTGTTTTGCCATCAGATGCTCAACCTTAGATAATTTTCAAGAGTTCGGAAAAATTGAGGTGATTAAGGCGGCACTAAAATCATAAAATAAGTAGGTCAAAATTTTCGGGAGAACTATTTTCCCAGTCTAGTAGCATTCGATTACAAGACACCACAATGACTAACGCAGGAAATATTAAATATTGTTACATTCTTTATGGGGAAGACTGTTCGGGTACATATTACATGTAATTTCAGGTACTGGTGAGTGTACGAACCTTCTGTCTAATATCGTATTTGTAAGAAAAGATTAGATTTGCCACATCGATAAGAACTATGAACCTAAAAGCAGTACGTCATGAACTTGCCAGTTCGGAGCGACAATTTTTTGTTAATACTGTTTGGTTGTGGAACCAACTACCAACCAACAATATATATACTTAAAAACTAGTTAAGAAATAATTGTTTTTATAATATTTTTAAAATAGACTTAAGTAGGATAAGTCGGCGCTACGAAATAAGGCCCCAGTGAAATAAGGCCCCAAAAAATGAAATAAGGCCCCAAAAATTTATATGGAAAACAAAAACAACGATTTTTTCTCAAATTTGGGGTGTTATTTCATTTTTTGGGGCTTTATTTCCTAAATAAAATTTCAAAATGAAATAGGTCCCCAAAAGAAGAAATGAAATAAGGCCCCAAAAATTAGGTATGCGGTCTTATTTCATTTCGCGGAAATAAGACCCCAATTTTTAATATGAATTTTTTGGGGTCTTATTTCATTTCTCTTATATTTGCTGATATATAAAAAAAAGTCCAATAACTCCAATAACGGTTAATTTTCTTATCTGCCTGCGTTTTCTGACTTAGTACTTGATGCATTTGTGTACAGATGTGCAAAAGTACCGTTTTACAATTAGTTCAGTGATAAGCTTTTGAGTATGTTGGTCAGTTTAGTAATTTGCATTGTGTAAAGCAGACGTTCAAGTGCGAGATAAAATTATAGAGTGCGAAAGAATTGTTGGATTACGGCGAACTGGAAATTTGTTCTACGTCAAAGAACAGAAAATGCTGTATTTTGACGAGGTAATTACATTGTCTATCTTAAAAAATCTTAGCGCCGCAGACGAAATTTGTTTCAAAAAAATCGCGCGAATTTTATATGAAAACTTTTTATATTGTATCAAATAAATTTTGTCAATCTTAGCGCCGTAGGTTTAGGTAGTATTTAATGTTATAGGTAGTTTATTTCACTAAAAATCCAAATTAAAAAATATTTTAAAATTTTATTTTAGGTATTTTCAATAGTTTTATATTTTATTGAATAAATTGAATAAATATGGGAAATGATGTAAAATCATTAAAAACTATAAATACGGGCGTTGGGAGCGTAACATTGAAACAAAAGTTTTCTCACTAGACTTTTTCAGACCTACTTTTGTATGGCAGCTATACTATAGTTGTCCGATTTCAAAATGGTTGGTGAAATTATGTGAAATCACTAAAAACTTATAAAACGGCGATGGGAGCGATAACATTGAAAACAAAAAATTTTCTCACTAGACTCACCCGGACACAATCCGTTATTATAAAACTACGAGAACCTCCATCCCTTATACCTAAATTGGAGAAAAATTTTCTCACTGACTTCGACCTCTGAGAAGGCCGATTTCGAAAAATTTGGGTGTTATTCACTACACGGGCGAACCCGCCGCCCGCCCCGTCTGGGCACTCCGCGGGAAAAGCCCACGCCCGCGCCGCGCCGCCCGCCGGCCGTCCGCGTGCAGCGTATTACAAAGACTCGGAAGTTTTTTATTTTTCAAAAATGGAGGTATTATTTCATTATGAAATCAAATTTGGCGGCCTTATTTCATTCTCTGTTAGATTTTTTTTTGGTGGCCTTATTTCATTTCAGTGGGGCCTTATTTCATAATTTAAATTGGGGTGTTATTTTATTTTTAAAATGAAATAACTTCCCAAATTTGGGGCCTTATTTCATTTTATCGTTTGGGGACTTATTTCATTGGGGACTTATTGCCTGCAGCCGGATAAGTCAATTAAAAATATATATATATGCAATAATTCTAATGTATATACTTGTAGCACCAGGATTTTTTGTCAAATAAATCTAAATCTATATAAGCTAACTAAACGGAGGGAGCGAGATCTGTTATTTCTTTAATAAATTTGCCTGAATGACGCCTTGCTGATCCAGTTAATCTGCAATCTGCCGAGGATTTGGAAAACACTCTCCTCAACGGGAAACTTCCTTGGGATCTGTACACAATGTTGGTCAGAAAATCTACCAACTATTTGGTAAATTTAAAAACAACGGACAGATACCTATGCAAATAAAAAAAGAATGATAAACGTTTTTTGAATAAGGTAACCTGGAAAATAACAAGATTTTATACAAATTCGCAGAGTCGAACACAACTCAAAATCCACTTCCATTATTTGTAACTTAACGCTAGCAAATGTTTTAAGTCTACCTTAGTAAAATTGATGTTTATATCGCTCACTTACTTCAATACTGGCATAACTGAAAATAGTCCATTTTGAGAAAAACGCGATTAAAGTTCTTAATGGATTTAACGCAGAAAAAATGGCTCCTTTAGTTTAGAGTTAATTATGTAAAATAATATAAATTTAGAATGCATATTAATAAAACTTGAAAATATGATGTTTTAACTGAAAGCTGCCATACAAATGATCGGTCGAAAAATGGGTTTTAATGAGAAAAACTGTTTTTTTCTCAGTATTACCGATCAAGGAGCTGTCCACTATTACTCCACGAAACAAGTAAAGTTTAGGTTAGATTTGCCTGAAAAATACCACAGGAACCAGACACGAAAACAAAAAGGCAACACAAAACATCTCCAAATTCCTGTATATTCTTGAAATTTGCATATCTTTTGCTGCGTTTTGCCATTTAAAAACACTAATTGCTGTATACATTTATAGCTGTTTTTATTATTTAAAGAACAATACAATTTTTGTTGACACAAAAACATACCTTCAGGGCCGTCCCAAAATTCCAGGGCTGTTTTGAACCTGCAATTAGAGTTCATGGTTCTATACTCTTTTAGAGGAATAAGGCTTTTCCCCAATATTTCAACATTTATTTTTTGACTTTATGACAAAATTTTGGCATTTCCGGCCAGGGTGCAAGGGTATAAAAATTGGTTGCGTTAAAAAACTCGTACGCATTTCGCATGCTTTTGCTCCTTGTGAATGCATACGAGCCCCACTCCCGTGGGCTGTCACGCTTCGGTGTAATTTTTGTAAAAAGTAATTTATGTAGTTTATTTACGAAGTATTTTTAAATAAATTAAATAATAACTGTTTTTTAGGCACTCTTACCAACTGTGATTTCAAGAAAAATTGATTTGGTAGAGAAATTTTGAAAATTAATCGGTTTTAAATATCGTGTTTAGTCATTGGAAACGGGATATTTCTGTTCACAGAATACATTTACCCACTAACCAGGCGAACATTTTTCCCGAACATCAATTGCTAAGAAATTGCACTAGAATAAGTAAAGGAATTGACCTTGATGCAGGCACAAATTTTGATGTGTGACGACTGCCAACCCCAATTTATCCTTTTGCAAGCGTTTTTTAGTTCTCTCGGTAACCAATTCCTACCACGTTCTTAGTAGGAAATTATATATATTTTCTCCTTTTCAAAAAGTAGGCCGATTGTTTCATTTCACAACTGCCTAAAGTCTTCGTTAAGCAACTAGACTAGCTATTCAGTCGACCCAGTCAAGAGCTGAACAACAGTCAGAGAGAAAAAACATTAGTTTGGGTAGTTAAACAAATTCTCAAATCCTTTTTTTTCCATCCATTGGTGAACAAAATGTTTTCGCCTCAAGAGAAGTCCTGGAGCCTCCAGCTGCGCGAGTGGGCTGTGTCGCCAATTGCCATTGTGGCCGTGACCTGCTTGGTGGGCTATTTGACCTATGTACGTACCCGCCGTCAGTATGCCACTTATGACGACAAGGACTACGAAGAAGCTGGTCATGTAAAGTTGCCCGCCCCTTTAAAAGACTTGCGGCTGACAAAGAAGGAATTGGCGTTATATCACTCGCAGAATGCGAATGGCACGTATCTGGTGGCCATGCAAGGCATCGTGTATGACGTGTCGACTGGAGTGGAGGATTTCGGCCCTGCCGGAAAATATGAGGAACTTGCTGGCAAAGAGATAACTTCTTTCATACAAAATGTGGCCTACTATGAGGTGCGTGATGAGGAGACCCTGATGAGGGAATGGAAAATCATGCTTGAGGATCATTTCCATGTGGCTGGAGTGCTGCTAACTGAGGATGACGAGGGCGAGGAAGATAAAGATAAAGTAGCGAAAGCGGAAGGACAGGACGATGAGCGTGCACTCCCTGACAATAAGGACAGTGAAAATGGTGAAATTGGACAGGGCGATGGCATTGGTGAGCAAGGACAGGACGAAGCGTGTGCCCACCCGGACGATGAGGACTGCGAGAATGGTGCGCGTGCTCAGGGCGATGGCATTGGTGAG
This sequence comes from Lordiphosa clarofinis, assembly GCA_018904275.1. Lineage (NCBI taxonomy): Eukaryota > Metazoa > Arthropoda > Insecta > Diptera > Drosophilidae > Lordiphosa > Lordiphosa clarofinis. The sequence continues at coordinate 536,681 of JAEIGQ010000207.1, forward strand.
CAAGGACAGGGCGATGAGGCTGCCCAGGGCGATGGCATTGAAGTTAACTGTTCCGGTGGCAGTGCTGACTGTGCTGATCACAGTCTTTCTTGGAACGACACGGATGTGACAATGATTGCTCCTTAAAGCCATCCAATCTTAAGCCACTCCAACAAACATGCCAAAAACAACATGAATAAATATCTGTCGGATTTTATGTATCTGCATCTGCAGGCAGCAATTAATTTGAAGCTGTTACTCTGTTAGTTCGTGGACTTTCATGCGAAATCAATAAGGCCCCGTAGGTAGATAGGTGATGGGGAGGGGAGGGTAATGGCAACCGAACCTATAATTAGCTGGCATTCCATATTAGAGACCTGCACGAGTGATTACACGATGCCAGAATTTTGACGAGTATAGTTACTTTTTTTTGTAACAGGTAATCATTTTCATGAGTACGAGTAGTAATCGGCATCGTGTGACGAGTATAAAGCATTTTTAGGACTCTTAATGCTCAACGTTTATTCTTATTTGGCTTGCTAAGATCTAATTTTTATACTGAAAAAACTAGCAAAAAATACTCTCAAGAAGAGGTATGTTTACTTAATTGTGAATGTAGCGTTTATTTTTCATCCGATTTCGATGACCGAGGGCAAAAAACGTTCGTTGTTGAACACCAAATTTTTTTTCTTATAACCCTATAAAAGAAATACTAAATTGTCGATGAGTGCTTAAGAAATACGCAAATAACTTCCATTAACGGCTCTCGGCTGGAAAGCAACGTTTGGCAGCCAACAGCCGGCACTCGGCTGATGACTTATTAAATCGCGGACAAAATACCTATGCGGATCAAACATAGTAATATTGTCAAATAAACTTTACTCCCAACCAGGTAAAAAAAACATGTTAGGATCATTGCATAAGCGCAGTCCGCAGCTACGGGTTCTCCGAGGTAATAAAACCGCTAAATACTTAAGAACTGCTTTTCAAGACCAAAAATTACCACACATAACTGCACTACCATGATTATGACAATTACCCTTTTTACTCTACGAGTAACGGGTATAAAAAGGGTATACTAAAGTCGTGCAAATGTATGTAACAGGCAGAAGGAGCATTTCCGACCCTATAAAGTATATATATTCTTGTTCAGCATCAACAGCCGAGTCGATATAGACATGTCCGTCTGTCCGTCTGTCTGTAAGAACACCTAGATCTCAGAGATGGTAAGAGATAGAGGTTTGACATGTATGGGACAAATGCTTCTTTTATCTGCACGCAGATCAAGTTTGTTTCAAATTTGGCCACGCCTCCTCCCGCCCCCGCAATTTGGTGAAATCGTTATATCTGCTTCTGCTTTGAAGATAGACGATTCGTACTTTCCAGAGATAGTTAGTAATTAGCAAAATGAATCGATTTGACGAAGAGATGACAAAGATCGGATGAACGGTTCTCAAGTTATGAGCAAAAAAGTTAACCAAGCCCCCCCCGCTACCACCCCTCCCACCCTAAGAAATGTTGCATACTTTTCGGATGGTCACCCTAAGGAACGCAGGAACACTGTTAAACACGTTTTTTATGAGTAACGGGTATATCGAAGTCGGTTAGAGCCGACTTTAACTTACGCTCGCGTTTAATTGAGGCAATACTTCGCTGGTGCTTGATCCTTTGTTACAAACATGTTTTCGCAGATTTGATGGACTAGATACTTTGGGAAACTTAAAAGTTATTTCTCAACTCTTGCACAACACATAGCCAACAAATTCGGAAGCATTGGCCTCTTCTACCGTAAAATTTCCACACATCGCTGGCACCACTTGCTTGTACTCTCCCGACTCTAGCTTTCTACGTACGTCCATATTATTTCTTTACAAATTTTATCCGACTGGCACGATGTAAAAATAAATCGAAAACTAAATTTGATTTAAGTAAAAACGAGTAAAACGGTGCGGTTCGTACGATTCTACGGTGCCAATTTGACAGCTAGGTAATCGTAATCGTTTGAAATCATACTCGGCGAGTACTACAAGATTACTATTTTACTTACTCGTGCAGGTCGTTATTCCATATACCGTTTCAAGTTCATGCAAAATCGGAGTCGAACATGCGGTTTTAACTTTATTCCGCGGCTCTCGAGGATCCAATATATAATATGTTGAACTGTGTAATTTGTTTTCATAATGAACTTGAATTGTTTAAAATAAGGCAACTCTGATAACTAGACATCAGATTTTAGGTGAACGCATATTTAAGAAACGGATTTCATTCTATATCGACCTGTTTTGGAATATGTCATATGGGCATTTCCGCCAAATGGTAAGCCTGGACCGAAAAATAAAATTTAATGACATATATTTAATTATTTAACATGTTTTGCAATATGTCATATGGGCATTTCCGCCAAATGGTAAGCCTGGACCGAAAAATAAAATTTAATGACATATATTTAATTATTTAACATGCAAAACATATGATATGTTTACAAAATCTCTTAATTGCAATGAATTAAGAAGAAAAAAATACATAGAGACCAAAAAAGTTCGATTAACGTTTAATTTTTATCTTGCTTTTTTTAACCGTACGTTCGCCACCGGTAATAAACTCTATTTAAAAAAAAAACCAATCGAGATATTTTTCTGTGTAAACATTCGATAGAAAGCTACATTAATCCTCTTTTTTAATAAATTAATTGCTTTAGAATATTTCGTTCCATTTCGCAGAATTTTGCATTTCACTAGATTAAGCCAAAGTCGACTTCTATTCCAAGTACGTTCGCGACCTCATGTTTATTGCTATTATTATGAAATCTAAAACTCGATAAGCCCCGTGCTATAAAATAACATAATGCTATAAAATCGCAAAAAAAAGGTGGGGATAATTTTTGTTTTCTGTCTTTCTTAGTCTTTTTTGTACATCAAAGCGTACAAACGTACGTTCGCGACCCGCGGAAATGCCCATATGCATTTACATACTAAGAGAGTAATTACATGCTCCCCCAAGTAGGCTTCTGCACATCTAAATAGCCTTTTATTCAGTGTTCAAAACGAAACTAATTCTAGTTCAACTTAATTTAATCTTTTCCATTAAAATTATAAAAATATCAAATATATATTTATTATTTTTAGTCTAAGGTTTATTTAATTGTAAGCTAGCTTAAAGCAGGATTGTTTTGAAAACATCTTTGTGATCAATGATCACATTTAAGAGCATTATGCCTTGTGTCATTCGGATATTAAATAAACCTGACCAAACTGAAGGCAGCAAGTACCACACAGATTCAAGAACTAAAAGAAGTTGTGTCGTCCAAGTGACTTGTACGACGTTTTTATACCCGTTACTCGTAGAGTAAAAAGGGTATACTAAAGTCGTGCAAATGTATGTAACAGGGAAAAAGAATCATTTCCGACCATATAAAGTATATATCAGCATCAACAGCCGAGTCGATATAGACTTGTCCGTTCGTCCGTCCGTATGTCTGTATGAACACCTAGATCTCAGAGATGGTAAGAGATGGAGGTTTGACATGTATGGGACAAATACTTCTTTTATCTGCACGCAGATCAAGCTTGTTTCAAATTTTGGCCGCGCCCCCTCCCGCCCCCGCAATTTGGAAGAAACGTTATTTCTCCTACAGTTTTGAAAATAGACGATTCGTACCTTCTAGAGATAGTTAGTAATTCGTAATATGTATTGATTTTCCGAAGAAATGACAAATATCGGATGAGCTGTTCTCAAGTTATGAACAAAAAAGTTATAAATAGCCGAGTTAAAAAATGTTATATTCTTTTCGGATGTTTACCCTAAGAAACGAATAACGGGTATATCGAAGTCGGCCTTCTAGGACTTTTTATCTATACAGGAAACCACCTATGCCTGTTTCCCATAATATATAGCCAAATAACCGTAATCGAAATCGGGCGAGTTAGACACAGCAACCGATTCGTGGACAAAATTTGTTGAAAAATTGTATGTATATCGACCCCTGTGCGCGAAAAAATCGTATGTGCCAAAAACCAAATTTTACAGGAGAGCGTTTTTCTACTTTTCGATGCGGTGCAACATTTATCAATTTATTTAACTAAACTCGTAACTATTTTTATGAAAATTTACCAATTTAGCTATTTTTCAACCAGACTGTTGAATATCAGTATTGTGGGGCACATACGATCATTTCGCCCACAAGAAATAAACTCATTATTGTCACATACGATTAAATTTATTTTGTTGTATCTCTGTAACCGTTATGGTTATCGCTATACAATTTTACCAGATGATGAGTTAGTCGATTTAGAACTAATTTGCATAAGATGTCAATTTCGTAAAAAATGGCACATACGATGTTTTCGCGCACAGGTGTCGATATAGTCTGTGCTTCCGGAAACCGCTTGTGAAATCTGGATTTGAATAATTATTCGAAATATTGCTCTTTTTGGGATCCAGAGAATTTCTATGGTTTCTGTGTGGGAGTGAGCATTTAAAACATTGGTAATTGTCTAGTATAGGGTCCTTACCTCAGAAAATTCTAAAAAAATTCCCTTCTATGGACCGCAAATTATGAAGAATTTTCATGGAAAAAAATCGCGAGGGTCATCCTTATCCTTGGTTTCTTTTTAAACGGTTTTTAAAATTTTAATTAAAAATATACAATACGGCTGAAACTTAAAGTTGTCCAAAGTCCAAATGATTGTTAATGGAATAATATGGTACAAATTCAAGCTTCAAAATATTTAAGCAATATTGTTCTATGGTGGTTTGTTTGTTCTTGGCACAGGCATACCTTCACCCTACATACCTCTTGCTTGTATTAATTCTTGAAAAAAAAAGTGTTTTCTTATTGGTCAAAAAAATGGGAAAGACGGTCGATTCAGTATTTTGCGCTTATCAAAACTTATAATTTGTTTCATTTTCTTAAATTTAAGGCACTCATTATTTTTGTAAGATATCTAATCTATGGGTCATTCTTTTTCAAATCGAACGGTCTCAAAATTCAACACTTTTTGTTTCAATAAACCAAAAAACCGAAATTAGGTCTCGACACTTCCACCGAAACGTGATTTGCGGTTTTGCAAAAATATTTTTTGTTAAATTTATAAACAATTTCAAAAATCGTCAAAAACGAAAAAATGGAAAAAAAAGGTTTTTTAAAAACGTGATATCTCAGGATTGGTTTGACGGACATTTTTCAAGTTGATATTGATGGAAAGCATTTTACTGTATCTACTCAAATTATAATTTTATAGAATTTTAAAATATTTAATATTATTAAGTAATTGTTGCTAAAAATTATATAGAATTTTTTCTCAGTGTTAACCACCATGTTATAGCTTCTAAGGAAATACAATTTATTGTATTTGTACTAAATACAACTTAAAAAACGGTGTTTTCAAAAAAATGGAGACTTTTATAGTTTAAAAGATATTAATTTTTGAAGTTATAAACAAATAAAAAGATGCCCCTAAAGAAACCTTTGCCACGCAGTCCGTTTTAAAGCTTTTTGATTGAAACTTGGCAAGTGTGCTTTATATTCATCAAGCTTTCCAAAAATGTCAACATCGCGCGGATCGGATAACTATATCATATAGCTGCCATACGAATGCTGTGATTAATTGAATTTTGTTGTGAATGAGGGTTACCAGAGCTTTCAAAGTGTTTTATACCAAGACCAAATCGATTTGTTTCAATAAACAAAAAAAGTTGAATTTTGAGACTGTTCGATTTGAAATAGAATGACCCATATATTAAAAACTTAAACTAAAAATCGGCTTACTGTGTGTAACGTCCGCAACGGAAAATAGTGTGTAGTTTTAATTTAATAGAATGAATTTCAATAATTCTGTTTTCCAAACTTGCTATATAATGACATAAATATATACCTTTATTACACATTTTTTTGAAAAAAAAACTAATGGCTAAGAGTGTATCGTCCGCAACGGCATAAATATACTACAACATTTTTTTATACTATGAGGCAGAGCTGTAAACTTGAATTACCATTACCATTTTTCACATAACTGAAAATAATTCCTGATTACCATTTTTTTATAATCGTAATTGTAAGGTGGAATTACAAATATTCAGTGAATATTCCAAAATTTAATTACTTTTACAATTACTTGGATAATTGTTACGGTAAAGGGTGATTATTGAGTAATTGTGCTTGAAAAGTCAAATTATTTGTGAATTTTTAGGTGTCAAATGAAATTACTTAAGCCCAATTATAACATTCATTATTTATATTGCATATTTTTGTTTGAAAAAAAATAACAATTTTATATTATATGAAGTTTATGTTGGCCTTCATCACCACAAGTTTTTCAAAATAAAAATCGGAAAGGGCTTGGCGTCTTGAGTTGGCAAATGAAAACATTCTTTCAACAGGTGCTGGCGAAATAATATATGGCGAATATATATATGAGTAAAGTAGTTTAATATATATACTGACCAGTAAATGCTTTTTCATTAATAGCTTATCTTTACCAAGGATTTTAATGAAATCAGCGAAAGCTACCATGTTAAGGGTATGACTTGCACATCTTAGGTGTTTTGGTAAAGCGTTACACTGTAGTTCCACAGGCTCAGGAACTCGATCGGAATCGTCATCGCTTTGATCATTTGTTTCATCATCTTTGTTCAGGTTATCTATCCCAAATTCCTTTAATGCTTTGATAAAATTCGAGCCATTATCTGTTATGGTGGCAATAATCTTTATAGGATTCAAGTTAAATTCATTGTTTATTTTGCAGATCATTACAACGCGGTCATAGGTATGATCTCCTGAAAACCTTTTACAAGAAAGTGCGGCCGACTTTCTTTGATATTTTTTATTTATCCAGTGACACGTGCAGCCAAAAAGCTGCGGTGTTTTTCAGACCAAATGTCCGCAGTCGTGCACGCATATTTGATATTGGCTAATGTGTTTTTAATTAGTTCACAGTTATTAGTATATCGCTCGTCCAGCATTTTTACGAGTTTTGGCCGACTCATAACAAGTAGATTAGTTCCTTTAAACATATCAGTTCAACAGTGCAAATAGGTACTGCAGATTGAATAATATAGCACATAACTCTGTAATTAAATGTGTCATTTGGTTCTTCTACATTCGAGGTTTGTGAAGCATTAATGAACTCAGCGTAGATATCAGGGTGCTTGATGCGCAAATGCTTGATAAAATTAGATGTTATGGTTAGAAAACCGCGCTTATTGATCCAAGCTTTTTAGAGCTCTGATCCTATATCCATATAATAAATTTATATTTAACATACTAAATTACTTTAGAGTTAACTTACGTTATTAATAATGTTGAAAAAATTCAATAAAGAAGGACCATAATTGAATTGAATGATTGCTATTATTTGTTTTGGTTTTGTTACCTTGATCATCAAACCTTTAAATTTGGTGTTTTCCACACTTGATTTGTAAAAAAATCATCATTTTCACCTACAAATACAAAATAATTCAACATTTCAAGCACAATTACTCAACAATTACCGTTTACCGTTACAATTATCCAAGTAATTGTAAAAGTAATTAAATTTTGGAATATTCATTGAATAATCATAATTCCACCTTACAATTACGATTATAAAAAAATCGTAATCATTAATTGTTTTTGCATTACCTAAAAAATTGTGTTTATAGTAATGAAAAGCAATTAAATACGGGAAGTAATGAATACATTTCAGCTCTGCTATGAGGTAGAAATAGGTGTTTATACTGGATTTTTGCCTGCTAAATCTGAATCTGGTCCTTAAATTGCTCTAGGTTGTCGAGAATCCGAAAAAAACATAACCTGAAAGTAACAAAAAGTTTGTTAGAATAATATTAATATTAATAATTGATAAATATCCGGAAAATGAAAACACAAATGAATTCGAGTTTAATCATTACAAACTGAGTTTCAAGCCATTTGGGTGAAAAATTATTTTTTTGCAAGCAGAATTTTCCAACCCTTATCCTCGTGGGCGGATTTTCCCAAATAGGGAAAATTATTTCCCCGTAATATGCTTCCAAACCAAGTTTCTAGTCAATCGGATAAAAAAAAAGTTTACCATACAAACTTTTTCGACGCTTTTCCGACTTTTCCGTGTGGAATTTTCCAAAACCCCGTCTTAGTACGCACTTTCAAATTACAGCCCACTATCTCTTACCGTTTAGGCTGTGCGATGAGTGCCAATCAGTCAGTCAGGACACTCTGTTTTATATTTATAGAGATGATGAAGGAGTCCAGGAAGAAGAACAAATCTATTTTTTTCAATTTCTTACGTACACTAGGCCTCCTGGGCATGCAACATAAAATTTTTAAATTTTGATTTCGCTTCATGATAACAAAAGTCCTTATCACCAAAAAAATGTTTAAAAGTTATGTGGGAAATGAATGCGAAATTCAATATTTTGGCTGTAATTATGAAATCATTTCATATCCAAATAATCGTTATCCAAGTCACTTAGACCAGCAATTTGTAATTTTGAATTTGTTGTTTGTTGGGATCCGGTGACGTTCACCGCTCAACACCTTCGATTCGAGAACTTATTCAAAGATGTTTTAAAATTATGTTTTTATGATATTTTCTGAATAAAATCATGAAATTATGCCCTTTGCCTTTAAACCCAACCCCAATTAGGAAAATCCCTCGTATTGTACAAGTCAAAAATAATATTGTTTTATGAAAATTATGAAGATCCTTTTTTTTAATATAAATTAAACGAGCTGCCAGTGTAAGACTCTTGGATGTCCCAAAAAATCATAGTCGTTTTTTTTACGCATACCCTCTAAATTGTTTACTTTCAAGACAAAACTGTTATAAAAAAAATCTAAGAAGGTAGGACTTACATTGATACATTTCAGTACTTGCTCACTAAGGCTGACGCTAACGAGTCGATGGCTTTTGTTAACTTTTCATTTGGTTATAGCAAAGTCAATATAATATGAAGGTACACCACTTAACCTTAAATTCTGATCCAGCTTAACCGATATTAAGTAATAAATTTTATGAGTAAAGTGCTTCATTAGCAGCAAGAAAACAAAAAAATATTTTATTACTTCAGCTCAGGCCATCTTGTTTGTTTGTCCACCAAAGAAAATTCTAATTAAAATTTAACTTTTTCCTTGGCGGCAATGACGAATTATACTCATAAGAATAATATTATAATTTTTCGGATGCTTGGAATAGCCAAATGGTATCAAAGGCAATTGCTGGTGCAAAAATGCCTATAAACCGCGAGCGAAGGCTTCGTTTGCAAAACTGAAAACGCTAATCTGTCTATTTTTTTTGGATCTGGCTTATGGCCTAGTTTAGATTATCATAAAGAATCGTAAACCGGCAAGTAAAAAGGAGCAGTAGGTGAAATAGTCAAGAAAATCAAAGGACCTAAGAGATAATCATGAAGATTAACAGCAATTAAAGACGCGTGTACAAGAGGTTTAGTCCATAAGCTGCGAAATTTGTCAAACTTTGCATTTGAGTATTTACGAAAGAGCAGGCGTTACCAAATAAGAGGCGTAGATAGACCTAAGTTTATTATGAAGATTCAATGGATGCCAATGTAAACGGATCAATAGAAGGTGTAGAAGGAACGGCTCAATAAATCGCAAAATTTACGAATTTTTTATATGACCAAAAATAATTTAGAAGACTTAATAAACGAATTAATATAAAAAGTGTAAGACGTAATGAAAAAAATTAATAATTGAGCTTGGATTTTTCGCAAAATTTGCAAAATTTTATGAGTTTTGGGAATCATTAAGATTTAATAAATGGCGATTGTAGACGCGTAAATACAACGAAAAGTCGCGAAATTTGTAAACCTATTTGTATAATGTGGATCAAGATCAATAGACTATCACAAATTGTTTAGCCTTTTTTAAATCAAACGTGATTTTTATCACTCGTTTTCTGTTGTTGACTTTGAAATAACCCTAGTCTAGTGGGATAATAATTGATCTGATATATGACACTTCATATAAAATAGGTTTTTGCAATTTATGCAAAAAGTTTTTAGCGTACTTCACTTCAATACTGGCATAACAAAAAAAAACACGAGTTTTGACTTAATGATGCAGAAATACACTCCTTATTGTGTAATATTTTGTGTAAAATTTTCATATTGATCTGTCTTATACTTTATATGTGAGATCATAATATGTCGCAATATCATTTGACAGGTTTATATTCATGTAATTGCAAAAGCGTCATATCTCAGATGTCCTGCAATCGATATGGCACAAACATACTTCGGTTTTCAGATAATGTATCACATTTTCAAAGTTTATTAATAGGCATTTTAAATTTATAATATTTTAATAGATTAGATCGTAAATATAAGAACCATTTTTTCTGGGCTAAGTCCATTGAGAACTTTAAACTCGTTTTTCTGAAAATGGATGATTTTGAGCTATGCCATTATGGAAGTTAGTGACCGATATCTCAATAGAAATAAGATGTGTGCAATCAGAATTTAAATCGGACATACAGTTCAATATATGCAAAATTCGCTGTTTACTAATGATTATATTGTAAACATCGGCGGAAGTAAGATCTCGACTGGTTATAGTCTCTGCATGGCTACTTTAGGTAATCTGTGCGACACTAAGCGATCGAGTCTCAAAAGCAGGACGCGAATATGCTTTGGCCAATATCTCGTTCATTAGTTCACAGCAGGACCCTTTAAATCCCCATCCATTCCAATGCAAATGCATGTGCACTTGTTTTCGATTTTATATTTTAATGGAAGAATTTACACGCGTGTACAGTCATCTTAACATTGGTTACACAATAGAGTGGAGTACAGTGAACATTATATATTATATATTAGGTTGGTAGGATGGGTCGGGGGAGGCCATGTTTTTACATACACTCACTAAATTGCATTTAACACAGAGAGAGCAGCGTACGGTACAGATTATACAGATGACGGGATGGGAGAACTGATTTGTACATACTAATGGCCAGGCCTCTACGGGGCACGGGCTCCTTTCTAGACGGGATTATGCATGTGTGGTTGCCGTGTGTACGTGGGTATGCACTTATAGCGTAGGCGGATTGAGTGCGGTGCTCCTTGCTCTATTTATTCACAAAGAACGCCGGATTGGGCGACAAGTTGGGTGGCAAGGCGAGCATGTTGCTTTGATGCTGCATCTGCTGCTGGTGCTGCTGCTGTTGGCTCCTGGTGTTGGTGGCATACAGCTGCTGCTGGAAGCTGTGATATTGTTGGGCGTATTTCAAATCGTTTGACGTGGGCCCGACGAAATTCACACCGGCAGCGCCGTTGGGAGGGCCGCCGCCAGGGTTGTTCATGCTGTTATTGCCGGGTCCCATCACAGGCTGGCCCTGGCCCGGTCCCGGCATTGACTTCAAGTGCTGGAGCTTCGGTTGCACTTGTTGCTGTTGCTGATGCTGAGAAGCGGCTGCAAACATGGCCGGACCCGGCCCACCTGCATTGCCGAACATGGCTGTGGGATCGCCGCAGTCCAGGCCATCCGGCGCACCCGCGGTGTGTGGGAACTGCTGCTGTTGCTGCACCTGCTGCTGTCGGTTGAGGCCACCGCCAGGTGCTGGAAGCCGTGCACCCATGCCCACGCCCATTCCTACACTGTGCTGGCGCATGCCGTGCGGACGCATGCCGCGTATCATTGGCGGTTGTCCGACCATGCCCACCATGCCCATTTCATGGCCAGGCATCGCACCTACTCCTACTCCCTCATCGTCTATTCCACTCACTTGGTTGCAGTTTTGGAAAAAGTTCATGCCATTTCCACTGCCGCCGGGACCGCCGGGACCGCCGGGACCGGCTCCTGGCTGATTGACCATCTTGTTGTTCTGCTGTTGTTGTTCACTGGGCGAATTCATCATCATGGGCATCATGCCACCCACACCCACCCCCACCTCGGGGCCCACTCCGCCGGCCATCTGAGGGTTGGCGTAGCGCTGCAGGAACTCCAGACTGGGCGGCATCCGCACGTTGGCGCCACTGCCGACGTTGTTGTTGACGTTGTTGTTGTTGTTCGGCCGAACGGGCATGTACTGAATGGTGTTGGGAGTGCTCGCCTTTACCTGGATGTTCGGATTGAAGTTCGGGCCAAAGTTGACTGGCATCCGTCCCATCATGCGAGCTCCGGGCGGTAGAATCCCATGGAAGTTGGGCGCGGAGGCAGGTCCATGGCCGGGTCCGGGGCCCCCACCATTGGGGGCATTCGGATTAAATTGTCCAGGCGGACCCGGACCGGCGCAAATCTTCGGATTCAGCATGCGCTGGCCCCCTCCCATAGAGTTCATCAGCGGGTTCATGGGGTGGCTGGGCTGTTGTGCATTCATAGCTTCCATGCCACTGGTCTCCATGCCTGGCATCATTCCGTGCTCCACCATGTTCATGTCGACCGGTCCACCTGGCCCACCACCACCCATCATGCCGCCCAAGCCACTGGCGCCGGCGGGACTGCCCACACAACTCGTCAGCTGCTGCGACATCTGGGCCAGCGATGAAATGGGATCGAAGTTCTGTGCCATTTTGTTGGGCGGCGGACGCTGGCCACCGTTTGGGTTCAGGGGCATGTTGTCGGACCGACGGCCAAACTGACCAGGCCCTGAGGGCTGGCGCTGAAAAATTGCAAGGACGTTTTAAGGACTGGCCACAACTCTGAAAGATTAGCGAGTATTGTTACCTCCATCGGCATATTGGAGCCGGGCCCTGGTCCTTTGTAGGCATTAATGGCAGTGTTCGCATTGCTTGGCATATGCGGGTGCGGATTGAAGTTTAAGCCAGGACTGGATGCTGCAAACCGGCCCTCCATGGTGTTTGGCTCAATAAGATGGTTGCCCGGCGGCGACCTCCCGCGCTGTGGACTAGGTCGTGTGCCCTTCATACTGTTGTCGCCTGCGGACACCAAATGATGGGAGAAAATGAGTTGTGGTGTCATGTGTTCTCACCCTATCACTTACCTGAACTGGAAGTGGGTTGGCTAAACGTGTCCAGTTCCTTGGGCGAAAGATGAGACGAGGGGGTGCTACGGTTCCGATTAGGGTTTTGATTTTGATTCGAGGGCGAGGCGGCATCCGCCTGAAAGCAGTTCTTGGACGAACCGGCTGCTGCGGGTCCTGTCTGCGATGCTCCGGCGGACGTGCCGTCCATGCTGGGCGAGGCTATTGACGGCATCGCCATACCGCCTGCAGCAGCAGAAGTGGTGGTGCGGGGAGAGGGCAAGGAGAGGTTGTTGGGACTGGAGGGATTCGGAGATTGGCTGGCAATCGGCACCGAGGCTGATCGCTGGGTGGGATGATAAGGTGGCGGGGGCCCCTGCACATTCTGACGCATACCTGGCGCTTGCGAAGCCGCACCCGGACCCTGACTCGTCGCAGGTGTCCTGGCCTTGCCGCCGCCGCCACCACCTTTAAGGCGCTCCTCAAAGAACTGCTGCTGAATTTTAGACCATTCCATTTGGGCCATGCCATCTTTGGGCAGGTCCGATCCAGGTCCCATGAGGCCCACGCCGCAGTTGGCGTTTCCGAATGACGCCAGCAGGTCTGGTGAATTCGCCAGCAAATTGCCATTCGGCGCTTGCATGTTGACATTGTGGCTGCCTCCGGGACAAGGTCCTGCGCCGGGCAAGCTGTTCTTGGGCCCATTGCATGACATGACGGATCCCATGTCAGCCATCACGTCTGCAGGCAGCAGCACGTCTTCGCCCAGCCCAGCTGCTCCTGGCATCTGCCGCATGCCTTGAGGGTTCATTCCAGCCATTAATTGATTACCCGACACTCCCACTCCGCCGTCGTTCTCCGGAAAAAGAAACTGATTCATCTTCTTGATCTTGGCAAGCTGCTCCTCGCGATGCTGCCGCTGCTGTGGCGTAAGGTTCTCATCTGGCACCTTGACGCCCTGCAGCGACAGTATGTTGCTTTCATGCTGGCTGAGGCTGAGACTCAACTCGTGGCACTTGCCCGGCCCCTGGCCCAGGTCAACCCCAGCTGCCTCCAAGAGCTTCAAGGCCTGCGTCTCGTTAGCCGAGACGTGGCCGCTTCCACTCGCGCCGCCGCTGCTGCCCGCGTTGCCTGCATTGCCGCTCTCCCAACACATTAGATCACTCTCGTTAACCAGCTGTTCGGGCTGATCCCCGAAAGGGCCGGCCCCCGGACCGATACCAGCATTCCGCTTGCCGTTATCAGAGGGATTAAAGAGCGACTTGGACAAGCCACCCGAAGCCGACCCCGCGGGTGGCTTTTGTTGCTGCGACGGCTGCTGCTGCTGCTGCTGATGGAGCAGTTTGGAGCCGCCTATCCAGGGCAAATTCAGCGCATTCTGGCGCTGCAGCTTGTTCATCTTCATGGGATTTTTCATAAAAAAATCCTCCAGAAAGCTTTTGGTGGCCGGTTGGGTGCAGTGGTAGGCAATGATTGTCTGGAACTGACCGCTCAGCACCGACTCGGCCCCCTTGTTGGCCAGCTGCGTGGAGAAGACGAAAATGTGATTCTGCTGTTGCATGTAATCCAGGCAGTTTCCCAGCCCCATTCCAGAACCGGGCATAAAGCTTCCTGCTCCGGCAGCGGCGCCGCCTGCCGCTATGGCTTGCCCCGCTCCAAGCGAAACACCTCCAGCCACAGAGACGGGCAGATTGTTGTTGCTGTTAGAAGATTCGTTCAGGAGGTCCGACGTCAGTTGGCCCATGCCGCCGATATCCTCGCTGTTCAGACTAAGAGCTGCCGACGATGAAGTCTTCTCTGCGTTGTTATGGGTGGCATTCAGTTCCATTTTCCCTGTAGCAAAAGTCAGGAGCACAGTGTAAGTGGCACTTTCTGAGCGAGCCTAGTTCTCAGCACTTACCTGGAGTGACCGATCTGTCCTGAGCGGTGCCCCCAATTGAACCAAATCCCGAAGGAGACATGTTTGGCGATAGGTTTTCCTCCTTCTTTAGGTTAACCAGACTGAGGATGTCTGTTGGCTCCTCCTTGATGGCAACGGGGGCAGTCGCTGCCGCTGGGGCCGAGCCCGAGCTTGCAGCAGATGCTTGGCCGCAATTCTTTGCTTTGTGGGTGCCCTTTTCTGTGAACGAGGAGACTTGGCGTATTGTGGTTTGTTTGGGGTCCCATTCACATCTTACCCGCTTCCTCCTCCTGGGCACAGATCTTCTTTTTCTTAGCCAACTCCTGCTCATCAGGATCGACCAGAGGATTTGAGTGCTCATTTATGTTGTTGTTGGGAGGAGAGTTTAGGCTGCCCGACGAGTTCTGTCTCAGTAAAGGTGCTCCCACTGTCGCTCCAGAGGAAGCTCCTCCATCGGTCGACCCAGAAACGGCGTTGCTGCCTTCTTGGCTGCTATTGTTACGTTCCGAGGGGTTCTTCGCCTCGTCCGAGCCGCCGGGGTTGGTTTTGGCTTGATCTTTGAAATGAAAATGCATAAGTGGAAAATGTGGGCTTGAAAAATGTAGCTTACCCGGCGATAAAGTGGCAAAGGGTTCACTCTTAACCTGCGGAGTTTTGGGTGAGCTGCCGCTTCCCGCTCCGCTCGCACTTCCCCCACAGGCTTCGCCCTGAGCGGGGCTAACTGGCGTTGTGGTAGACAGCATTCTGCGGCCACTATAGAGCCTGGTCCATGCCTTAAATGATGCACCACTTCAATTTAGTCTCTGTGCAGCGGCGAAAGAAGAAACCAGAACACACGCGCGCTTACGTACATCCGTGTGGGTGGCGATGTGTGTGTGTGTGTTGACTGTTGGCGTATGTATGCTTGCACTTAGGCTGGGCGTTGGGCGCCGACCGTGAAATCTTCTAAACACTATATTAATGCTGATATGTTTGCTCTGCCAACCAGTTTGCTTGCCGCTGCTGTGCAATTTTGTATATTTACGTTTGATTCATTCATTTTATATTACTGTACACACACACGAGCACACATGTTTGTATGTATGCACCCGACTCGTAGATTTTCTGTATACATGGGCTTCTACACGCACACACAGACGATTATTTGCGAATCGAATGGCCACAGGAAAATACAGCAAAGGTGCAAAAATCGAGACGCGAGCGTGGGGCCATTTATATACGCATAAATGACAAAGTTTTGCACTTTATATTGGTTGTAATTAAATTTTGCAGCAGATAAAATAAATAAAAAACAAATCACACGAAGTATATATAGCTGGTCCGGTTAGTGTGACCAGCTGCATTTAAATCTAAAAATGCTGAATACACTTAGTGTGACCAGAAGCCGAAAAGCCTACAATGTTGAGTACAATCGGTGTGACCAGTTGCCAAAAATTCAAAAAATGCCAAATCCGTTCCCGATCGCAGTGACTATTGGTTGTCCGTGACTAAAATTTGTCGACTTTAGCAAATTATTTAAAATCTTTAATTTTATAAATATTGCAAGCTGCAAAGGTAGATAAACTTTGTTTGAGTCGAAGTTATCTTTCCTCTATTTTATTTTTTTATTTAGGGTAGACTGTTGTTTAACGGAAATAGTAATAAAATTATGAAACTAATAAAAAATATTCCTAGTTGTGTGCTCATAGAGTGTTGTATTTCTTTGTGCAATCCATTGTTTAAGTTTTTGATTCTATCGTTAGAGTCCACTATCTTTTCAAATCTGTGGAAAGAATCCTATATTATTCCTCTTCATAAAAAGGGCGAGAATTCTGAAATATCCAATTTTAAGGGTATAGCTAACCTATCCGCTCTGCCAAAATTATTTGAACAGATTGTAATCTCTTCCCTACAGCACTATTGTAAATCGATTGTGTCACTTGTCAAGCACGGATTTACAAAGCGTCGGTCAGCTACGACTAATTTGCTTGAGTTTACCTCAATGGTTAGCGATGGATTCCTTTTAAAACAGTCAATCTGATGTCATCTACACCGACTTTAGTAAAGCATTTGATTCTGTGAACCCTGATCTTCTCCTCTTTTCTGCTTTGGATATCGTCCTATTTAAAATATAGAACTCAAAAGTTCTGCTCCGCTCTCTTACGTCAACACCTGTCTTTGTCACTTCTGGTGTGCCAAGAGGCAGTCACCTCGGCCCATCGTTTTTTACTCTTTTTTATTAACGATCTCCCCACAGTAATTTCGATTTCTCGAATACTTAGTTACGCCAATGATGTAAAACTTTTCTTATCATTCAACGAATCGATGTTTTACATCAGATTGCGTTGATCTTGGAATTCTTGATGACCCCAAATTAAGTTTTAACCTTCATATCTCCTCTATTGTTAATGAAGCAAATAGAAGCAAATAAAACAGAACCCACAAGTTCAATTTTTATTTTTATTTTAAAAATTAAAAAATAATTTTTATTTTTGGCGTTGTTTATGAAAATTGAAAAATAACTTTTTTATTAAATTTTGATAGTAAAAATTGAAAATAACACAGTGCTACAGTGCGAAATAACCTGGGTATTGGCATAGCCTACGCTGTAGAGCAGGTCGCGTATAGCACTTCCTCATACTTGGTTTTCCTCGGGGACCCCCAAAATCTGAAGTTATGGCCCAAAAACCGCTTTTTGCTATTTTACCTCACTTAAATAGATATAACTCGCGAATGAACCGTCTGATTGCTCATAACCTTATCAATTCCGATAGCGACGAGAGGAATCTAACACATTTTAGTCAATGGTTTGACTAATTTAACGCGATGGCTGAGTAGTGCGGCTTACAGATCTGGCATTTTCCATTTTTTTTGAGAAATTTGTACTTTGACCATCACTGGTTTAACTATTTTATTCTATGCGATTTTTCCTTAAAGTTTGTAGTAAAAGCCCATCTAATTCTCCGTCGAACGGTTGTTGTCCCAATGAATTTGGATACCGTTTGACGAAGTTATTCGCGCATTTCTAAGTACACCTCGACAATCTAGTATTTTTTTTTAGTGTGCTAACATATTTATGTTTGCTTTCACATAATTGCCCCTAAAGCTTAGTATACACTTCCACCAAAGACTCGCCAAAACAAAAAACTCCATATAAAAAAAACTCACAAAAATTTTTGTGCCAAAATCCTTTGGCAGTCTCTTTGGTGGCAGTCCACACTCAAAACAAAAAGGCCTCGATTAAATACCGATAAAATACTAGATCCGTAGTTTTTGTATTTTTATCGATAGCTCCCTGAATAATTAATTTTAATTATTTCAAGAGGTATCGGACATTGCCGATACACAAATATGCGTAATCGGGTGAAATTTGGATAATTTTCCCATCAATGATTGAGCGCGATATTCAAAGTAAGGTACAAAACACCGTGAGACTTCAATCATACTTAAACTGGGCTATAATTATGAATTTAATCATTGCAAAAGTGTCATATCCACTCATCAGGCCCAGTAGCCAGGGTTTGGCCATGAAGAACGCATGTTAATAACTTGTATTTATTGATTGTAAAACTTATAGTTTAAAATTAAACCAAAAGCTACGGTCTTGGCAAAGTGACCATTTTACATGCATACATCTTAGTATCTGGTCACATTGTCCCAAAACAAAAGAATTGTCACTTTTGGTATTTTTGTTTTGGCGAGTCTTTGGTGGAAGTGTATACTAAGCTTAAAAGTAAACTCAGTTTTGATTTGGCGCCAGATTCAAATAATATTTTTAAATACTTAAAATGCAAATATATATAAACTTCCATGTTTCAAAATTTTTTCGCAAATATTAACGGTCTCTGAATACTGTTATCTAGCTTAAAAATAAATTGAGCTATACTGAGTAGATGTGGGCTGCAAGTGGTTGTTATTTATTTTTAATGAGCTGAAATTGGCATATTAAACGAAAGAGCCGAGCACAGCAAGAATCGTATACTGGTAGGCACGGTTAAGGCTTGTGAAAAGCAGATTGCTCTCGTGGCGCAAGCCTTGGCCACGCCTGGACATATCTGGTCTAATGCAGAGAACTTAGCTGCGGGTTCTATTTACTGATAAACCCCATTGGTACCTAAGAAATTACTTTTCAAGTTCACAAACAAGGCCCAATGATAACTGTCTAACCACGATTGTAGAGAACCGCGATAAAATACCATGGATGACCAATGATGAAGAATATAAAAATCACTATAACAGTATGGACGAACCATTAAATACCAAATAAAAACCAAAGTGGATCACGCCAAGTAAAAATGAGAAGAAAGTGACATCAGCTTGCACTTAAGCAGCAATGGGTAATGCATAGATCGCTTCGGCCGCGACGCCCGGCCCGTTATCCTGTCTAAAAACTCAGCGCATAATAAATTGTGTAATTGGCTCGATTTGAAGTGAGTTAAAACAAATAAATCCAAGAGTGTCAGCCCGCATAAGCACACAGTGCAGCAAGTGCAGTATGGGCGACTTTAACTCGCTTATAAGTATATAGTATTTATTTTCAATGGTTGACAAAATGTATTCAACAGTTTTCTTTTTAAAAGTAAAGATGTTAATAATATTTCACCAGTCTTCAGCAATTTAGCAGGAATTTTAGCAGCACCAGCTTTTTTGGCCCGAAATTTAAACCACATATGCCTGACGATCTCGGCCACTGCTATTACTGCCCGACAGTCGCTTCTGTTCCGTGCGAGCTGGAGACAATGGTTCGTCCATCCTGTTATAGTGATTTTTATATTCTTCATCATTGGTCATCCATGGTATTTTATCGCGGTTCTCTACAATCGTGGTTAGACAGTTATCATTGGGCCTTGTTTGTGGACTTGAAAAGTAATTTCTTAGGTACCAATGGGGTTTATCATTAAATAGAACCCGCAGCTAAATTCTCTACATTAGACCGGATATGTCCAGGCGTGACCAAGGCTTGCGCCACGAGAGCAATCTGCTTTTCACAAGCCTTAACCGTGCCTACCAGTATACGATTCTTGCTGTGCTCGGCTCTTTCGTTTAATATGCCAATTTCAGCTCATTAAAAAATAATAACAACCACTTGCAGCCCACATCTACTCAGTATAGCTCAATTTATTTTTAAGCTAGATAACAGTATTCAGAGACCGTTAATATTTGCGAAAAATTTTGAAAACATGGAAGTTTATATATATTTGCATTTTAAGTATTTAAAAATATTATTTGAATCTGGCGCCAAATCAAAACTGAGTTTACTTTTAGGGGCAATTATGTGAAAGCAAACATAAATATGTTAGCACACTAAAAAAAAATACTAGATTGTCGAGGTGTACTTAGAAATGCGCGAATAACTTCGTCAAACGGTATCCAAATTCATTGGGACAACAACCGTTCGACGGGGAATTAGATGGGTTACGTACAAACTTTAAGGAAAAATCGCATAGAATAAAATAGTTAAACCAGTGATGGTCAAAGTACAAATTTCTCAAAAAAATGGAAAATGCCAGATCTGTAAGCCGCACTACTCAGCCATCGCGTTAAATTAGTCAAACCATTGAACTAAATTGAAATTTTAGTTATTATTTCATAACTATTTAATTTCAGGTTTTGATCATAGAAAACCAAGTATGAGGAAGTGCTATATGAGATCTGCTCTACAGCGTAGGCTATCCCAATACCCAGGTTATTAAATTTTGTGATTTTTGTAATGAGTTGAATTTTGATTTTCAAATAAAAATTGAAATTTAGTTATTATTTCATAATTTTTATGTTTTGATCGAAAAATGAGAGTTGATTTTTAATTTTTTGATAAAAATCAACAAATAATTTTTATTTTAAAAATTGTAACCGTTACGGTCCCTGATTCTTTTTTCCTTTGGTCCTATTGAACTATAGGTTTTGGTTTTTTCCTCTTCTCTATTTTTATATCATTAAAGTTTTTGGTAGGTCTACTAACGTGAATCAAACAAAAATAATTGTTTTCATACCCTTGCAGAGGGTATATTAAAATTATCCGCGCATAGTAGGAAGCATCTCCGAACATCTTAAGTATTTATAAATGGGTAATTCCTGCGTAACGAACGTTGCATATGTACGCATGTTTTTGCTCATTTCGGGCGGTCTAAGCGTTAAATCCTTCACGCAAACATAGTGGTACATAGCTTGGGTGGTCAGCTTGCCTTGGCAAATAACTATGGGTTGATTAAGTTGTCGTTCGTTTGTACCCAAATGGGAAGTAATTTGTTGATGTAATACATATTTATTTTATTTTCAGCGATTTTTGAAATATATAATCAAAAAAATAGTCAAAACTTAAAGAACCGAGGAATATTCAGCGGTCCTAAAACCGTCTTGGTGAGCTCCATAGACTGGTTCGTTCGTCCGTCACGTTCCGTACGTTACATATTTTTCCACTACTAGAAAACAAGGTGAAATGGTTAAATTTCACAAACCAGAGAGCTGCAGCGGGGTGTTGCATTTTCTGCCACCTCAAAATACCCTTATTTAGTATGTAAAATGTAAGATTGGCTACACAGCCCCAAAGGGCCAAGCCGAGCTTCTCTGAATATCTTCGGCTCCAAACGGCAAAGTATGAGAAGCTTTGTCATGGATAGTTACTCTACAGCTGTGGCCAATAGCTGGTCCGAGGGGGGATTGAACCCACGCTTTCCGCACATCAGGCCAGAACACTAACTGCTGCGCCACACCCAGCCGATGAGTCCATCTAATTTATATTTACATACAAAATACAATGCGTAAGCAATGCAATCATGAAGAGCGGGACATATATTTTGTTCAATTGATATTTGAACAATGTGAAACTTAATTTTCAATATCGTATCATCGCCTACTACCGCATTTCAATATCGTAGACTCCGCATTACTAACGCACTTTATTAATAATGTAAAGTCCAACATTTTTGATAATAATCTAACCCAGAATTCTACCACATATTACCCACATTCTAAATTCCGCCCTGACTACCTCGGGTTTTCCAGACAGTCGGATAGTGTCAAAAATACTGGCATTTTTTAAACGATCGGTCGAACAACTATTTTTAGTCTATATGCTATCCAGCGATGAACATTAGCTGTTTCAAATAAAAATCGGATGAATATATCTCTGACGTGTAACAAACTGGCCAGCTTAGTTCAATTATTTTTATACTGATTTATTAATTTTTGCTTATAAAAGGTAATAAGCCGACGCAATTGATTACCGTGAACTCTTTTCGTTTTTTTTAATTTGAATACATTGCGCCGATTAAAATGAAATGAGTCGACTTATCGATATTTTCAATACGGAGCACGGGCACACTAGCAATCAGCGTTTTCCCGTTTGCCGATTGCAGTCATACTGTGCTGAGGAATAAAAAAAAGTATAAACTTATTTACTTCTTAGAAGAAAGGAAATGGCGTTCGCCCATATTGTGAAACGCTCGGTGGGCACCGGTCTGAACTTGTTTAGGGCACAGCCTGGAGCAGCAGGATGCGGCATGCTGAGGTAAGGAAAATTAGAGCGAGACCGCCGCTTACATAACATAACATATTTTTTCTCGTCTCTTCAGCTCGCACCAGCAGCGGCGCGGAGCTGCCAAGTGGTATCCCGATCCGGAGTTTATGAAACAGTTCAGCGGCCCTGTTATGTACCCGGACGAGGTGACCTCCCTGTGGAAAGTGCCCCCATGGAACAGTATGTTGTTGTTGCCGTAAAATGCTATATTTCGGTGGTCCAATCTCATTTCAATTCGCAGGCAAAGTGACTCCCGTGGAGAAATCAGTTCGTAATCTAACTCTAAACTTTGGGCCACAGCATCCGGCTGCCCACGGAGTGCTCCGGCTGGTGCTCGAGCTGGATGGCGAGACGGTGATGCGTGCCGATCCCCATATCGGCTTGCTTCACCGCGGCACCGAAAAGCTTATCGAGTACAAGACGTACACGCAGGCCCTGCCCTACTTCGATCGTCTGGACTATGTGTCGATGATGTGCAACGAGCAGTGCTACTCGCTGGCAGTGGAGAAACTGCTCAACATTGATGTGCCTCTTCGGGCCAAATACATACGAAGTGAGTTGTCTGAGGCGAGTTGGAAACTGCATTGACATGCCCGCATCTGTTTTACAGCTCTCTTCGCCGAGATCACTCGCATCCTCAATCACATCATGGCCGTGGGCACGCACGCCCTGGATGTGGGCGCCCTGACCCCCTTCTTCTGGCTTTTCGAGGAGCGCGAGAAGATGATGGAGTTCTACGAACGGGTCTCTGGTGCCCGCATGCATGCCGCCTACATTCGCCCCGGCGGCGTCTCGCTAGACATGCCGCTAGGACTTATGGACGACATTTACGAGTTCGCCTCAAAGTTCGCGGAGCGCCTAGACGAGGTGGAGGATGTCCTGAGCACGAACCGCATCTGGGTGCAGCGTACGGAGGACATTGGCATTGTGACTGCCGAGGAGGCGCTGAACTATGGCTTCAGCGGTGTCATGCTGCGCGGCTCTGGCATTAAGTGGGATCTGCGCAAGCAGCAGCCGTACGATGCCTACCACTTGGTGGACTTTGACGTGCCCATTGGCACGAAGGGCGACTGCTACGACCGCTACCTTTGCCGCGTGGAGGAAATGCGTCAGTCGTTGCGCATCATTGACCAATGCCTGAACCAAATGCCCGCTGGAGAAATCAAGACGGACGACGCCAAGGTGACGCCGCCGTCGCGCGCCGAGATGAAAACTTCGATGGAGGCGTTGATCCATCACTTCAAGCTGTTCACGCAGGGCTTCCAGGTGCCGCCCGGAGCCACCTACACCGCCATCGAGGCACCCAAGGGCGAGTTCGGCGTTTATTTGGTGGCCGACGGATCCAGTCGTCCGTATCGTTGCAAGATAAAGGCTCCCGGCTTCGCCCATCTGGCGGCGCTGGAAAAGATTGGCAAGCAGCATATGTTGGCTGATGTTGTGGCCATCATTGGCACTCTGGATGTTGTGTTTGGCGAGATAGATCGATAGAACCTGTTATTATGAAATAATTAAAACACGAAATGAATGAATCCATGTAGGAGATCGCCCCTCTTTACTACTGGGAACAGGTGGAGCGGTTCGCATTGAATTAAACTTTATTTTCCATATTACCTTCACAAAGTTCTTAAAATTTACATTATGCATTATGCTTGCCGAACAACATCGAAGATAAACTCATGGTAACTGTATTTTGTGTACATGCACAACATTCAATTGTCTGCCACCAAGCGTACCCAAGGAGTGCGTGGGTAATAGGGCGATCCACTTGGACTTGCACATCATCCGCATTGCTTGTATGTACAACAATTCTCTGTGTGTTTGTGTGTGTGTGTGGGTTCGTTTGTATTGAAGTAGCGCCCGTTCTCTTTAGTGTTAATTACAGTAAACATTTTATGGTGATTTCTCATTGAGTAAGCAGGAATCGGATACATAACAAGTTAACACTAAATAATTTTGCTCTCTGGATTCTGAGGGGCGCGCAGGCGTGGGCGATCCGCTTGAACCGCGGTGCCTATGCCCGCATCGCTTCGGGTTTAGGATTTATTCTGCTATGCATTAAGTTTTTATTCTACGTGATCACATTGAAACTTTTGTTTTATAAACGTTTTAGTAGTACTTTTTGTTTTAAGACATTTTGACATTTTGTAGTGTGTAACATATGGTTGTAGTTATTTCTAAAAGCTTTAACAATTTGCAACGCTCGCTATGGAGATTTCGAATTACATCAACCAACCTGAATTAGACTATGACGTGGTGATTTATACAATACGTTCACTCAGTGTGTTTCCATTTGTCTGTTTGTGGGTACGAACGACGTATCCCAGGAATACCCAAGAGCCGGGTCGGACCAAAGCCTTATGCAATCGCTGCATGGAGTTAAGTTCTCTCGATAGAAACCGGGACTGCCGGAAGGAATATATATCGCTGTCATACCACAAAAACACGAACATTCGCTGTTTTACTTTCTGAGAAAGTTGTGAATCGGCGACATATCTCATACTTCAATATTCATTTTGTGTATACAATGTTTTACCGGAAGATCTCAGAGATGGAGGTCCCGCCATGCTTCTTATACTTGCAGGCAGATCAAGTTTATTTGGCAGCCTCCGAATTATAGAAAAAACAGCATACTATTTCGCAGGAGTAGTTAATTGCCGTGAGCTGAGATACTTCACCAGCTGGATGTTGAATGATAAGCAATACGATGCTGGACGAGAACAAGCACTTGCACGAAGCATGCGGCTTTGAAATCACCGCTTTAGAGGGAGCGGCCTGGCTGGAGAACGCCTGGGTACACATCCCGGAACGCATGGAAACAGATGGGAACACTCGGAAATAACTGTGGGGAGTGAACCTGGGGCATATTTTATATGCACGTGCTTGGGTATGTATCGTGTTTCTATTGGGTTCTTAATATTGCTGCTTTAAAATCTGAATACCGATAATGTGTTATCTTCCTTTGGTTGTGTGTAATGTAGAATTTCCTATATAACATTTGACTTTCGTTCATTTAGTTAAATAAATTAGAATAGATAAATTAAAAATTACTAATACGTTTCTGCTAAATGCTACATTCAATATATATATATATAAATAAATTTATATGCACACTTTGCTAGGTATTCCAGATGTTCAGTTACCAGGAGAGCTTTGCTTTACATTCGTTTTCAGTATATTTTTGGTGCATCTATCATAATTGCTTAAATCACGTGTTCCTGCCAAATGAACTCTATTTAAGACTATTTGCAGTTGTCGGTAGATTATTATCGGCAGTGATTGAATCGGACGACTTCTTCATTTTGTCGCAATAATCATTGAATATATCACGGAAGCGGATCCAGCACTTCTCAGGAATTGTGATCGAAGTTCGAAAGTTGTTTTTCACCTGAAATGCAAATAGTACAGAGAATTGAGGTTACAATTTTTAAAAGGGTGCTTAAAGGGTGGTTTTATTGATGTTTTTCTTTAATAAAGTAAGTGCGGCACAGTGGAAGAAACGGCTGACTTAGCGGCGACTAATTCAAACTTCAAAATAAATATTGGCAACATCATCGACTAGTAATCAATAACTAATATGTCCGCCAAGCCAAAAACACTTTTCGATTTTCCTTTCTCGCAATATTCGCATGCGAATCTTCAAACACATCATATGATTTACCAGACGATGCAACCCCAATTATTGCAATTATTTCCCAGTAAAATATGTAAAGTTTTTGTGACCTGTAATTTTTCGACATATGATTTAGCGCTTGCTAATAACATAATCAGGCCCATGGTGGAATTATACCAGGTGAAGTCATTAAAGTAGGCTGCCTCTATTTTGGGGTACCAGTTGAATGGTGAAAAACACTCAGTAGCAAAGGGGCTGTCAAAGTGCTCTCACATGTTCATATCAACTGGTACCTCTCTCGCATGGTGAATTCCTGACGACACTACCTTGTTATTTATACCATGATCAGGCCTGTTCCAGTTTTCGATTTCGATCAAATCATGTGGAATCGGAATTGATAGCTGTTCCCGTTTCCGAAAAACGATCAAATTATTCGGTTTTAAAAGTTTTGCCTTTAAGTGAGTGAAATGAAAAGTAATTGACAATTTTCATGTCTTTTTTGACTTTTTATCTATCAAATACTTTGAAGTTAAGAAGTCATATATTGAGAAGATTTTAAAGTAACCAAAATTAAATTGGATATTCAATTTGATTTAAAATTAATTTTTTCAAAGTTGTACCCCAGAAATTGCATGTAGACGAAAGCAAAACGATCAAATTGAAACCGAGCTGTTCGCAATTCCGCATTAGCGCGTGCGCAGTGTTGATCGAAATTGTCCATGTTACCATTCAGCTGAACTATAGTTTGAAAACGATTCGAACTTTCATTAAAAACAAAAAACCGATTTCTATTTCACTCGGAATCGGGAACATCAAATGAAAATGATCGTTTACAATACAATCGCTTTACTTTTAAATCCACTCGGAAATGGGAACAGGCCTGAATGCAAACTAATAAATTAACTATTCCGTGTTCGGTATAAATGTCATTTTAAAAATTAGTTGAAATTGTCCAAAATCAGCTGCAGGTTTCCGAAGGTTTATTTTAAAATTATTTCTTTGATGTGAAACATCTTTTATTTCGGTACGGAAGATTTTAGTAAAAGAGGGGAAAAAGAGTGGAAAGAGGGGATTAGGAACTTAACAATGGAATAACAGTAACTAAACAGTAATTAAGCTGTGCTTATTAGAGAGTTTTTGGGCACTTCAACTTCCTTTACAGCCATTGCTGTATATTGCTCTTTTGATAGCGTTAATATTCACGCATCAAATTTAGAGATTTCCATTTCCAGTTCATAGCTCAAATAATTTCCGATATATGGCTCTGAACTATTTAAAAAACGGTTGCATAACGAACCTCATCCATTAGAATAACCAACTCCGTATTAATATCTCCGTTTTACCAACCTTCAGTGTAAAATTCAATTGTATATCTCAACTAACTTCTAAAATATGGCTCTGAGCGACTTTTGACCCGAATTAAAAACTATTCGATATCGGCACTGAACCAGTAATACCATTACCAATGTCCAAATCCTTATTACTAAGCTACAAATCCTTTTTTACCCTTGGAGGGTATATTAAAATTGTCAGATGTTTGTAACGCATAGAAGGATGCATCTCCGACCACATAAAGATATACTGCACAGACGAGCTGAGTTGATTTAGCCATGTCAGCCTGTCCGTCCGTTTCTATGCTATCTCCTCCGTCAGTTTAAAAGCTATCTTAACCAAACTTTGCACGACCGGACGGATCGAAGACTATAGCTGCCATAGAACGATCGTTTGAAAAAGTATTTCGTGAGAAAAACTTTTTGTCTTCAACGCAATCGTCCCCAAACCTCGTAATTATAAGATTTTTATGCCTTCACATAATTTCACCAAGTTTTATGAAAATCGGACATCTATAAAGTATAGCGCCATATAAAGAAAGTTTTGAAAAAGTCTTAGTAAAAACTTTTTGTTCTCAATGCTATCGCTCCCAAACTTGTTACTGGACAATATTATTGCTAACACACAATTCTGCAAATTTGAGTCAACGGATGACTATAGATATAGCGCCATAGAAACGATCGGTCGAAAAGTAGTTCTAGTGAGAAAAACTTTTTTTGTTTTAACAATTTTGTCAAAATTGTGGTGCCATATAACAAACTGGCAGGCAGATATCATGCTCCAAGGGTATATAAACTTCGGTCGAGCCGAAGTTAGCTTGCCTCTATTTTTTTGTAATAATTCATAGCTTAGATTCTAAAATATGGCTCTGAACCACTTTTGAACTGGTTTGATTCCGGCCCTAAATTAGTAATAATTACCAACCTACAGTCTAAATTTGTTTTATCATTGTTTAAAAACATTCTGAGTTATGGATGTTCAACTGTTTGGATCCATTAACTTAAAAAGTGTGTTATAATTTTGCCCAGAAGTTTGCAACGCATAGAAGGAATCATCTCCGACCACATAAAGTATATATAT
This sequence comes from Lordiphosa clarofinis, assembly GCA_018904275.1. NCBI lineage: Eukaryota > Metazoa > Arthropoda > Insecta > Diptera > Drosophilidae > Lordiphosa > Lordiphosa clarofinis. The sequence goes on from JAEIGQ010000207.1 coordinate 564,991, forward strand.
TCTTGATCAGCATGACGAGCTGAGTCGATTAAGCTTTGTCCGTCCGTCTGTCTGTTTCTACGCGAACTAGTCCCTCAGTTTTGAAGCTATCGAGCTGAAATTTTGCAGAGTGCATTCTTTTGGCTGCACGCTGCTAATATGTCGGAACCGACCAGATCGGATAACTACTTCTTGTAGCTGCCATACGATCGGTCGGAAAATGGGTTTTAGTGGGTTTTGTTTTCAATAAGACTTGTTAGACTTGTTGTTGTTAAGTTGACTTGCCTTTCTCGTTAAGTTCATAGATTGAATCACTTTTTAATGATGGCTTTGATCCACATTTTAACCGTTTTAAGCCGGTTTCGAACCGGTTCACAGTCTTGATATATAGCCTATGACTCTTTCTAATCGCCATGAACACACTATAAAAATTTTATAAAGATCGGTTGGGTTTGGTCCCAAAGGGAACATTCATTCAAGCATAATTTCAGTTTTATAAAAATGTCTATTGCTCTATAGATTGAAAGAACTTGTGAGTTTGAAATAATGCCCTTAAATTTAGCATTATGTTTCACATCATAGCCTCGTGAGTGTTAACGACACTCACTCCTTTTTTTTACGGTTATCAGTACCGTAACCTAAACAAATATAAGGGTTAATTTCGGTTTTTCCTCTACTAGTAAAAATTTCGATTAGATCAGTGGTGCACCATTTCTTTTCGTATCCCGTGGATACGAAGTCATATTCTGCAGCGTCGCAGCCGCACACGATGAGAGAGAATACGTTGTTTATAAGATGCACGCACACAATATGTGTGTTTGTTTGTAGCCTATATTTGACATAACAACGTTTACTTCATGATAATGTGAGTTTGTGCACCACTGGATTAGATGTATGTACAATGAATATTTTACATATAATATATAAGAATTTATTCACTGCGCCGCATTGTTGCTAATCGACTGGCATAGTTACGAAGTGCCAGGAAAGTAGCATTGAGGAGAAAGAAAATTTTGTTGAGCTTGACAAATGTCATCTATTGATTAAGCTAGGTACTCGGACGCGGAACAATTGGTCGGAGCGGAAATTGTTTGATAATTTCCAGAGCCGCTCTGACAATTTAGTGTGACCAGAAAACAGCCAAAAAAGTCAGCTGTTGCAGAACTTGACCACTGAGACATACTGTCCAAAACACATCGGAAGATTAGAATTAACACACTTAGAGGTAATATTCATAACCAAAGTCAGCTCCATGAACTGGAGGCGGATCAAACTCACCGGGCGTATTAGTTTAATACGTATTAAAGGTAGCCACCACTCAAGTAGCGGCTTAGGGCTGTTTGTCCTTGCTATGGAGGTTTGGACTCGGGTAGTGTGCATACGTTGCAATGCATTGGGTAAGTGACATACCAGCCATAACAACTGGAAAAGCATACCGAAAAATCCTGAGCTATGTAATTAAATGGGCTCTAACCAATTTGTCAGCGGATGAGAAACTAGCTTTAATAATAAAGCAAAGCGCTGCTTGCGAAAGGCCCGAAGTTTGCGGTACCAGTAGACAGAAAGAGATTGCCTCTCTTTAAATATATAGCGGACGGAGAGGAACTGGTGCAAACTCTGGAAGATAAAGAACAACAAGAAACGGCACGGACAAGATTCTCTCTGTTAGTGAAAGACGCCAAATCCAAAAATAGAGAGAGCACAAGAGATCGCGCAATACTAGATACAGTGGAACAGACAAGTAAATTCCTTTAGAAAAATGACAATTTTAATTTTAAATGCGACAAAGTAAACAAGACGGTGGCAATGAAAAAGGATGACTACAGAAATAAAATGACAGATATATTTGGGGACAGTGCACATATGAAACTAAGACAGGATGCAACAGCAAGACTACAAACTAAAAATAACAGTTTGGTTGACCAACTGTTCAAGCTGGAAATCATCACTAAAACAAAAAATAAATTAACGACAAGTACGGCGCTACCCCTAGGATTTACGGTCTCCCAAAAATTCATAAAGAAGGAAACCCACTCCGTCCGATTTGCTCATGATTAGGTGCACCTTCAAATGGGCTATGTAGATATATAGCACAAATATTAAAAAACATCACGGCGGATTCCATATACAACGTTAAAAACGCAGTTGAATTCAAACAACGGACCAATGACATTCACATATCGAGAAGAAAAATTGGTATCGTTTGACGTAGTCTCATTATTCCCGAGCATCCCCATAGACTTAGCATTAGATATCATTAGAAATAAATGGACAGCAATAGAAGAATACACCAGAATACCAAAATATTTTTTGTGGAAATTGTTAAATTTTGCATAATGGAAAATAGATATTTCAAGTTCGAGGATCAACTGTATACGGAACTGAAAGGTATGCCAATGGGTTCCCCAGCATCCCCGGTTATAGCAGACATTGTGATGTAAAAACTTTGGGACAACACAATGAAAAAACTCAAGCACCGACTAAGACTGCTAACAAAATATGTGGACGATCTGTTCGCCATATTGGAAGCCGATATTCAGGACACAGTTGATGTACTAAACTCCTTTCCCGAAATCAAACTGACATTGAAAAATAATGACTTCCCAATGAGGGTTATAAAATCGTTAATAAGTAAATATAGGATTAAAAACCCAAAAGTCGAAAAACAACCCAAACAATTGAGACAGAACAGATCTTGTCATTCGCGTTTTGATTCTTCATAAGTTTAGTTGTGGACATATTATATTTATATTGTTTAACATTGTGTACGGTGCCAAAGGCTATGTAATTTCTCAAAACAAAATTAAAGCAATTTCTGTGGTGTTGGCGAAAAAGATGAGGGTTGGAATGTCTGCTGCGCTTTACAGAAATAAGGCTGTCCTCTTCAACTCGTAACAAAAGAAGAAGAATTTTATTGTCATCAAAGCAAAGCCAATGTGCTTTTAACATACATATGTAAGAGCTGAATAGTTATTTAAGTAAATGACAAGCAATGTGGAAAAGAAATTACACACATACATGCGATAACTACACAAATATATGCAGACCACGCATTCACGCACGCAATGCGTTTTGCTCCAAAATTTGTGAGATGGCGTTCTTTTAACGAAATTTATCATTTGTTTTTATTATACCCTTGGAGAGGGTATATTGGGCGTGTACACCAGCATACACCAATCATCAATCAAAAATAAAGTGTTAGTCTGCTGGTGAACGAACTTGTTAGAATTTTTAGGCAACAAAGTTATCGATATATTTTTGTTGGCGGAAGGTTTAAATTTTTGACAACAAACATCTTAATATAATTAAGAACTGACTACTAAATATTTATGACCGTCGAAACTAGCACCAACTGCTCCCTGAATTCCCCTTGAATTTTCCTTAAGACTTTGTTAGCCGTTCAATGTTTTTAACTTTGTTGTAAGCCCAGCCCCGGTGGGTCCATTAAAAAGGACTCCTGACCACGCAAAGAAGGGTCTAAAAATGTTAATTTTAACAAAGTGACAATGGGCTAAGAGTAGAGATGGGCGGATGAATACAATTTGTTCCCGTTGCGTCCCGATCCCGATCAACAAATTTTAATTCAATATCGTCGCGCCTGATCCCCTACTTCTCTCGGGTCCCGCTGGAATCCGTCGCGAGCCCATCTCTAGCTATGAGTCCTTAACGATGCACGGGATAAATAAAAATAATAATTAAATTTGTCCATTCTACATTTTCACTTCCCAAATAGTGGTGTGACCAAAAGCTTTTAGGTTTCCTTCTACTTAGAGCTGGGAAATGGCAAAAATGTTCTTCTAAAGAACTTGTTCGACGCCCAAGCGTGCAGCATGCCTGCCAATAAGGCAGTGACCCGTTAGTGCCGAGACCACAAGTAAGATGTTTTCGATTTCAGGTTAAACGAGGACCCCGTGACCCTAGCTACAGCCCAAGTCAGAACCTTTCTTCCGTAACCAGGCGCCGGGTTTCATTCCTTGTGATTATCTTGTAAGAGTATAAGGGCGTCCCTGTCGAGCTCTTATCTGGCAGGAGCTGAATGGTAGTGCCTTGACAAACTTTGTTGAGGTGCCCATGTACCCAGATGAGGTGGTTACTACGCGTACGCAGGGCCTTTTCTTTTTGGAGTGGCGGCTTTGCAAGCTTTCCACTTCCTCCGCAACAACCAGTACTGCCTTTGGAGCTTTGCACGGATTTTTGGTGAGCTACATGTGAAACCACATCATCTGCCAATTCATTTAATAAAAAACAAAGAGGTTTCGTCATTCATTTTGCATTTGCCTTGTCTAAATTGCTTGTTCGTTTACTTCTGACAGCTGTGTGCCATTGATAACAAATCATAATCAAGCAATTCTAACAAACTATTTCTTTGTAAGATTCACGTCTAAAGCAGGCCATCCACACACGAATTTGTTCGACGAACTTGCTCTCCGAACAAAAATTTATTTGCCCACTAACCAGGCGAACATTTTTCACGAACATCATTTGCTTCAAAAACTCAACGAATAAACATGAAAATATGGCAGCGGAAACTAACAGAATCATGGCCTAGATGGCGATACAAATTAGCTTAGATTATTTGATTTATTTTATAATATATTATTTGATCAATTTTGGGGCATTCAATAAATTCCAGCAACAATTTATTGCTCATTTGGTCACTTGTTCACTCTACAAAATATTTTTTACAAATGATGTTCGTCAAAATGTTGCCATCCATTGACGAACATGTTCGCACGAACACTCGCAAGATAGAAACATTTATATGCTCTGCGAAGAAAACGTCGAACAAAAAAAACTGCCACGAACACCTCCACTAGCGACGAATATTTTGTAGAACTGAACAAATTCGTGTGTCGATGGCCTGCATAACACAATCAAGAAAAATAGCAAACATGATTGCGCAACATGCTCGTTTACCAGCACAATCTAACAAAAATAGTTGATTTTTTGTAATCGATTTATGCTGCTGAACACGCTCTTTGAAATTATTCAGATGTTTGTAACGCATAGAAGGAAGCATCTCCGACCGCATAAAGTATAGATATTCTTGATCAGCATGAGAGCTGATACAGCCATGACTGTCTGTCTGTCTGTCCGTCTGTTTCTATGCTATCTCCTCCTTCAGTTTTAAAGCTATCTTAACCAAGCTTTGCACGAAGTCTTTTGGTACAAATACGCTGCACATTTGTCGGAACCGGACGGATCGGATGACTATAGCATATAGCTGCCATAGGAACGATCGTTTGAAAAAGTAGTTTCAGTGAGAAAAACTTTTTTGTTTGCAATGCTATCCCTCCCAAACTGCGGATTTATAAGTTTGCTATGCTTTCACATAACTCCACCAAGATTTATGAAAATCTGACAACTATTTAGTATATCTGCCATACAAAAGAAAAGTTTGAAATCAAATTTTCATTAAAATCTGCATAAATCGGCGAAATTAGGCAACTATTCGGTCATATTTTATCTTAGTATTTGCATTTGAAGCTATAGTTTTAGTTTTAGGTCCTACAAAATCTGCAAACATAGCTATTTAGTCGAATTTTCATAATAATTTGGGCAAATTATTTGCCTGTGGGACCTTAGCTTTAGTAAGCAAAACTTTTGTTTTCAATGCTATCGCTACCAAACTTGTCAGTGATCAATATTATATACTACCACACTATTCTGCCGAGTTTGATTCAAATCGGACGACTATAGCACATAGCTCGATCGGTCGAAAAAGTAGTTTTAGTGAGAAAAACTTTTTGTTAGCTAAACAAAAGTTAGCTTGCCTCTATTTTTATACCCTGTACCCATTAAAAATGGGTAAAAGGGGATCATGAAGTTGTGCAAATGTATGTAACAGGGAGAAGGAAACATTTCCGACCCTATGAAGTATATATATTCTTGATCAGCATCAACAGTCGAGTCGTAAGAACGCGTCGATCTCAGAGACTATAAAAGATAGAGATACAAATATACATAGGTATAGGCCGTACGCAAATCAAGTTTGTTTCAGATTAACAAAATTTCCCCCCCCTTCCCCCTTAAACCGCAAAAAACTGTCAGAGCCACAATTTTAAAGTTACAACATAGTCGCTTAATATTTTAGGCCCTTAATCTGTCTATTCTGAAACGTACAATGAGATCTGAGCAAAAACACAGAAGTAATGTTACATTTCATTTCTTTAAAGTTTTGGAGCATATCAGAAACCGTTTGTTTAGACCGCGATGTACTTTGACCTCCAAGGAATTCACTAAAAACTCTTTTTACTGAATTCCACGTCTTTTTTTTCAATATCACTTAAGCTCTTCAGGAAGTCCCCATCTTCTATCATCAATCTGCGTATTTGCGGCCCTACGAAAACGCCTTCTTTGATTTTCGCATCACTGAGTCTGGGAAAGAAATTATTGAAAAAAATGGTTGATGGACTCTCTTTGACACTTTGATGTGTACCTTGCGCAAACATAGCAGAAAGAGTCCGGTGAGTTTAAGCACTCTCGCGGCAGTTTAAAAATTTAAAAACAATTAAAAACTGATTTTCAAAATAGCCTACTGACAGAAAATTATGTTTGTTTGTTTGCTCGAAACATGTAAAATATACATCTTTTATTTTAAATTATTTACGGTTTTTTGGTTTTTGGCCCTGGATAGAGGAAAGATCAACCTATTTATCTAAATTTTCACACGCATTATTCCGTTAAAGATGGCTTTTTAATATATTTTTGAAAGTTGCCGTTTTAGGCATTTTAAACAACTTTGACCATTGATATCTTAAAAACTGGACGTGCTAGAAAAATTTGGAAAATTGACTGGTATTCAGCTTAAAAGCCTTCGCCAAACGGTATCAACCTTATTCCCCGGCCCGAGATGACCCCTATTTTTGTTGAACTGTGTTATCTTTTAAATTTCAGGCTAATTCAAAAAATTGCTAATGCTTTGGGACACAACGATGATAGTAAGCTTATATTGGTGGACCAAAGCCCAAATGCTGAACGATCCGAGTTTGATTTTAGGAATTGTAAAGAAAAAACAAAAAAAGTTTCGGACATCATTCAGATTACACCTCATGAAATAACTGTTATACACGGACCCTTTGAGCAAAGAGTCAGAGATGCACCGTGCAGGTTATCTCTTGAATAAATCGATCTGCGCTCAGAGAACAACTCATTTCATTGTTTCCCTTTTGCTCTGCTCAATCGCAGACCGTTTGAGCGCGAGCGAACAAAATAGAAGTCATTTGCAATTGTGTGCGTGTGTGTGCGAGGGAGGCCACGGAACATAAACACAATAATAAACGAGAAAGGCAAAGCAAACTTCGCTTGTGCCGAAGTGTTGATACACTAAAAAAGCAAGCTTCTGGGCAAAATTATAATACACTTTTCAAGTGCATAAAAAAGAGCGTTTGCGCGGAGTCTTTCATTTTTTGCTCATCTGCTGACTGTTATTGTGCGAGCGCTCAGTCTGATCGATCTCTATAAGTTGTCATAGATCTATGACATAGAATGAGTATTACAGGAAAAGCTCAACTGAGAATAGTCAACTAAAAACCAAATCAAATCCGAGGTTTTTTGCTCAGAGAGAGAGAGCAGGCTGTTTAACAGTTATTTGCGAAGTGGTGAGTCCTCAACTAAAACTGTGCGAAAAACATTTAACAAAAGAAATGTTTCGAAAATTCGCTTTGTCGTTAAGCGAGTTCGTGAAACTGGATCAAAAACATTGCCAAGTAAGCCGTGGTGGTCATTTGTCAAGTTTATTTTCACAAACGGAAACCTCATTCTAAATAAGAACTATTCTATAAAGCATCCTGGCTGCTTCTTTCAGATGACGTTGCTTTTAGCCAAAGCAAGCACAAGGGCACTTACCTCGCTTATACGCATATAAACTCCACGATTATTCTGTCCGATGTCGAAATAAAAGTTTTTATTATCCACTTTCATGTGACGCTCCTCTGGCAAATCTCCCTTGAATCTGCAATGGGAACTAATTATTGGTTATGATTGTGATCTAGTTCCGACCAAGGCGGAAAGCCTCCGAGTTCCGAAGGCTTGCAGCATCGGTTCAGAAATTCAGAACTTTACCCTCCATCATTGGCCCCAAACTCCTCGAGCAAGTCTGTCAGCGCATCACGGAATTCAATCATGCCCTGAGCTGGTAACGCTATTTGAGATCTGGGCCCTCCTCTGGTAATTGTCTGGGAGACCTGCAATGGCAAGAGATGGGAGCTGCATTAGGACGAAAAAGCGCCTTCGGGAGAGCAACTTATGGATATGATGATTGTGGTGTAGTCTACTTCCCTCCACGCCAGATGGAGGAAAATATATTCGAATGAAAGCACAAGGGTTCAACGTGCGCCTCCGGCTAATTCAGCCTAACTCTGATGATCTGATGGGGGAGCTCTTCATGGATATGTAATGATATGTGTGCATGTGTGTGTTTGATTTACCCGAAGAAAACGTCCGCGAGCATTCTCCTTCAGGTCCAAATAATATCTTCTATTATCCTTGATCATCATTTCGGACTTCAATTTACCATCCTCCGGCAAATTGTCTGTGTTTGGAGGGCCTGTGTTTTGACCAGCTTATTATTATGTATACAATTATTTGGTTAATCCATAAAAATCTAACTAAAACCCAAAAAATCAAACATTCCCTTCGGCCAGCCGAAGCGTATGCATATACTCTTGCAAGCCACCCGGATGCAGGGAACCGGATTGAGTACCGGACTTTACGGCAAATGCAATATTGCTTGGGCCCACAGAAACTTGGAAATGTCGTGCAGACCGCATACATTGCAAACCCGCTTAGCTAATTGCTCTCTCTCGAGGCTGAAGCAACTGCGGTTCGCATGCAGGCCGTCTGCAGGCATTATCGGCTGAGCAAGTTCCGGTACTCTCTGCAGGAGTATAAAGGGAAAGCCGTACCTAAAGAAGCATAGTAATCACTAAATGAAGAGAGGTGGTCGCGAAATTCAGCTGCAGTCGAGAGTGCTAGGTATATTTGACTTCGTCTGCCATCAGCGCCGATCTGAAAAGAAGGAAGATCACTCGGTCAATAAGGGTTTTAAATCGGAATAATAATCCAAGTCCGACTCTACACAATGGGCCCATTCAAATCTTGGCTTGAGAATGCAGAACAGTCTTAACGGCCCAAACTGACAGGGCCAAAATGATTCGACCACGAGAAAGGGACATGATTACTAATTACTCTCGCCCTTCCAGTACTATAAGCTCTCTTCGCACAAGATGGGAATATCCAATTGTGGTCGGCAACTGCGGGTCAGGCGTCGCACTGTGGGGAAATAGACCCAAACGTGTGGATAGATTAAAGCATTTATTGTACGAAAATATATTAGATTCTGCATAAAATTTGAAAAAAATACCCTTTTCATTATAGGAGTGTTATTTCAAAGTGTTATATATTTTTGCAACTTATGAGGAGGCTTCAAATTTGACTAATTTGACCAAATATGTTCTCAATTCCACTTCCACGGCAACCTTTCGAAAATGGAATTGGTTGGAATGTTCCCGCAACACCAAAACGAAAAGCGGTTCGATTTGAAATGGAATGGTTTTTAGTCGGTGAAATGAAAAGTAATTGCCAAATTACGCAATCTTACAGTTGCTATATACATTGTTCATAAACTAAATTTTTCTTTATTCTGTGACTAATTTAGAAATGATTAGTGAAATTTAATTAACATTCTAGCCTTTAATTGATTTATAAAGATTTTTATACACTTGGAAAGTGTATTATAATTTTGCCCAGAAGTGTATCAAAACTTCGGCACAGACGAAGTTAGCTTTGCCTTTCTCGTTTTTGTTTAGAGTGTCCAGATTTCGGCTGTCTGTGCAAATGAAAACGAAGTGAAACCTAAAAGTCAGCCTCTCTTATTTCCGTGTTCCATTTTTGATCGTTTCGCTTGGAACTCTGGTTTTTCTGTTGTTTTTTAGTGACATTCTCGCTTGGTCCAGCGTATTCCAAAAAGTACAAATAGAGCAATTTCATTTGAAATTGAGAACACAAAAGCGAAACTGAAGCGGAATTACCAAAGTGAGTATGGGCATTTCCAAAAAAAAGGTCCACCGAAACCAACAAAATAAATGTTCTTGAAATATCTTTTCCATATCATTTTACAACTAATTCAAGGGTTTTTCCGGAAATGAATCGAACTGAGTAAAAAAAAGGTGCGAGTGTCGTTAACACACACGAGTCTTTAATGATGCTTATTTAAGAGCTTATTTTCAAATCACAAGCTCGCTCAATGCTATATACAGGTAAATCAGCAAGGGCATTCTTTCGAAAGAAGGAAACTGGATATACCAGCACCCAGATCCTAATCAGATCACTCCCACCTAGATCCTACAAAGGTCATACCCAGATCCAACAAAGATCCCGTTCAGATTCCGCCCAGATCCCACCCAAAATTCAAATCCAACCTATTAATGTCCCAATTAGATCCCAACCAGATCCATATTAGATCCTACTCAGATCCGACCCAGATCCAGATACCACCCAGATAACAACCAAATCCCTCCGAGATTCTACCCAGATCCCACTTAGGTCCTGCCCAGATATTACCCAGATCCCACCCAGATCCAACCTAGCTAGATCCTACCCAGAACCCAACCATATCCCACTAAAATAGCTTTTAAATACCACCCAGATCTTTCCCAGACACCACCCACATGCCCCTCTTAAGCATTTTTTGTACCTCTTCGCTTCCCCCCTCTTCCCATCCTCTTGTGTGTGTGTGTTTACCGGGAAACTCCACAAAACAACAACTCAAAATATGAAGCGTTGGGATGCCGACCTTGGCACACTTCCACTCTCCGCAATTTCTGGTCGTCAATGAGCACTTTTGGGACCATCTTCGCGCAATGTCATGAACCACAGATTTTGGAAAATTTAACATCTGGGCAAATAAACGAATACTTAGTGGACGGGCTGAGTTCAAAACTTTGCGCACACGATTCACATTGTTGGTGTTTGTCGAGTTCCAAGGTTTCCAGAACGGTCTTCATCGGCGACCTCTTCCGGCTCTCCAAAAACCACTTCTTGCTAAAGCAACATCTGTAGCAGATTTACCGAGTTTCACACAGAATACTTCGCGCGAAAATGCCTGTCCTGATTCTCCAGGAGCTGGTTAGCTAGCAACGCCCTCTACCGAATCCAGTCGGTGCGCTCCGAAGTACAGTCGCGGAGGAAGTCCGTCCTATTACTTATATATTATTTTTATATTACTTATATAAATGTTCCATGATGAGCATATCGACTGCCAGTTGCAAAATTTGTTTTCCCTATCTGCGACATTTTTGATTGGTTGCCGTTTTTAATATTATCTTCGGTAAGATAGATTAAACATGATAAAGAGTGTTCCACAAAATGTCACTCAGACAACAAAAACTCTAAAAAATAATGCATAGAGTGCAGTGCAATCTCGATTCAACTTAAATCAGTGGTGCCCAAAATGACACAAGCCTATCCCACGGGATAGGAACTCATAATTCTGTTGACGTCGCAGCCGACACCCGCATAGCGAGATGGAATACGTGTGTTCTATAAATAGCATTAGTTTGTTTTCGTGTTTACCATACGATGGCGGAGATATGCAATTTAAAATTGTTGCAAGTACAAAAGTACCCATAAAACGCGAGCCGAGTCTTCTTTTAATCAACTGCGTATGAGGCGATGCTTACAGAGGTCCTTTTATCATAATTTAAGGGTCTTATGCCGGGTTTTTAAAAAAGTTTGATTTCGTTGAACTGTGTTATTGTTAAAGTAAGGAGGAAAGAACGCCTGATTGATACCGGGTTATAACCGGTAACCCTTTACTTATCTACAAAGAAAATAATTTCAAAAAACCATCCCTCTTAACCACTGTGCTATACTAGCTAAAACTGGCACGCGCCAAAAAGGAATTTTTCAGTTTTTCCTCTTTTTCTAATCGGCTCGCTTTTTTTTCTGGCGGAGTTATGTTGTTTGAAATGCGGCGGAGATATGTCATTGTAAAACGTCATATGTCGGCGCGAATGTATTTCGTTTAAAAATGATATATCTCCGCCAGAAAAAACGACATATTTTCGACTGCAAAATGTACTGGGCGGAGATATGACACTATGCCACAGGTATTCTTTAAATTTTCGAACAAAAAATTTAAAAAAAAAATCATTTTTTAACAAAAAAGTTTTTCTTACTAAAACTAGTTTTTTAACCGATCGTTCCTGTGGCAGCTATATTGTAACGAGTCCTTTTGACCCGAAAACCAATGCAGGCTATGCTTAGGGTTGTTGGGGATCGTTCCAATAAATTTATATTGGGCTTGCAATAATAAGACAGTTGGGATTCTTTATTCTATTATGCACTAGCGACGCGGTTCACTTTCTCTTGTATTTCACTTAGCTTAATTGGCATTCGTTTGTACCTATCTGAGGTATCCTTGCCAAACCGCAAGGTGCGCCTCCTATCCGGCTGATCGCCGTTATCGCATGATTCCGTTGGCTAAGGACACGCCGTGCACGCCAAAGCGATCGCTTGACTCGCAGGATTGCCCATTACGCTCAACTTTCCACGTACTTCCCTACTTTTGTCCCTCAAGGACTGCAAAGGATGCGCTGGCTGGTAGGTTCGCCTACAAAGTCGAATCTACGTTCGACACGCAGGCTCTACCTGCGCTCAGCTTCCTTTTTGGTATGCACGTCCTTTTGTTTCCACCAGGATATGGCTTATCCTGCCGAAGTCCTCGCACAAGGACTATTCCGTATCCCGTTAAGGATTCCACTCTCGATTCCACATCTTTAGTACTCTTAGGTACTCCGATTCGCACACTTCAACTTTCTCGATACGTTCCGCACTCGCTTAATTCTCGTTTCACACTCACTTCCTTCTATGCCGTCAGAGACGCCTTATATATCCCTCCTGGGATGTCTCCCGATGTCTCCTTGTATGCTTCTAGAACATTTGAGACTCCAAAACCTTCCATACGGCACTTTCCTCGGCCAGTGATATTGCCGCTTCATCCCGTTGGAGCGACTGCGACAACTAGCCATTGCTCCAACTTAACGGATCCTTCGATTTAGCAACTGCGCCGTCCGTCGTGCTGGTACTTCCATGGCCTCCCATTCATTTCCCCTTTCCTCTGAATCCGCCTTGATTCCCCTTTGATGAGGCGAATTCGCCACATTTCCCCTCTCGCTCGCCGTCTTTCCCTTCCACCATGCCCTGCTGCTTGTGGGGAATAACCATTCTTATTTGCTGTGGTCATCCGATCCGGCCGGTTCCGACAAATGTGCAGCGTATTTGTACCTAACGACTTCGTGCAGAGTTTGGTTAAGATAGCTTTAAAACTGACGGAGGAGATAGCATTGAAACAGACGAACAGACGGACATGGCTATATCAACTCAGCTCGTCATGCTGATCAAGAATATCTATACTTTATGTGGTCGGAGATGCTTCCTTCTGTGCGTTACAAACATCTGGACAATTTCAAGGGTATAAAAACACTTGCAATCGATTACACTTTGACTCACAAGTGACACAAAAATTCAATGTGAATGTGATTTCCTACAGGCACGAAGAAGAAGAATCTTTTCATGACATGTAAACAAAAATAATTGGGACAACGAACAGCTGACTAATATGATATTAGTAATATCTGAGCAAAAAGTTGTCGACGCAGCAAACTGTGTTTCTTAAAATTGAGATGCAGCTCAAACTTGATCTATAATACTCATTCTTCATGGATCAGTCTCGTGCTCATGCTGATCAAGCACACTTTGTGGGATCAAACCAATTTTGGAATATACTCTGCAGGCATAAGCGCACTTGAGTTTCCTTTGAATGAAACTTACCTCGGCAACTTTGATGAAGCGACCTCGACGATTTTGCTTCACATCCAAGTAAAATCGCTTTGATTGTATTTGAAGCATTTTTGTGGCCAGCTCCTGCTCCACAGCACTTCCCGCTTAAAGAGAGAGAGAGAGAAACAAACAGGTGCGGCGACTTAAGTTGGCGTCCGAGGTGACCGGCGGTGTCCTCTTACCTTTACCCGACGAATCGAACTCGTTTCTGCTAGATGAGCCTTCCATATTGCTTGCATTGTATTCTGCATCAGAGTTCGAAACAAAATTAGTTCTTAGTATGTATGTTGGAGAGGACAAAGGCGAGACATACTTGATCCTGAAATGAGCTCGTCTCCACTTCCAAGATCCGACATTACGAAGTTCTGGTTATAGCCAATTTTGTGTTTGATTTGGATCGGAGCGGATCGGTGTGAGTGTCGCTGCTGTCCGGGACCCGCTGGTGGGGGATCTGATCTTATCTAGCACATTAGCTGGAGCACGGCTCGCAATGTATCCACCTGTGGGATTCAGATATGGGTCGAAATGTGAACTGCTTGGCAGCTGTGGCTGAACAAATTCCAGGCACTGGTCTCTGGCATAGTTTTGGAGTCAGTCAAGTGTAACGCTATCTCATTGTGGGGCTAAAACATTTCGGTTCGATACTGGAGAAAAGTGTAAGCGAGGAAGCTCAAAAAACAGGGAAATCGTTCTGAAAATCGGGCCAAAAGAGCAGAGCTAAATGCTTAATCTGTGTCAGTGGTGGGCGCTCTTTCGAGCACCGCAGATTTTGGAGTCCGCCCATCTCTAGTTTAAGGGCGAAATCTGTGCAATTCTCCTAGAAAGGGACTTGCCCTCTTCCTGGGAAAAAAGAAAGTAAATGGAAACTGAAAAAGAACAAGGCAGAAAGAAAGCGGTGGAATAAAAAGAGGAAACTACGGTCGAGGGAGCAAGGATGGGGGAGGGAGGCGTTGGGAAAGAAGTAAAAATTAATAATGGGGAAGTCGGAAATCTTTTTTTTTTGCAACCCAGAAGCAAAAACGAAAAGGGGTTTCATACATAAATAGAATCCAAGGAAAGGCTCACAGGAAGGAAGAAGGGAAAGAGAGGGAGGAAAAAACGTCGGTACAAGTATGGAGATGCACGAATAGAACAGGGATTTTCGAAGCACACATTATTTTGAAATGGACATGCAGGTGTTAACTTTTCCCTTTCGTTCATTTGAACTGCAACAACAACCTTGAACGCCTTACATACACATGGACATATGTAAGTACTCTGTATGTATGTACATGGTATGTATGCATGTATTTGCTCAGGCACTGTATCTGCATTTGTGACTGCTGCATGTATATATGCATATGTACATGTAGCTACACTCGTTGTATGTGAGTATCGACTACTCGAAGCGTTTATATAATTGAAAACACGAATAATGCTGAATAATTTGTATCGGAATCCCTGATTAATTCACACGCATAGTCCATTTGCCTTTGTGTATGTATATGGGTGGCACACGATACAATATTTTACACACTTTTCGCAAATAGCAAAGATGGGACTTTTTGTTTTACCATCACAAATTGCACACAATAACCAATGCCAATGCCAGTGCCAGTTATTTATTATTCTGTAATTTCCAATAAAAGTAAAAGTACACACACACACACACGCACACGGTTTTAACGACCACCCGACAGACAGCGACAACGAAAACGACGACGCTTTAATGTTGGACAAAACTGAAACGAAAGTTAGCGACGTACTGGAACGGTGGAGTGTAGAACATTGAAGCGATTTTTATTTTTTCACATTCTCTTTATTTTATTGAAGTATTTAAAAACTTCAAGAAGCTACACCAACATCCCCCGGAAAAAAACCACGAAATAGAAAAGGAAATAACCTACATTGAATTTTCAGCAGCACTGAACTCTTTAAAGGATAACACCCCAGGACTAGACAGAGTAAACTACACAATGATTAAAAATCTTGACAGAAATACCAAACTTCGAATTATCAACCTGCAAAACGCTATACTAGAAAAGTACGCCCCCAAGCTTAAAAAACCAGTATTATAACCCCAATTCTGAAACCAAATACCAACAAAACCACACTTAACGCCTACCGACACATATCCCTTAACCCGTCCTTGTCAAAAGTCCTTGACAAAATCGTAGCCAAACGATTGTGGTGGTTTGTCAAGAAGGGAAAGTCAGCTATTGACAGTCTATTACTTGTAGACCATCTAATAGCAAGAGCTATCTCCAGAAGAAACCACATATCGATAATTTCCTTAGACTTTGCAAAAGCTTTCGATAGAATAGGAATTCACTCTATACTCGATCAACTGTCAGAATGGAAAACAGGCCCAAAAATAAAAACTACGTAAGAAACTTCATGTCAAATAGAAAAATCACAGTCCGCCTCAACACAGCATACGCCTTCTAACCAATCCACAATGGCATTCCTCAGGGATCCCCAGTTTCGGTGGTTGTCTTCGTAATAGCCTACAACAAACTAACCAAAATGACCATTTAACACCCAAACATCAGCTTAAGTGCATACGCAGACAACTTCAATCTAATAGTCAAAGTAAACGAGAGCGTAAGTTAAAGTCGGCTCTAACCGACTTCAATATACCCGTTACTCATGAAAAAACATGTTTAACAGTGTTCCTGCGTTCCTTAGGGTGAACATCTGAAAAGTATGCAACGCTTTTTTAACTCAGCTATTTTTCTCCTTTTTTATCATTTCTTTGACAAATCGATTTATTTGGCTAATTACTAACTATCTCTAGAAGGTACAAATCGTCTATCTTCAAAACTGTAGGAGATATAACGCTTTTACCAAATTGCGGGGGCGTGGCCAAAATTTGAAACAAACTTGATCTGCGTGCAGATAAAAGAAGCATTTGTCCCATACATGTCAAACCTCTATCTCTTACCATCTCTGAGATCTAGGTGTTCATACAGACAGACGGACGGACGGACGGACGGACAGACGGACATGGCTATATCGACTCGGCTGTTGATGCTGATCAAGAATATATATATTTTATATGGTCGGAAATGATTCCTTCTGCCTGTTACATACATTTGCACGACTTTAGTATACCCTTTTTACTCTACGAGTAACGCGTATAAAAACAGGAAAAACACTAACATCGACCTTAAGCCAATATTCGAAACAATCTCAAACTGGTGCGACTGCGAGAAATTCACCTATAATTAACATAATCAAAACATATAAACCACCAAAAAAACCTCAATACAAATCGATAATTGACCGAACCATCGAAATCTGCTTACAACATAACATACCTACTCGCCCTACAATAACATTTACGCAAACATTACCTCCATGGCATCTAAAGCCAACCTCAATAGACACATCGCTTCGACACTCCAGTAAAAAAACACAACACAAAGATCACTTGTGAAATGCTCGTTATGATCTATTATTATTTTTAAACTATATGTTTTACGGTACAAACAAAATCAATCAAATCATCAATCAATCATACATTCGTCAAACGTCTTCTTCTTCTTGTTCCAGCCCGAGTACATGTATTATTCGGTATTATACATGTATTACGGACGCATTCCACAATATACATACGTACAATTGTGTTTTTTTGTGCTTCTTTGCCTTTGACCGTGAATTAAACTTTTTCTCTGTACAGTCGTTCCTGGATATAATAGTTGTATTCCTGAAAGTGATATGCTTTTGATTTTCTTTCGATTTGATTTCGCGAAACAGCTGATCACAGCTGCTCCATACATAATGAGCAGTGTGCCCAGAAAATGCAAGCAGAGTTAGAGTTCGCGTCCATTTATCGAAGAACTCGCGTCCAACTCCATACAAAAAAAAAATTTCAGTTGTTGACCGAGGGGGTGATGAGGGGGTAGGGAAAAAAGTCGACTCCACTTTGGACGCTGGTTCTGCCAACTCGTTTTTTCATATTTATACAATGAATATCGATAGATATCGATATCGATAATACTTCTGACAACAAAATCAGCTGGCCCAACAATTAGCGGTAAAAGAAATGGAAGGCAAGATGTTTTTAGTTTCTTAATTTATTTATATTATAAAGGTGTTCTCTTCACAGAATTAAACAAAATGGATTGGACCCTAGACGAGACGTTGTTACTTCTGGGAGGGAAATCTCAACAGGCTTCGTGGACCCAGGAAAAAAACGCATATATAAAAGGAAATGACACAATTGACAATTGGTGAAAAATTAGATAGGCAACCTGATCAAAAAGTACAGTTACAGATAAATTGTTAAATGTGTTAATTATTCATAATGTCATACATTTTCGTTGTAGAAAGGAGCAACCTGAATTGGGCCATCTAGCGGAGCACCCTCAAATTGTTAGCTTTACTCCAGAATTCAGTCCATGGCTACAAACACAGCTACAGCGGCCAAGCGGCCGTTGTGGACACACTAAACCCTTGACCAGCACCACCACCACCAGGCCCATAGCCGGGTGGGACTCTCCGACCGCAACGCTAGTAACAGCACACTTATTCATCACTAGCAAAACACTTTTATTTAACTGCATAAGCTGCAATTGTTGCTTTTCAATTGCATTTAGCAGAAAATTGTTACTTTAATGCATTTTGATGATGCGCGAAGGTAAACAAACAGACCAGATCAGCTGTTGTGGACGCGGAAGTGGACTCTGAACGCAGTAGAAACGCCACTTGGGATTTATCGAAAAATCGTGGAATCGATGACAGAACGCGCGTAAGTGGAAATCGTCTATTAGACACTGTTTAGTCACCGTTAAGTAGCTGTTAAGTAACTGTTGTCACTATTCAGTTTTTTTTTTTCACTTAGGGTGTTCAACAGCCCGCGTAAAAAAGTAAATGTGTAAATTTACGCGACGCAGCTATTGAGCGCCCCTAAAGGGTTTGCCCTCGTAATTTTTGGCGTAAATCAGCTGTTTTTTATAAACTGTGTGTTTTTTTTTTTTTTTTGTGTGTCAAAGTTAAATTCGTATTTTTAAAGCATTGATTGTTGGTGTATAAATCAAGCTAAATAAAGAAATATGAATATACAAAAAATCTTGAGATACAACCATGATACTGTCGATGAAGTGGTAGACGACGTTATGGAGGTTCTTACAGCAGTTGCATGCTGGCGGCGAGGATCCAAGTTCTGTGTGCCCAAATGAGTCAACTGGCGAAACCAATGAGCTACCATTTTTCAATGACCAATGGGTCTGTGCGGCCCCATGCTTTTTGTCGAATGCATTTCGACCCCAAGTGGAACTTGAGTTACAGGGAGCACTTTTCTGTTTGGGGTAGTTTGGGGAAGCTGCATCAATAAGTGAAACTACAACAATGTTTACAGTAGGTGATGACGGCTCTTGAGGTATAGCTACAGACAGCTATTTTGGGGAAGATGTCTCAATTGATTTGCTGGCCAGATGCAGTTAAACTGACAAAAAAATTTAATTATTCTAGGGGTGACCGCATATTTTGACGAGTACCCGAGTACTTTTTGTCGTTACTTTGAATGATTTTACAACACTTCAACACTTTACTCTCTTTACACTTTTACGCGGATTTTGTAAACATACCCCAGGGCAGCAAAAAGAGCGTAAACTTTTTCTCATGTGTTTTGTTGTTGTGGCGTAAACTTTTTGAGTTTACGCTTTTGCTTTACACTTTTACGCGGGCTGTTGAACACCCTAACTGTTA